>NC_069432.1:42067822-42250322 GCF_026875155.1 Cherax quadricarinatus
ACAGTACCTATAGATTGGAAGTAATCAATTTTAACTTCAAAGTGGGGGGGTAACTTCAATTCCTTGGATCAAAAGCCCTTCCCCTTGCAGTATTACGTGACCCCCAGACAGCCTCTTCTATCATTGTTTTTTTTTTAATAATACTGATAATATATTACTTACATGTAAGTGTAGCCTCTTCCTGCCTTTTCTTCATGTTTGCCTGACTTTCTTATGCTGCTGTCAATCACTATATATGAAGAAGGAAGATTGTTATTGAGGAACACACTAAGAAAACGAGCACATTACGTCCACCTTCCAGTAAGTCTACACGTAACTGCTGCCTTGATGTTACCATGGTTCTAGGCCCAGAGTTGAAGACTCGAGGCTACACTAACGCCAGCTGACAACACTCCCAGGTGTCCATACTGGGTGTCTATAGTAAACACTCCCAGGTGTCCATACCGGGTGTCTATATTAAACACTCCCAGGTGTCCATACTGGGTGTCTATACTAAACACTCCCAGGTGTCCATACTGGGTGTCTGTACTAAACACTCCCAGGTGTCCATACTGGGTGTCTATACTAAACACTCCCAGGTGTCCATACTGGGTGTCTGTACTAAACACTCCCAGGTGTCCATACTGGGTGTCTATACTAAACACTCCCAGGTGTCCATACTGGGTGTCTATACTAAACACTCCCAGGTGTCCATACTAAACACTCCCAGGTGTCCATACTGGGTGTCCATACTAAACACTCCCAGGTGTCCATACTAGGTGTCCATACTAAACACTCCCAGGTGTCCATACTGGGTGTCCATACTAAACACTCCCAGGTGTCCATACTAGGTGTCCATACTAAACACTCCCAGGTGTCCATACTGGGTGTCCATACTATACACTCCCAGGTGTCCATACTGGGTGTCCATACTAAACACTCCCAGGTGTCCATACTGGATGTCCATACCAAACCCAGGTGTCCATACTGGGTGTCCATACTAAACACTCCCAGGTGTCCATACTGGGTGTCCATACTAAACACTCCCAGGTGTCCATACTAAACACTCCCAGGTGTCCATACTGGGTGTCCATACTAAACACTCCCAGGTGTCCATACTAGGTGTCCATACTAAACACTCCCAGGTGTCCATACTGGGTGTCCATACTAAACACTCCAAGGTGTCCATACTAAACACTCCCAGGTGTCCATACTGGGTGTCCATACTAAACACTCCCAGGTGTCCATACTGGGTGTCCATACTAAACACTCCCAGGTGTCCATACTGGGTGTCCATACTAAACACTCCCAGGTGTCCATACTGGGTGTTTCCATACTAAACACTCCCAGGTGTCCATACTGGTGTCCATACTATAACACTCCCAGGTGTCCATACTGGGTGTCCATACTAAACACTCCCAGGTGTCCATACTGGATGTCCAATAACCCAAGTCACTAAAACAGGTGTCCATACTGGGTGTCCATACTAAACACTCCCATGTGTCCATACTGGGTGTCCATACTAAACACTCCCAGGTGTCCATACTAAACACTCCCAGGCGTCTATACTAGGTGTCCATACTAAACACTCCCAGGTGTCCATACAAAATAGGGTGTCCATACTAAACACTCCCAGGTGTCCATACTAAGCCTCCATCATCCACTACTAAGGTGTCCATACTAAACACTCCCAGGTGTCCATAGGGCCATATAAACACTCCCAGTGTCCATACTAGGTGTCCATACTAAACACTCCCAGGTGTCCATACTGGGTGTCCATACTAAACACTCCCAGGTGTCCATACTGGGTGTCCATACTAAACACTCCCAGGTGTCCATACTGGGTGTCCATACTAAACACTCCCAGGTGTCCATACTGTCATAAACACTCCCAGGAGTCCATACTGGTGTCCATACTAAACACTCCAAAGGGGTCCATTACTAAAACACTCCCAGGTGTCCATACTGGGTGTCCATACTAAACACTCCCAGGTGTCCATACTGGGTGTCCATACTAAACACTCCCAGGTGTCCATACTAAACACTCCCAGGCGTCTATACTAGGTGTCCATACTAAACACTCCCAGGTGTCCATACTAAACACTTCCAGGCGTCCATACTAAACACTCCCAGGTGTCCATACTAAGCACTCCCAGGCATCCATACTAGGTGTCCATACTAAACACTCCCAGGTGTCCATACTAAACACTCCCGTGTCCATACTAGGTGTCCATACTAAACACTCCCAGGTGTCCATTCTAGGTGTCCATACTAAACACTCCCAGGTGTCCATTCTAGGTGTCCATACTAAACACTCCCAGGTGTCCATACTAGGTGTCCATACTAAACATTCCCAGGTGTCCATACTAAACACTCCCAGGAGTCCATACTAGGTGTCCATACTAAACACTCCCAGGTGTCCATTCTAGGTGTCCATACTAAACACTCCCAGGTGTCCATACTAGGTGACCATACTAAACACTCCCAGGCGTCCATACTAGGTGTCCATACTTAACATTCCCAGGTGTCCATACTAAACACTCCCAGGAGTCCATACTAGGCGTCCATACTAAACACTCTCAGGCATCCATACTAAACACTCCCAGGTGTCCATACTAGGTGTCCATACTAAACACTCTCAGGTGTCCATACTTAACACTCCCAGGTATCCATACTAGGTGTCCATACTGAACACTCCCAGGTGTCCATACTAAACACTGCCAGGCGTCCATACTAGGTGTCCATACTAAACACTCCCTGGTGTTCATACTGAACACTCCCAGGTGTCTATACTAAACACTCCCAGGTGTCCATACTAAACACTCCCAGGCGTCCAAACTAAACACTCCCAGGTGTCCATACTAAACATTCCCAGGCGTCCATACTAAACACTCCCAGGCGTCCATACCAAACACTCCCAGGTGTCCATACTAAACACTCCCAGGCGTCCATACTAAACAGTCCCAGGTGTCCATACTAAACACTCCCAGGTGTCCATACTAAACAGTCCCAGGTGTCCATACGAAACACTCCCAGGAGTCCATACTAAACAGTCCTAGGTGTCCATACTAAACACTCCCAGGTGTCCATACTAAACAGTCCTAGGTGTCCATACTAAACAGTCCCAGGTGTCCATACTAAACACTCCCAGGTGTCCATACTAAACAGTCCCAGGTGTCCATACGAAACACTCCCAGGAGTCCATATTAAACAGTCCCAGGCGTCCATACTAAACACTGATAAATTAGACACATGTGCAACTCTTGGGTATCTTCACTGAGGAAATGTTTCGCCACACAGTGGCTTCATCAGTCCAATTTATCAACGTGTCGGTTCTCTGAACCATTCATCTACAATACTAAACACTCCCAGGCGTCCATACTAAACACTCCCAGGATTCCATACTAAACTCCCAGGCGTCCATGCGCCAAGGTGTGGACGCCTCACTATGCCCTGGACGATGACAACAATATAACCCTAGTTATTTGTGGGATAACTTACCGTTGTACTGTCTTGCTCACTGGGTACATCATTGTTCCACTGTCGTACTGTCTTGCTCACTGGGTACATTATTGTTCCACCGTTGTACTGTCTTGCCCACTGGGTACATCATTGTTCCACCGTCGTACTGTCTTGCTCACTGGGAACATCACTGTTCCACCGTCGTACTGTCTTGCTCACTGGGGACATCATTGTTCCACCGTCGTACTGTCTTGCTCACTGGGGACATCATTGTTCCACCGTCGTACTGTCTTGCTCACCGGGGACATCACTGTTCCACCGTCGTACTGTCTTGCTCACTGGGGGACATCATTGTTCCACCGTCGTACTGTCTTGCTCACCGGGGACATCATTGTTCCACCGTCGTACTGTCTTGCTCACCGGGGACATCATTGTTCCACCGTCGACTGTCTTGCTCACTGGGCCACATTTTTCCACCGTCGTAACTGTCTTGCTCACTGGGGCCATCATTGTTCCACCGTCGTACCTGTCCTTGCTCACGGGGACATCATTGTTCCACCGTCGTACTGTCTTGCTCACTGGGGCCATCATTGTTCCACCGTCGTACTGTCTTGCTCACTGGGGACATCATTGTTCCACCGTCGTACTGTCTTGCTCACTGGGGGACATCATTGTTCCACCGTCGTACTGTCTTGCTCACCGGGGCCATCATTGTTCCACCGTCGTACTGTCTTGCTCACCGGGGACATCATTGTTCCACCGTCGTACTGTCTTGCTCACCGGGGACATCATTGTTCCACCGTCGTACTGTCTTGCTCACTGGGGACATCATTGTTCCACCCGTCGTAACTGTCCTTGCTCACTGGGGACATCATTGTTCCACCGTCGTACTGTCTTGCTCACTGGGGACATCCCTTGTTCCACCGCTACTGTCTTGCTCACGGGGACATCATTGTTCCACCGTCGTACTGTCTTGCTCACTGGGGACATCATTGTTCCACCGTCGTACTGTCTTGCTCACTGGGGACATCATTGTTCCACCGTCGTACTGTCTTGCTCACTGGGGACATCATTGTTCCACCGTCGTACTGTCTTGCTCACTGGGGACATCATTTGTTCCCCCGTCGTACTGTCTTGCTCACTGGGGACATCATTGTTCCACCGTCGTACTGTCTTGCTCACTGGGGACATCATTGTTCCACCGTCGTACTGTCTTGCTCACTGGGGACATCATTGTTCCACCGTCGTACTGTCTTGCTCACTGGGGACATCATTGTTCCACCGTCGTACTGTCTTGCTCACTGGGGAATTCTTGTTCCACCGTCGTATGTCTTGCTCACTGGGGACATCATGGGTTCCACCGTCGTTACTGTCTTGCTCACTGGGGGAATCATTGTTCCACAGTCGTACTGTCTTGCTCACTGGGGACATCATTGTTCCACCGTCGTACTGTCTTGCTCACTGGGGACATCATTGTTCCAGGGGCCATACACAAACTCATTTTTTGAATCACGAAAATTTATTTAACAATTAACAGCAACCGGTCACTTACACCTCATACAAACTTTTAACCTTTGACAATGGTTTTATATTATGTATTAATGAACCTAGAGTAACCCAAGCCGGTCAGACAGCGACTACTGATGGTTCTTGCGTAATATAGCTATGTAGTTTTATTTTTTATATGGGTATATATGCAAGGAATTCGCAAGAGCAGGCGAAATATACACAAACACTGATCTCTGGCTGAAGGAGACTCGTATATTTCGCCTGCTCTTGCGAATTTCTTGCATTGTTAATATCTCTAGTAAGGCTGATGCATGAAGGAGATGAGATGAAAAGCTGTAAGCCTTCTCCCTGAAAGCTGGCTGCCTTGGATCAAAGTCTAGCGCAAGCTGGACTCCAAGGTATTGGTCCAGTGTGGGTAGATTGGTAAAGCACTGCGTACCTTGTTCCAAGGTTCGTAGGTTCGAGTCTCCTTCAGCCAGAGATCAGTGTTTGTGTTTATTTGCCTGCTCTTGCGATTCCTTGCATTGTTAATTATCTCTAGTAGGATCCTTTCGGACAACGAAATATGGATCCCAGGTTTACAACCTATACAGATGCGGACAGAGTGAAACAGGGCAAAAGGTGGGGGAGGGGGGTGGCCTGTACATTGCAGAGTTACGTGGTGTGCACCAGAACTGCTGAATGCCTCCAAATGATGTAGTGGAAGTTTTTGCGGTAAAGTCGGAGAACGAAAACCTTTCATTGTGTAGTCTACAAGCCTCCGGGATGCAACATCCAGTCAATTCAGGGAAACAGCTGTTAAAATTGACCACTGTTCTGGAAAATCTGCCAGCATCCTGCACCCCAACATCTTGCTCCTGGGGGATTTTCAATTTAAGGCACCTAAAATGGAGGATATATAGCATATAATATTTCTGCGTAATAAACACCAGGAGGGCAGCCTCTGATGAAAACTCACACTCGCAACGAGCTTTAAATCTCTGCACAAAATTCAATTTAAACCAGCAAATAATAGAGCCTACTAGACTGGAGAATACACTAGACCTCATCTTCACTAACAATGATGATCTGACACGAAATGTCACCATATCAAAAACAATATACTCAGATTCACAACATAAATGAGATTCAGACATAGTATGCACGGAGCCCCGACCGACATAATGAGTGTGGAAAATTTTATAGGGGTGATTACCTTTATGTACCTCAACATTATATACATACAAGTTATCTCATTGGGAGACAACCCTATATTGTTTACCGTAGTCGCCCCATGTAGATATGTGAGAAAACTTCACCACCCCTGGTCACTGGAGGTGGGCCTTCGACCTCACAATCTTATCCATATCTATCCGAGCCAGTATAGATTTGGATAGCACCCAAAGTACCGGTGTGCTACTTATTAATTGTGGACTGTATTGATTATATTAGTGTCAACTGAATGAAAGGGGAAAAAGGGGGTGTGTAAGGGGGTAGGTTACACATGGATATATCCATCAAAGAAAAACATTTGTATTTAAATCCCACCACTTACCAGATATTCTCTGGGGGTCACTGTTTTAGCTGGATCACCATAACCTATCCAATTTACAACATAAACTAATTGGCAATTATCGTCTGCTATAACTAGAAGGTTACTTAACTGTGGGTGATTGATACTCCTTATTTCCTCCATTACCATCTCCATTTCGTGTTCCTGCTACACCGACTGGTTTTATTCCAGCAGGAGAGGTTATCCGTTGGTTGTCCGGTTTAGACAGTCGCCCTGACTCACACATATATCTTCACTTCTCAATCGTGACGGGAGAACAATGTGTCTAGCGTGTTCACTCAGAGCAAGGCGACTTATTTCACCTCCACGCTTCTCTTAACTTAGCGTTTTATTATCATTATCTTAAATTACAATTCACAGACGAATTTAATGTTCATAATTATTATACACATTAGAGGATCACTCCATTAGTCTGACGACCGAGAGTGATGATTTAAACCAAGGGTAATGGTTTAAACCATGGACACAGTCCATGGCGACGCGCCAGTCCCCCGGTCCTACCCTTATTCACTCATTTTACCACTCTATTACGGTGGTCCCGTAAATCAGTTCCTCACTATCCACCAGGAAAGTTACGACCACTTCCTATTATGAAATGGAGGGCCTATATTTAATCCTTAGGCCTCCATGAACGCCAATTTCCTGATCCCATGTTTCACAGCTTCCTCACTACATTCAAAACACTGCCGCTCCCTCGTGCCCCAGGTCGACCTATACCCCCGCACATCTGCGCAGGCACAGCGGGAACCCAAGTTGGTTCATTCAAAATACAAATACTTTTTGACCCAAATCAACACATAAACACTATTAGGCACTTATAGCTTCGGAAATTAAATAATTTCCACACTGCGGTCGGGCGTGAAGTCGTTGTTAGACGACTTAAATTGCGTCTTCCTCCAGGAGACGATTCCAGCCCTCTTCTGGATTGCGCGGCGTTTTTTTCCTAGTGGGTCTTACTACAATTTCTTCTTGGCATTAACTCGGTCTGTGTCTTCAAATCACTCTGTGTCACTTTCCCTTAGATTTCCATCTGCTCTGGATTGAAACCATTTATTTCTAAGGGAATTAATTTATTATTGGTACACAAAACTTTCCTGACAATGACACAACACTTTGACGTTTCTGACAAACACCTTGTGCATCTGGGTAATAAGTAATTACTTGCCCCAGACGGCCACAAGTTCGATGTTGTTCCCCCCCAGTATCAATTAACACAATGTCACCTGAGTTGAATGTTCTGTCGGTTTACTGCCTATGGCGCACCATAAAATTGTTCACGTAGTGTAAGAAGATATTTTCTTTATGCCACACATTGGACAATGAGTAATTACCTTATTTAACACTTGAACATCCCCCTCCTTCACTCAACACCAGCCACGTTTTTGTAATTCCCTCATCACTTCCCTCGGGATTTATCTCTATAGATAGGTGCAGCTTCTAACCTTCATCCGCATATTAGGTGAGGAGGGAGTCAGGATATCCTGCGGTTCAGGAGTGTCGCTCATGTATGGACAGAGGGCGATTGTTTACCGATCTCACTGCCTTCCACAACAATGCACGGAATTTTCCTCCAAATTAATTCCTTCTGTGTAGCACCTTACGAAGACATCTTTTCACTGTACCTATATTCTTTGGTACTGTTCTCCCTGCCAAGGGGCTCTGGGAGTAATAAATTTCCCAGGACCACACCTCGCGGGGTCACAAAGACTGTACATCATCACTCTTATTAATTTCATCAAGTGTTGTGCACCCGATACAAAATTGGTGAGTGGCATTATCTGATATCATCAATCTTGGACAGGATCTCCCAGCTGCAAATTTCCAGATCAGCTGTATGAACTGTTTGCAGACAAGTCTGAGCCACTTCTAGATGAACAGCCCTAGTAGACTGTACAAGTAATTAGACATAATCCCTTAAAGGAACACCATCTGAAGTACCTGTTAAAATGATTGGCCCCCCACTATAGTCCAATTCGGTCACATCAAATGGTTTTTAACCAACTGCACGCGGTCCTTGGGCCAATGGTGGAGGACCTGGGTACATGTAGGTTCTGGCATCACCCTGCGACATGTTACACACCGACTTGATATCCACTTTTTACACGTTGCCGTCCTTGGGGAATCCAGAAGGTTTCCCGAATACAGTTTAAGGTATCCTGTACCCCACGTGCATCACGTTATGGGCATTAAAACAATCAAGGTTTGTCAGGTTGATTGAGTGTTGGGCAGCAAGATAGGGTGCTTAGCATATTCCCCAGAGTTCAGCATTTTGTAACCTGCCTCTGACTAATTTACATCATCCTCTAAATACAGCCCTGCTTTTCTATTATTGAGCCTTTCACAAATTTTTCCGTCCATCATTAATTTTATTTCATCCCTGCTGGTTTCTTCTTTGTACCCTCTGTAGCCAGGAATTTCAGGGGGATGGGAAAATTATATGAGATATTCATCTTTACCTATAAATATAAACACTAACATTGTCACGCTAATCAGCTTGGGTAAGGAAGGAATACCTATTCGTTATTCATTTCAATGGCTAAGGAGGGATACTGACTGGAGCGGTGCTCACTGTAATTTCGACAGGAGCAATATGTGCTTTGCACGGCCAGTTAATTTTTCCACCAGCCAAACTGCCTTTAAACACGATTAAGCACTCACAAATTTTTCATAATAAGTCAAGGCTCGGGACAGAAGTCAGCCAGATTCTCGTCCACCAGGAATGTGATTTAAAGTTAACATATGCTGGACCCAAACTGTTATATTTCTCCTGCAGTTGACTGATTTCAGCGACTCTGTTTTGTACATACACAATCTTACTGTTACCATTACGAATCCATTGTAATGGATTTACTCGTTATCAGACCAATTACGGTGTCGCTGATATTTATCTCTCGCAATTTATTTCTTATATAATTGGCTTATTTGACACCTACATTACTTGGCCGTTAATTCCAACTGAGGGTAAGGTAACGTGATTTGATTGGAGCCACCTTAAGCCTTAGACATAACAAGAGAAATGGCACTGATTACATTGAAGGTAGTGACTGCTCCATATGCTAATTGCGAAGCATCGCAAAAAATGTGGTGTCATTTCTCCATCTTGACTGGCACTTTACGTGGGAACTCCAACACTGGTTAATTTTACTTATTCACCTATTAGTTCTTCCCACCGTTAACAAATTTCCTCAGGTTACAGGGTTTCATCCCAAGCACACTTAAGCTTCCATGCTTCTTGTCATCAACAATTTTCTCTTATGGTAAGTGGGGACAATAAGCCTAGTGGATCGAAGGCATTTTGAAACTTCAGCAAGTAAGACTCTTGTTAATTTATTGGGCTGCTGTAGTTATTAGACTTTAACGATAAACAAGTCTCTCTCTGTGTCCCAGTCAATCCCAGACATTACTATATTGAGGACACTTCAACTCAGGGTTGTCTTTATTTATTTGAGCCCTTAAATTGGATGAATTACTCCGTTCCTTCCTCGGGGGCATATTTGCACTTGCAGTATTTCATTAGCCCCTTCATATATGTCATTAGTTCTCTTCAGTAGGACGTCACCCCCAGGAAATTCGTCCACATAAAATTGTTTACCCATTACTTCACTCAGTGGACACCCGTACGCTTAAGGTGTGCATTTTATCGGTTGCCTGGAGTAGGACGGACTGGAGGTTAGCCACCATACAATACCGCACTCCTGAAGCGAAAAGGTCTTCAGGGGACTAAGTGGGTCACTAGGATTATCGGGCCATAAGAACCTAGTGCAATCCGGTCAGCCTCCTGCAGACCCACTCTCAGGAAAGCTTTATTATGTCTGCCGTAACGGCATAAATTATTAAACCCTTAAGGTTAATAACATGTCTCCCAGTTTTTCCGTCAAACGATGGGGACCTGTCATCAGTCATTCACACTAGGTACATTTTTGTTACTCCTGGCACTACAATTAAACACTATCCTCAGAGGAGTGGTCTTAGAATACTTTCTTCACTCCGTGATGTGGCAAATAGTGGACCATAAATCTGGGCTTGCTTGGGAGGTACCTCCTCTTTGAATTTATATTTAAACTGTCATTTAATTATATCATCGTAAGCAAAGTCAACAGTTCTTGGTGTCTTGCTCATTTCGTGGGAGCTGAGCCTTTAATTGTCCATACGCCATCCAGTAATTAGTTGGTAGGTCTGGATGGTTCAGCTTCCACAGAGTCTCTCCAGTATTGTCCAGATTCAATTTAACATGCCTTCTGGTATTTTCTTGGTAAAGGAATCATCTGGACTTTTTCATTTACATTGATCCCTATGCGGTCCAATTCCCATAATTTATACCACAGGTTCAACTTCATCAATTGAAGTATATTTTATACTGGGGTGATATTTCATGAGTAACTTGTATATATGGCTCCTCCAGTCATTCATTATCAGTAGAGGAAGCTTGCCATACATCACGTGACCTTGCGGTCCTTAGAAGGGTGAGTCCGCCATTTCTTTGGTCATACCCTTTACAAAAGGTGGCATAAGGTCACTACATCAAAATATCTATTGGCCCACAGAATCATTATTGTACCACCAGAAGGTGCCCAAATTTCCTTACGGGAAAGCCTTTCAGTAGCATTTCTAAGCCCTATTGTTAGATATGTTCTTGGGAGCCTATCCCACAAGTTACGGCATTTAATATGTTTTCTTCATTGCCAGCCTGACGTTACATAAAACATTGTCGTATGGACTGGGCTTTCTTAATTCGAGGAGAAAGCCAGATAACTTGAGTATAGCAGGATCTCCCATTTGTACCTTCATCCCATTAAGGCAATTACGTTTTATGAAGGTACGTTGTGATCTTGATCCAGTACATGCTGTTAAGTTTTGGGATTTACGTCGTTTTTATTAATCACCACATCCAACACAGGTAAAGCTACTCAGCTAGGCCCTATTACCGACCTTGCTGCATCTTTACGTTGGCTACTGTTTGTTTCGGGTTATTTATCACTATCAGTTACTATTGTTACCATAATTACGATTAGATCCGCCTTACACATAGCTATGTGGTGTCCTTCCCTTGTTACACTGGTAACAAAGGTGCAAGTTAGCACGGGCAATCCCTTAATTATGATTCCTAGACCCTTGATACATTAGCAAAGCTCTTCCAATCATTCCACATTACATTCCCAAGAAATATCGTCATATTACAGTTCTTATCGCAAATAGTACCGGTGACGACGCTACAATACACACAAACAAATCCATCCCACAACACCCACATTTACCAACATATTACCAACCACACATCAAAATCATATTATACCCCACAAACCATTCATACCCCAATCACATATTACCAACCCCCTTAAACTACTTTCCAACATCAACAATCACAATTTCACCCTAAACCAAAATAACCCCCCCCCACACCCCAACCCCCAACCCCCACCCTCCCTCCCACCCCCCCCCCCCCCCCCCCCCCCCCCCCCCCCCCCCCCCCTTTCCTACCCCCCCCCCCTTTCTGGAACTTGACAGGTTGCAACTGGGTCTGTAGACGTGGTATTCCTAGAGGAATGGGGTTGGCTGGTCTGCACTTGGACAATTAGCTCCTGCAGATCCACTCTTATTTCTTTCAACCCAAGTAACCTTGTGATATCTGTTAGATAGCAACTCTACTGTCTTGTTGTGTTCAATTTATTCTGAATCAAGGCACTCAACAACCACTCTGCTCCCTCCAGATCATATTTATTACTAAAGGTCTTAAGAGTGCTTTCTAGGTTTGATTCCTTAATTGCTGATAAAGCTGTTGCGGGTTGTGATCTGGAGTCTTCAAAAGCCAAATTAGCTACTAGATCAGCCTACTTTGCTTCAGAGTTTTCACCGTAAAGTGACCTACACAAGTCTAACTGCCTCAATTATAGGAAGTCATCTACATTTGGGGAATGCTTGTATGAGAACCCATGCGCATCTCCCCTTACTTGTCCATTTAAATAGCTATATTTGGTAACACTTGCAAGATCACTCCTATCATGTTTGATCTGCTTTAAAGATAGACCAAAACTTCTCCAGTTTTCTCCTGATTTAAACACAGGCATGCATAATTCTGGGAGTTTTGGTAGACACCTCTGATTTTCCTTATAGGTTGGACAAAAACATTGTGTTACACCTTTACCCTTCTCTAAAGCCTTAGTTTTGCAGGACACATTGCTGCCCTCCACTTCCTATATTGAATCCAGCACCGCTCCCTTTCGGCATCATCTGCCACAATTCACCAGAAGATCGCTCTCACAGTCCTTATACACAATTTATATGACTCATATCTACTTTCTAAGGATCTAGGTGTAGCTTTAATTCATCAGGGTTTACTGTTTCTTGTCTCATTAACTCCATACACTTGTTGTATGATTTAGTAACATGACCCTTCCGAGCTTGTAGTGACGCTTTCTTTGCTTTGGCATCCATGGACTTGCCACCCCACAACTTCCCGGACCCACCCGGTTAGGGAATTGATAATCCCCAATTATCAATTTAATAGACACCTTGTAGAGTAATTTTTGCACTTTACTCTTGTAAAAATCCTAGCCCCCCATGTGCTAATAATTAATTGGGCTAATTGTCATCCACCACACAACCCACTTTCTTCAATCAGTCACTTAATTATTAAGTATTTAATTAAATTTAAATTTTTTCACTGATTGCTCCGGTTCGGAAGGACCGGGGGGCAGATGGGGAAAATTTCTGGGGGTGATTACTTTATGTACCTCAACTTTTATATAATACAAAATCTCATTGGGAGACAACCCTAATGTTTACCGTTCACCCTGTTAGATATTGGAAAATTTTACCACCCCGGTCATGGAGGGGGCCTTCGACTCCAAGGGTTCGGGGTTCGAGTCTCCTGCAGCCAGAGACCCGTGTTTGTTATATTTCCCCCTGCTTTTGCGAATTCCCTTTGCATTTTTTAATATCTCTAGAAGGGCCGATGCATGCGGGGGATGAATGAAAACTTAACCCTTCTCCCTGAAAACTGGTAGATTGGTAAAGCACTGGTACCTTGTTCCAAGTTCGAGTTCGAGTCTCCTTCAGCCAGAGATCATGTTTGTTATATTTCGCCTGCTTTTTGCAAATTTCCCTTGCTTTTTAATATCTCTAGTAAGGTCACTTGGGACAACGAATATGGATCCCGGGTTACAACCTATACAGATGCACAGAGTAACAGGCAAAAGGGGGGGGGTTTGGGCCCTTTACTTGCAGAGTTACTGGTGTGCCAGAACGCTGAATGCCTCAAATGATGTAGTGGAAGTTTTAGCAGTAAAGATCGAGAACGAAAATCTAATCATTGTGGTAGTCTACAAGCCTCCAGATGCAACATCCCAGCAATTCCAGGAACAGCTGTTAAAAATTGACCACTGTCTGGAAAATCTGCCAGCTCCTGCACCCAACATCTTGCTCCTGGGGGATTTCAACTTAAGGCACCTAAAATGGAGGAATATAGCAAATAATATTGTTGCAGTAATAACACCAGGAGGCAGCTCTGATGAAAACTCACACTCACACGAGCTTTTAAATCTCTGCACAAAATTCAATTTAAATCAGCAAATAATAGAGCCTACTAGACTGGAGAATACACTAGACCTCATCTTCACTAACAATGATGATCTGATACGAAATGTCACCATATCAAAAACAATATACTCAGATCACAACATAATTGAGGTTCAGACATGTATGCACGGAGCCCCAGACCGACATAATGAGTGTGGAAAATTTTATAGGGGTGATTACCTTTATGTACCTCAACATTATATACATACAAGTAATCTTATTGGGAGACAACCCTATATTGCTTACCATAGTCATCCCGTGTAGATATGTGAGAAAACTTCACCACCCCTGGTCACTGGAGGTGGGCCTTCGACCTCACAATCTTATCCATATCTATCCGAGACCAGTATAGATTGAATAGCACCCACAAGTACGGCGCTACTAATTAATTGTGGACTGTATAGATTATATTAGTGTAACTGAATGAAGGGGGGGGGGGGGGTAGGTTACACATGGATATATCCATCAAAGAAAAACATTTGTATATAATCCCACCACTTACCAGATATTCTCTGGGGGTCACTTGATGTAGCTGGATCACCCATAGCCTATCCAATTACAACATACCTAACTGGCCAGTATCAGTCTGCTATAACTAGAAGGGTTACTTAACTGTGGGTGATTGATACTCCTTATTTCCTCCATTCACCATCTCATTTCGATGTCCTGCTACACCGACACGGTTCTTATTCCAGCAGGACGAGGTATCCATTGGTTTGTCCCGGTGATGTCCTCGTGATGGGAACAACGTGGTCTAGCGTGTTCACTCGGAGCAAGGCGACTTATTTCACTTCACGCATTCTCTTAACTTAGCGTTATTATCATTAATTACATTACAATTCACAAGACGATTTAATGTCTCATAATTATTATACACATTAGAGATCACTCCATTAAGATCTGAGACCAATGAGTGATGATTAAACCAAGGGTAATTTTCCCCGGGACACAGTCCATGGCGACACGACAGTCCCCCGGTCCTACCCTTATTCACTCATTTTACCACTCTATTACGGTGGTCCCGTAAATCACGTTCCCTCACTCTCCACCAGGAACAGTTACGACACTTCCTATTATGAAATGAGGCCTATATTAATCCTTAGGCCACCGTGAACGACAATTTCCTGATCCCATGTTTCACAGCTTCCTCACTACATTCAAAACACTGCCGCCCCCTCGTGCCCCACCTCGACCTATACCCCTGCAAATCTGCGCAGGCACAGCGGGAACCCAGTTGGTTTCATTCAAAATACAAATACAATTTGACCCAAATCAACACATTAAACACTTATTAGGCACTATAGCTTCAGAAATTAAATAATTTCCACAATGAGATTAGTCACGAGGGTGCATTCACCAAATTCAACTTCAATAACAAAAACATAAAGTGGGACCAAGTAAACCAAATCCTAACTGATATAAGCTGGGAAGATATACTAAGCAACACAGACCCCAACTTATGCCTAGAACAGATTAACTCGGTGGTGCTCGATGTATGCACAAGGCTTATTCCTCTAAGAAAAAGGAGGAGTGGATTTAAAATAGAAAGGGACAGGCGCTCCCTTTACAGGTGACAGAAAAGAATAACAGAGCGGCTAAAAGAGGTCAATATATCTGAAAGGCATAGGGAGACACTGGTCAGAGAAATAGCAAACATCAAACTTAAAGCAAAAGGTTCTTATAGGAGTCGGAAATCGCGGGAAAAAAACAAAAAGCCTAAATGAAATCGAAAAAAAACCAAAAGTATTTTTTTCCCCTATGCCAAATTAAAGTCGGAACAACGTCCAGTTTTCCCCCCTACTTAAACGAGGGGTTTCCTCAAAATGAAGCAAGGAATGAGTGAGACTCAAGCCCCAATATGACTCAGTTTTTAGCAACCGCTAACCAGATGGAGCAAAGATCAAAATGTTTTTTTTATGAAGGCCCCAGATTTGGTTAAACCAAAGCCTTCTGACTTATCTGACGCCAAATGACTTAAAACGGGCGATAAATGACTGGCCTGCACTCTGCCCCAGGGCCAGCCATGGAACCCCGAGTTCTCGAACTGCAAGAACCCCCTTTCACGAGCTTTTACCTCCTAGGGAAGGGGGAGCATGGACATGGGGGCGTCCCACAGAAAATAAAAAACAACAGAATAGCCCCACTCCAAAAAGGGGGCAGTAAAGCAATACAAAGAACTACGAGATAGCACTAACATACCCTTCATAAAAATCTTTGAAAGGGGTTAAAGAAAAAGATCACCACCCATCTGAAACCCATCATTTACACAACCCGGGAAACAGGGGTTTTAGAACGGGTCGCCCCTTCTGTCTCAACTATTGGACACTACGAAAAGGTCCTGTGCACTAGAAGACAAAAAAGTGCGATGTAATATATACAGACTTTGCAAAAACCTTCGACAATTTTTGCCAGCGTAATAGGCACAAAATGCTGCAAAGGAATAAAGGGGAAAAATCGGGCGATGGATCTATAATTTTCCTCACTAAAAGAACACAGAGGTATAGTAACAAGTAAAGTCCGAGGCGTACGGTGAAAAGCTTGTTCCCAAGGCACAGTCTTTCCATTTGTTCCTCATCCCCATATTGACATAGAAAGGGTGTCAGCCCCACACCGTGTTTCCTTTGCAGATGACACCCGAATCTGCATGACAGTGTCTTCCATTTCAAGACATGCAAGGCTCAGGTGGCATCAACCAAAAACTTTCATGGGTGCAGAAACAAAATGAAGTTTAATATGGAAAATTTTAATTACTCAGTATGGCAAAAAAACAGGAAAATTTTAAAACGTCTCGAATACAAAACAAAATTTTGACCCAAAATAGAGCGAAAAACCAACGTCAAAGACCTGGGAGTGATCATGTCGGAGGATCTCACCTTCAAGGACCATAACATTGTATCAGTCGCATCTGCTAGAAAAATGACAGGATGGATAATGAGAACCTTCAAAACTAGGGATGCTAAGCCCATGATGACACTCTTCAGGTCACTTGTTTTATCTAGGCTGGAATATTGCTGCACACTAACAGCACCACCTTTCAAGGCAGGTGAAATTGCTGACCTAGAAAATGTACAGAGAACCTTCATGGCGTGCATAACGGAGATAAAACACCTCAGTTACTGGGAGCGCTTGAGGTTCCTGAACCTGTATTCCCTGAAATGCTGGCGGGAGAGATACATGATTATATACACATGGAAAATCCTAGAGGGACTAGTACCGAACTTGCACACGAAAATCACTCACTACGAAAGCAAAAGACTTGGCAGACGATGCAACATCCCCCCAAAAGCAGGGGTGTCACTAGCACGTTAAGAGACCATACAATAAGTGTCAGGGGCCCGAGACTGTTCAACTGCCTCCCAGGATACATAAGGGGGATTACCAACAGACCCCTGGCAGTCTTCAAGCTGGCACTGGACAAGCACCTAAAGTCGGTTCCTGACCAGCCGGGCTGTGGCTCGTATGTTGGTTTGCATGCAGTCAACAGTAACAGCCTGGTTGATCAGGCTCTGATCCACCAGGAGGCCTGGTCACAGACCGGGCCGCGGGGGCATTGACCTCCGGAACTCTCTCCAGGTAAACTCCAGGTAAGGCTGATGCATGCAGGGGATGAGATGAAAAGCTGTAAGCCTTCTCCCTGAAAGCTGGCTGCCTTGGATCAAAGTCTAGCGCAAGCTGAACTCCAAGGTATTGGTCCAGTGTGGGCAGATTGGCAAAGCACTGCGTACCTTGTTCCAGGGTTCGTAGGTTCGAGTCTCCTTCATCCAGAAATCAGTGTATGGGTATTGTGGAAAATTGCATTTATCTGAATGTATCATTATATACATAACAGTAAATGAAAAGATAATTATTATTTATCAGTTAGACAAGTAGGAATTTGGGACACCTAGGTCGCAAAAAATGTCCCCCTTCGATACCTACCACTGTCATATCCACAAGTTACTCTGGACCTATTAATTAAATGAATTATACATCTCCAGGAATACTGGTAAATATATAAATTTGTGGACTGTATATTAAAAATAATAAATGATTATAGATACACATATACATAACAGAAGGAGAATATCTTAAAAATTGCTCACCAATTTAACTGGAGATTAAGTTGTATCATACTCAGAAAACCTCACTGTCTATACATGAAAATAACAACTGGCCAGGGTTATAACATAACAGACTTATCTGAGGTTCCTGGAGTTGTCCTGTCCTGTCGCCTGATATCTCAAGTTATGCAGGAATGCACATCCAACAATTTCGCCTCCTATTTGAGAGGTGTCAGCCCAATTTTAACCTCTAGAGCACGAAAATTCCTTCTCATTACACTAACGTTGTATCCAATTCAAATTAACAATGGCGACTCTCCTGCACAGATGCAAGCCTTTCGTTTTCTTTGATAAATATTATTAAGTACAGTATGGCCATCTATTTACATATAACTACTGTATTTCTGGAAAATATATACAGTATTTTCCACACTGCGGCCAGGCAGAGTTCATTGCTAAATGACTCAAATTGCTCATTTGGCAATGGTGGAGGACCTGGGTACATATAGGATCTGGCATCCACACGGCGACATATTACACAAGATTTAATCACCCTTTTTACACTTTGCCGTCCTTGTGGAATCCAGAAAGTTTCCCTAATACAATTTAAGGTATCTTGTACCCCACCATGCATTACATTTTTATGGGCATTTAGAACATGAGTTTTGGGCAGTAAGATAGGGTGTTTAGCATAATCACCCAATTCAGCATTTTGTAACCTACCTCTGCACCTAATTACATTGTTCTCTCAATACAGCCCCAATTTCCCTATTATGGAACCTTTCACAATTTTTCTTTCCATCATCAATTTAATCTCATTTCCATAGATTTCCTCCTGTACCCTCTTTATCCAATATTCAAGAGGATGTGAAAACTTATATGAAATATTCATCTTGTTTAGAAATTTAAACACCAACTTAGTTACACTGATTAGTTTGGGTAAAGAAGAATACCTATTTATATCAATGGCTAAGCAAGGACAAACTATTGGAGCGCTGGTCACAGTAATTTCAACAGGAGCAATATACGCCTTTTGTACAAGCCAATTAGCTTTATTTACCAACCAGCTCGGTCCTTTAAACCATGATACAGCAATTACAAATATAGCATAAGGTAAACCTCGAGACAAGAAATCAGCTGGATTCTCCTCACCTGGTATATGATTAAATGTTAACATATGCTGACCCAAACTATTATACTTCTCTTGCATCTGATTAATTTCAGTGACTGTTTTGTACGTACACAATTTTACTGTTTCCATTACGAATCCATTGTAAGGATACCTCATTATCAGACCAAATTATAGTGTCGCTAATATTTATCTCCTGCAACTTATTTCTTATATAATTAGCTAATTTGACACCTACATAAATGGCTGTTAATTCCAACTGACGTAAGGTACGTGATTTAATTGGAGACACTTTAGCCTTAGACATAACAAGAGAAATAACACTATTACATTGAAGGTAAGCAACTGCTCCACATGCCAATTTTGAAGCATCACAAAAAATGTGGAGTACATTTTTCCTGTTTAGATTGGCCACCTGGCGTGGGAACTCCAACATTGGAATTTTCTCATAATCACCAATTAATTCATCCCACCTGTTAATAAATTCCTCAGGTAGAATTTCATCCCAAGTACATTTAAGTTTCCATGCTTCCTGAATTAATAATTTCCCTCTTTTAGTAAGGGGTGACACTAAACCTAGTTGATCAAAACATTTGGAAACTTCAGCAAGCAAGACTCTCTTAGTTAATTTATTGGGCATATTGTAATTATTAGGTTTTAACATTAACAAATCTCTCTCAGTATCCCAAGTTAATCCCAATACATTGCTACATTTTGGCACTTCATCTCCAGGGTAATCTTTACTTATTTTGTCCTTTAATTTGGACGAATTACTATTCCATTCCCTCAGAGGCATATTTGTACTTTGCATTATTTCAGTAACCTCTCCATAAGTCATTAACAGTTCCTCTTCAGTTGACGTCACACCCAGGAAATTGTCTACATAAAATTGTTTGCTCATTACTTTACTCAATGGACTTTCCATACGTTTAAGGTGTGCATTTATAGTCGCTTGAAGTAGGAAAGGACTGGATGTAGCACCAAATAAAACGCTCCTAAAGTGAAAGGTTTTCAGAGGGCTAAGTGGGTCACTAGGATTCTTAGGCCATAAGAAGCGGGTACAATCCCAGTCAGCCTCTTGTAAACCCACTCTTAGGAAAGCTTTACTTATGTCAGCCGTAAAGGCATAATGCTTCACTCTGAAATTTAATAAGATATCTCCTAATTTTTCCGTCAACGACGGACCTCTCATCAAACAGTCATTTAAACTAGGTACATTTTTGTTACTCCTGGCACTACAATTAAACACAATCCTCAAAAGAATTGGTCTTAGAATCCTTCTTCACTCCGTCATGGGGCAAATAGTGACTATAAATTTTGGCTTGCTCAGGAGGCACCTCTTCTATAAATTTATTAATTAACTGTTCAGCAATTATATCATTATAGGCAGTTAACAATTCTGGTGTCTTACTCAGTTCGTGGAGCTGAGCCTTTAACTGTCCATATGCCATTCTGTAATTAGTGGGCAATTCTGGATGGTTCAGTCTCCACGGAAGTCGTACCCAGTATTGTCCAGATTCAAATTTTACATCTCTCAGGTATTGCTCCTGAGTAAAAGAATCGTCTGGACTTTCTTCATTTACATTTATTCCAATGCTGTCTAATTCCCACAATTTATGCACTGGCTCAACACCATCCTCTATGGAAGAATTATACTGGGGTACGATTTCATGAGTAAGACACACAGTTATGGTATTTGTAGTTTCCTCTAGTCATGAATTATTATTACGAGGAATCCTACCATACATTACATGGCCTCCTGCAGTCTTCAAAAGGGTGACACCACATTTCTTTACCATACCCTTTACAAAGGAGGCATAATAGTCACTACCTATCAAAATATTTATTGGGCCTACAGAATCATCATTTACACCAGAAGGTGCTAAATTTACATTATGTGAAAGTCTTTCTGTAGCTTTACTAAGCCCTACTGTAGTTATTTTCTCTGGAAGTCTATCTACAGTTACTGCATCAACACGTTTTTTCTCATTGCCTAACCTGACAGTTACATAAACAGTGTCATACAATTGAGACCTTTTATCCGAGAGAAAACCAGATAATTTTAAAGTTGTGGGATCTCCCATCTGTACTTTCATACCATCAAGACATTTACGTTTTATGAAAGTACGCTGTGATCCCTGGTCCAATAATGCATTTATATTTTTTGATTTATGCCTTTTATCATCAATTTTTATCTGTAACACAGGTAAGGCTACTTCAGCAAAACCATCATTATTAACATTAGCAGCAATTTTTACATTAGCTACTGTTGTGTCAGGATTGTCAACATTATCATTATTATCAACATTATCATATAGACCCTTACACATGACTATATGGTGTCTTCCTTTGTGACATTGATAACAGAAGTATAATTTGGCATAACAATCCTTTAATTTTGATTACCTAAACACCTGATACATCTGTCAAGTTCCTCCAATCTTTCAACTTTATCATTCCATGAATTGTATGCATTGCAATTCTTAGAAAAATGAGTACCCTTGCAGAAGAGACACACTCTCTTTTCTTTGACTGGTTTCTTATTAACTGGGCTACTCTTAGGAGGGTACTTATTCTTCTTATCTTGTGGAGAATCATTATTTCTGATTCCTGCTACTTGATATGGACCTATGCAACTCTTTTTATGAAATGAATTTTGATTATTAACATTGGGATAATTTTTCCCTTTGTGAAACTTGACAGATACCTCAGAGTTATTATGTGTTGCATCTTTAAAATGAGTTAGTTGGCTGGTCTGCAACTGCACAATTAATTCTTGTAGACCTAGTCTTATTTCCTCCAGACCAAAATAACCCTTGTGATATTTATTCGAGATCCATTCAAGTGTTTTACAGCTTAATTTATTCTGTATTATGGCACTCAATAACCAGTCTGATTCCTTCAGATTATATTTATTACTTAAAGTTTTGAGAGTGCTCTCCAGTTTAACTCTAAACTGTTGTAAACCTTTGTAAGTGTGATCTGGAGATTTTAAATTAACAATGATATTCACTTGATCCAACCTACTTTGTTCTATATTACCATAAGTGACCTTCAACAAGTCAACTGCTTCCTTGTAAGAGTCATCTACATTGGGAAAGGCTTGTATGAGTATGTGAGCATCTCCTCTTACCTGTCCTTTGAGGTAAAATAATTTAGTTACACAGGCTAGGTCACTCCTGTCATGCACAGCTGCTTTAAAAATTGACCAAAACTCCTCCCAATTTTCTCCAGGATTAAACACAGGTAAACACAATTCTGGGAGTTTTGGCAAAGACATATTATTTGTTGGAGCAGACTGATTAACTGCCTGGTTTACACATTTTAATGTTTTCAAGGCCTGACTTTTACAAGAAAGAATCTTTTCCTCTAATTCATAATACTGATTAATCATGAGATATATTTCAGTCTCATCTACGCAGTTTACTAATAAATCTCCTTCATATTTGTTGTAATATAATTTGTATGAATCATATCTATTCCCTAAAGCATCTAAATACAATTTTAAATCATCAGTATTCGCAGTTTCTTGATTCATTAATTCCAAGCACTTATTATATGCCTTGGTTACATGAACTTTTCTAGCCTGTATTGATACTTTCTTTACTCTATATTCCATATGTTTGTCTTCTATATTAATTTCCTCATTTTCAGCCATGATGCAATGTATTAAATTCAACTTAATAACACTGATTATGTACTAAATTATGCACTTTATAAAGGTAAATAGTACAACTTACCTTTAAATAAATCCTAGCTACTTGAGCTTAGCAATTACATGTAAGAAAATAATATAAACTTCAAATGTACATTAATACAAACCTTTAGCCAGCCTTGGCTTATCAAAATTATTATACAAATTAATATAAATCCTTGCCAGAATTTGGCATAGCAAATTAATATTATACACAATATAATTAGCTATACTTGGCTTATCAATTACACATACACTGATATAAATCTTGGCCAGAATTGTCTTATCAAATTAATATTGTACAAATACATTAATATAAATCCTAGCCACTTTGGCTTTGCAAAATTAATATTATACACATTAATGTAATTAGCTACACTTGGCTTATCAATTACACATACACTTATACACATTAATATAATCTTTAGCCACACTTGGCTTAGCTTATCAAAATTAATATTGTAATAATTATAATCCACTACACATTAAGTAAATTTGTGAACTTAACATCCACCTCCTTCTGTCATTTCACATATAATTATTAAGCAATTAACTAATTAATGACTTCACTAATTACATCTGATTCGAAGGACCAATGGGCAAATTAAATGTGGAAAATTGCATTTATCTGAATGTATCATTATATACATAACAGTAAATGAAAAGATAATTATTATTTATCAGTTAGACAAGTAGGAATTTGGGACACCTAGGTCGCAAAAAATGTCCCCCTTCGATACCTACCACTGTCATATCCACAAGTTACTCTGGACCTATTAATTAAATGAATTATACATCTCCAGGAATACTGGTAAATATATAAATTTGTGGACTGTATATTAAAAATAATAAATGATTATAGATACACATATACATAACAGAAGGAGAATATCTTAAAAATCACTCACCAATTTAACTGGAGATTAAGTTGTATCATACTCAGAAAACCTCACTGTCTATACATGAAAATAACAACTGGCCAGAGTTATAATGTAACAGACTTATTTGAGGTTCCTGGAGTTGTGTCCTGTCCTGTCACCTGATATCTCAAGTTATGCAGGAATGCACATCCAACAATTTCGTCTCCTATTTGAGAGGTGTCAGCCCAATTTTAACCTCTAGAGCACGAAAATTCCTTCCCATTACACTAACGTTGTATCCAATTCAAATTAACAATGGCGACTCTCCTGCGCAGACGCAGGCCTTCCGTTTTATATGTCACAAATATTATTAAATACAGTATGGCCATCTATTTACATATAACTACTGTATTTCTGGAAAATATGTACAGTATTTTCCACAGGTATATATGAATGCCGTCCTTATTTTCTACTCTTAGTCATGTTAATGGAAGTCAACATAAGAATGAAAGGTTCACGTAACTGGAAACGTTTAATTCTCTCGTGCTCCGCTGTGTGACCCTTGTAGGTTTAGAGCTTCTCTCTGATTATAATTATTCTCTAGTGCTAAAGAGGCTTGGCCTTTTTTTCTTTTTCCTGCTAACGTGAATAATTTCTTTCCATAACACAAGTAGAACACGCTTCTCCTGATTTCTTTTCAACCGGCCATATCCCACCCAGACAGGGTGACCTAAGAACAAAAACGAAAGTTTCTCTCCTGAAATTTAGTAATGTATACATGAAAATGGGTTACTAGCCCCTTGCTCCTGGCATTTTGGTCGCCTCTTACGCACGCATGGTTTCTCCCGATATATATATATAATATATATATATATATATATATATATATATATATATATATATATATATATATATATATATATATATATATATAATCACCTAGTCATCAGAAACCGTATATATAACAGCTGAAAAATTAAATTAAAAATTCCATATAAATTAGAGTTGTTAGCAAATTTTTCTTCGATTATCAGCTGGTCACGAGGCTTCGGCCGAACAATATACATCGATATAGCTGTCTTGAGTGTCTTCTTGCAAGGCTGCCAGGTACGGTGATTGTGACGCAATACTGGCGGCACACATGCTCACTCTGAGAGTGAAGGAACTAAACCTGACGAGAAGACAATGGGAGACATGATTTTGACATATAAAATCATAGGGAGAATTGATAGGTCAGATAGGGATTGATTGAATTATGAGGACTAGGATCAAGGGGACACAGATGAATAATAGAGATGTAAGGAATTATTTCTTAAGTCTCAGAGTGGTTGGAAAGTGGAATAACTTGGATGAGGCAGCCTCAACATACAGCTTTTTAGAGTCCGTATGAAAAGGTCCAAAAGTTCGATCAAAGTTGTCTCGGAGGCGGGGCCAGGAGCTGAGCATCGACCCCCGCAAACACATAAGTGAGAGCGCAACACGACCACTGTCTCGTGTTCTGGCTCGATTAGATATTTTCAAAATCTTGTTTGTCTTTTTTTTTACGTCTATCTTCTAGCCCTATACTTCAGTAGTACATCTGTTGATTCTACATTTTTCAGGAGTGTAGGTTCAGGGTTCTTAATCCATGTTCTAGTTCTGGTCACAGACCGGACCGCGGGGGCATTGACCCCCGAAACTCTCTCCAGGTAAACTCCAGGTAAACGAGGCCATATTAGTGACAAATTAAGTTATAGTGTGAACTTTAGATTTCTTTTATTTATTATTTCCAATTTTAGACCAAACAATTTGTAACACTAGTCTTATTACGAAAATTTTTTACTGTGTACCTTGGCTTCAGATTTTAACTAAAACTTTTTTACACCCACTTTATCGTTCTATGCTCCCTCACTTTCCGTCTTCCTTGCTCCTCTTCATTCCTCAATATTTTCCTCTCCATCTCTTTATATCCTTCTTATCCCTACTTTTCTATTTTGTTATATCTTTTCGGCCAATAATGTACGTGTGTCCTACTTTAAGGTGCCATCATCTTTGCCACTAGCATCGGCCTGCCAAGATGGTAAACGCTACGATTAACATTGTCATAAACGAGGAGCATATTTGTTGCAGCAGTTGGCAAGCAGATGAAGTTTGTCTTGGAGACCCGTGGTGCTGACCTCTGTGGACTCAGGATAATGAAGGTGACTCTTAGCTTGTGTGTGTTCTAAGACTACTTCGTCATGAGAAATGTCTCCTGACGTGGGGCAGACTTGTATGACGACCTGTTCAGTATGTAGTTGGTGGTGTACCCATGCTTGGTATTCACGCCACTCAAGAAAATCAGTGAATCATACTTGTCTCTTAATATATCTCTCGGGGATAATATGTACATCTCTCGGGGTAACTCCCAGAGGTATTTGTAGCCAACGTGAAGCCGGGAGGTAGCTTAGTAACATCCAAGAGTCAGCTGATTTTATTGGATGTACCATTAACATTAGGTATATGTCCACTCTGAGGCTGGGCCAGAGTGATCCGGTGTAGGATAAGAGGGAGACCTGCCAACTGTTTAACCCAGCTGGCATCAGCTGGGTTTATCAACCCCGCGGCTGCCTGTTTCGTTCCATCATCTCTCCACTATTTTCTCATCTTCCTATTCCATTTTTCCCGTCTTCTCTCCTCCCAAATTAACAATGATTATAATTATGAACATAATTTGTAAAGGGGTGGACTGATAAGCCAGTGGAAGGTCTCGATCAGATGACGACAAGCTCCAATGGCGGAACACTTGTCCTGTTTCCTGACAAACGTTACCTAACCTCTCTCCTCCATTTTCTTTATCATAGAGTACGAAATACGCATTGTCAGACCTCACCAAAGCAACTGACACACCGCACCTATAATATACTGCCCGATTTTTCACCAGATAAATTAAATCAAGGTAACAAACATCTTCCTTAAAAAAAAATAAGAACTTAATCTATTCTCATTTAGGAAATGGAGCCAAGGAGGAGATATCATTCACACTGGTAGATATTGAACACATTCAAGCATGGAGAGCTGTTCGTAGTTCACAATAATACAATATCACAAAACACCGGCGTAAAACTCCGAGGTAAGAGGTGCAACATAAACACAGGTACATTTTATTTCAGTTTTAGAACACTTATATAAACTCCCAGCTTAAACTGCAAGTTCTCAGTCAACTCAGACCTTTAAGAAAATAGTATTAAATTCTACACAGTATAGTGGGTGAGTAGATACAATGTAGTGGGTGAGCAGATACAATATAAGAGCTAAGTAAACAGTGTGTTGTGACTGGTTGTGGCCAATGGATCCCTGACGGCAGTTTAGTAACTTCTTCGAAGAATGATTCACTTGACGACAGATCATTCAAAGCAGTGTTGGTGTAGAATAACAGCATTTGTGGTAGTAGCAGTAGTGACTGCGGGAATATATACCTAATACACTTCCAATTTCTTATCAAATGTTCTTGCAAGTTTAGAGTACGGCTTATTTACCCGTCTCGTATATGTGGGTAGCAGCGCTTCTGATGCCTTGGGTTAAGGCGTGCTCCTGGTAAGTCTCCGCTGTGGCCAGTGTCTACTACAATTGATCGAGTCAGCTGGTTCTCCCTCCCTGACTACAACAATAACAATAACCATCATCTGCCGCAGCTATACTACGTATCCTTGACTCTACTATCTACATAGCAGCAACTACAACCATTTGCTGCAGCTATACTATCCTTGATTTAACTATCTAAATGGCAACGACTACAACCATCTGCCGTAGCTATACTATCCTTAACTTAACTATCTTAATTATAGAACCGAGAGAAAAAAAATAAGAAATAACCGGTGGATGATAGTCCTCAGCAGACATCCTCGTACCGGACTATCAATTCTATTTATTTGTTCCATGTTCTCCCATTCTCACTCTCTTACCAGTCTCTCCATCTATCCCGCCCTAAAGCACCTACCACATGTACCCCAATGAAAATAAGTCACTTTAACTTTTTTGGGGGTTATCCTATGTATGAGAAATAATGTAACTGTATTTCTGTGTACCTGAATAAGCTTACCCCGTCTCCAAGCCGTGCCTCTCCCAATTCTGTCGTCCTTCTCTCCAAGATCCTAGCCTCGCTACCTGCCTCCAAGCTCCCAGCCTCCCTACTTCCCCTCCTACCTCACCAATAGACCGCTTCAAACTGGATAAGTCCGAGCTGAATCTTCCAGTTTTGTCCCTTGATGCTGGTGAAGGGCTCTTGATCTAGGAAATAGGATCCACTGTCCCCTTCCATGGATCAAATCTGATGACCATGTATTCCTCAGACGTTGTATGACCTAGACAGTTAAGTGGTAGAGACAGGATCCATACATAGAAGGTATACGATAAAAGTGAATCCAGTAGCGGCTATCGAAGAGGCGGGGCCAGGAGCTGAGATTCGACCCCTGCAACTACATATAGATAAGTGCATAGGTTAAGCGCTTTCCCGTGAAAATAATAATAAACAATAGCAATAATAATTTCTATATGGTTTATATATCATCATTGAGCACATGTCATTTGTAATCATAGTAGTACCATAAAACATAATGTATAGTCAGTATAGATATGTCAGTGTTGTATATTTATACTATCTATAATGCATAGTTAGTACCGATAAGCAACACTGACATAAGATGACTTAACCTAGAGAGAGAGAGAGAGGGAGAGAGAGAAAGACAGAGTTACCAACTGTCAAAAGCTCTTATCAAATACTCTTGTCCTCTTGTTGTTGTGGTGGTGTATTCTTACCTATTTGTGGTTGCAGAGGTCGATTCATAGCTCCTGGCCCCGCCTCTTCGCTGATCGTGTGTGTGTGTGTGTGTGTGTGTGTGTGTGTGTGTGTGTGTGTGTGTGTGTGTGTGTGTGTGTGTGTGCACGTCACTTAAGTGGCTGCATGTGCAAGCAAGTCAAGGTGACCTTCACATTTGTTCTGTTATGTAAAAACTGATAAAGTGTAACTAGGAAAGAAGCTGTAACAGTCAGTTATAACACATCTGGCACCACTGGCTGGACCACACTACTACTAGCTGGGCCACACTACCGCTAGCTAGGCCACACTACCACTAGCTGGGCCACACTACCACTAGCTGGGAAACACTACAACTAGCTGGGCCACACTGCCACTAGCTGGGCCACACTGTCACTAGCTGGGCCACACTACCACTAGCTGGGCCACTCTACCACTAGCTGGGCCACACTACCACTAGCTGGGCAACACTACAACTGGCTGGGCCACACTTCCACTAGCTGGGCAACACTACAACTAGCTGGGTTACACAACCACTAGCTGGGCCACACTGCAGCTAGTTGGGCAAAACTACAACTAGCTGGGTCACACTGCAGCTAGCTGGGCAACACTACAACTGGCTGGGCCACACTTCTACTAGCTGGGCAACACTACAACTAGCAGCTGGGTTACACAACCACTAGCTGGGCCACACTGCAGCTAGTTGAGCAAAACTACAACTAGCTGGGTTACACAACCACTAGCTGGGCAACACTACAACTGACTGGGCCACACTAGCTGGGACCACTGGTTGACTACACAGATAAACCTCATTCGCTTTTCTTGCTAGTTCTTAATTGTTATTCTGACCTACGGTTGCATTAATCTAAGAATACTGGAGGCGCTGCTTCGTTGAGTGTCAGTTTGTGGAAAGTGCTCAGAGGAACATGCTCCTGACTTAACAACATTCATTACACCAGATAAGGGGAGAAAACAACTTGATGAAGACATGTTTTAGCCAACAGTGTATGATATATTTGAGTGTAGATAGCTCGATCGCTGGCGCACTCACCTCACACACTGAGGTCCGGAGTTCGAATCTCCTCCGGTACGGCTGGAAAACATTAAGGACGTGTTTTCATAAGACTCCTGCTGTAGATGTTCATCAATCAGTATAAAATGGGTACCTGGGTGTTAGTCGACTGGTGTGGGTTGCATCCTGGGACAAAACTGACCTAATTTGCCCGAAATGCTCAACATAACAAACGGCTTAGGACTGTATACCTTGTACATGTACTTGTAGAAATAAAGATATTATTATCATTATGCTTTAGCCAACAGTGCCTGGTATATATGATTGTAGATAGCCATGTTTTGACCAACAATGTCTGGTATATATATGAGTGTAAATATCCTCTGTCATCCTCGCTACACCTACTATAGTTTAATCTTCATCCTGACATACGGGTTTAACACTCACTAGTGCGTCTCAACTAACCCACAATCTGAAGAAACGTTATATGCTGTTTTGATCCTTCCTTGATCATTATGGAGGTCCGTAGAGGTTATTTCAAGATTCTTCTCCAAACTATGAGTTTATTAAGAATTGTTCCAGCACTCGTTGTTCAAGCACAGGTCGAGGCTTCACATGAACACACAAACACACCAACTGAAATGACTCTTCCATATTTCATGCTCGCAGTAACGCCCTCTTCTTCAGCACAAATTTTATAAATACATGTTAGACTCTTGAGACAACATTGAAATCTCTCACAAGATAAACATTTACTTCGTGGGCATTATATCTAATGGATATTTTTTTTTTTAGATAATCCACTTTCTTCTATTTCCTGGTCGATTAATCCCCAGGTAAACATGAAAAAAGGGGTCATTATTTCGCCTGAGATATGGTTCTATTTAGCGATTATCGTTAAAATGTCAATATTTTTCATATTTACTCAGAATTATAGGCTAGCTGAAAGTTACCTGTAGTCACTGCCGGGGGTCATCGCCCCCGCGACCCGGTCCCAGACCAGGCCTCCTGGTTATTGGCCTGATCGAGTAAGACCAACGTATATTTATTCACAATAAACACAAGGGTCAGGATTCCCGTCAAACAGATCAGCTGATTGTGAGACGAAGCCAACACCACTCCAGCGAGGAGTTCCTAATATTTATCAATACTATAATCAACAGGGAGAAGCCTGTGCTAAGGGTAAATTTGAATCTGGGTTCCGAAATTTGATTCTCAGAAACTATATTAATTATTTATCTTTCGTGTCTATACTGGTATTATAGTCATTTAAACTAAGTTATCCAGAAGCTTCTTTTAAATGAAGTATAACGATAACAAACCAAAATATTGTGTAAAATACTGTCAATAGTCTCTAGGGTTAGGCATGATACAATTTTTTTTTTAGATCCCCAGGGCTGACCCTGGGGAGGAGGTCTAAAAAAAACTATCTTATGTATTCATTAATATTTTCGTTTATTATTGCTATACTTCATTTAAAAGAGGCTTCTAGGTAATTTAGTTTGAATAACTATAATAACAGTATGAACACGAAAGATAAATTGAAATTTCTGAGTTTCGCATTGTATTTGTTACGTGATTATCGGAATTATGTAAGCCAGGAGAAGTTGAGATTTCTGGTAGAGAATTGAGAAGTAGCATCGGAGATGAGAATTAAATAGGCTCTAATACCTTATAATTGTTCTTACTAAGATTATTTAGTAATCACTTTCTAGTAGTTTCGTGAATTTATGACAAGTGAAGCTCATTAGTGTACTTCATCATTACTGCATCACACTGAACAGATATAACGTTGTTGAACTATTAGTGATGGTCGTACTTTGGGCACAGATAGTGCAACATTAGGTCATTTGAGAGACATTCGAGTTGCTCAGTAGTTTGTAGTACTTGACCATTCTCCAGGATGCAACCCACAACGATCGACTAACTCCCTGGGACCTTTTTACTGAAGGTTAACAGGGACAGTGTTTGTGAGGAGACTCGCCCGTATGTCTCGGCAGACGTGTGCAACACCTGCGTATCTTTACTTAAAGATGTTACGCCAACCAGTGGCTTTATCAATACAGAGATTTATCAAGATCAAGGTACTGAACACCGACTTCCATGAAGGACTGATTACTTAATCTTCCACTGTCTTTTGTGTATAGTTCTGCGAGGCTGAGGGACTGACTGACTTATCTTCCTTTGTGTTCGTGTATCTCTGTACTGAATAGAAAAAGGCACTGGTGGGCGAAACGTCTTCAAATCAAGATACCCAGGTGTTGCACATGCATCTTATTCCTTGCGTACAATTGACGGTAGCTTCGTACACTTGACAGGAGCTGTGTACACTTGACGGCGGCGTAGAGCGTTCTTGTGGCTGCCAAAGTTATTTGGTGCCAAGGGAAAGTCCGCAGTGTCTTGTGTTAAAAATACTGACAACAGTAGATTTAACAATTTGGGAGGATGGGCGGGGAGGAGGGGGGGGAGTTGTGGGAGGATGGTGGGAGTTTGTGGTGGTGGTTGTGGGAGGATGGTGGTAGTTTGTATGGTAGTGGTTGTGGGAGGATGGTGGTAGTTTGTGTGGTGGTGGTTGTGGGAGGATGGTGGTAGTTTGGTTTGTGTGGTGGTAGTTTGTATGGTAGGGTAAATAATTATATATATTATATATATATATATATATATATATATATATATATATATATATATATATATATATATATATATATATATATGTGTGTGTGCAGACAATCGTAGACAGGCGATCTTAACTATGCAAGACAAGCCACAAGGAGATGTTCTGGAAATCTTTAGCTCAAGGACTTTCGCACTTCTCAGTGCGTCATCAGGAGCTATGCAATGTTGCAAGGCTGCAACTGAAGGAGTGAAGGGAAGTTTTTTCTCAGAACAGAGCAGAGTGGGCCTTTCGCCTCCTCCTGGCTCTAAGATTTCCACCCCCTTGCAGTGAGAGCCCCTCATGCTGGGGACTTTCTGTTGGCTGTTCCCAACTCCAGCCTTGGCACACGCCTCGACCCACAGACCATCCGCATCGGTGTTGCCTTTCGACTTGCCGCCCCTATTCTCGCCGAACACAGGTGTATTTGTGGCAGTGAAGCAGCAGACCGATTCGGGTACCATGGTCTTGTGTGCCGTAAATCCGAGGGAAAGATTGCAAGACATGAGGAGGTTAATAACACTATCGAGAGGAGCCTCGCAACAGCTGGATGCCCAGCAGTAAGGGAGCCACCCCAACTATGCAGATCTGATGGCAGCCAGAAGCGTCCAGATGGTATCACCCTTCAAGCCTGGACAGATGGGAAGCAGGTGGTGTGGGACTATACATGTGCATCTACCTTGGCTGATACCTATCTCCAATACACCAGGGAGGAAGGAGGGGCAGCTTCAGGGAGTCCCAAAAGTCTAGAAAATATGGAGAACTTGCCCATCATTATATGTTTGTTCCCATAGGCTCAGAGACCCTTGGCTCATGGGGAAAGAGTGCATCTAAATTCCTTAAGGAGCTGGGAAAAAGACTCATCAGGGTAACTAGGGATCCCAGGGCAGCTAGTTTTCTGTTCCAGCGGCTCAGTGCGGCTGTTCAAAGGGGTAATGCCTGCTGTATTTTGGGCACACGCCCCAGCTCTGAGGAGCTGGATGAGATTTTCGCCTTATAATCGGTGACACACACGTAACAACTTGTACCTTATATGCCACCTATATATAATATATATATATATATATATTTATATATATATATATATATATATATATGCAAAACAACCACTCTGAAAGAATAGAGAAATTCCAAGCGCTTTCGTGACTACTCACATCATCAAGGAACTATGAAAGTAAAGCATCCAAGGAAGCTATATAAGGGGTCTGTCCAACACCTCACTATCAGATCCAGACCCCTTATATAGCTTCCTTGGATGCTTTACTTTCATAGTTCCTTGATGATGTGAGTAGTCACGAAAGCGCTTGGAATTTCTCTATTCTTTCAGAGTGGTTGTTTTGCATATTCTGAAATCACCTGTTTACTGTGATCTTATTGCATATATATATATATATATATATATATATAATATATATATATATATATATATATATATATATATATATATATATATATATATATATCAATGAAATCACGAAGCAAGTGATTTTAAATCACTTACCAAACTGCGGCAGGCCAGGACTCGACCCTACGAACCTTGTAGCGCCTCCAGAAAGAGCACAATTACGCATCACCTTACCACTACGCCACTGAATCAGTGGCGTAGTGGTAAGGTGATGCGTGCATTGTGCTGTCTCTGGAGGCGGTTACAAGGTTCGTAGGGTCGAGTCCTGGCCTGCCCCAGATTGGTAAATGAGATATATATATATGTTTATATATATATATATATATATATATATATATATATATATATATAATATATATATATATTATTATATATTATATATAATATATATATATATATATATATATATATATATATATATTATATATATTATATATATATATATATGAAGAATAACCCATGAGAAGTATACTCAAAGCATATATCCTAAGACATCTTTGTGCCTATATACCCAGGCATATCTCTCGGCGTATATACACTGAGAAGTATGCCTTTCGATCTGTTTATAACACGTATAAATAAACGTACGTGTATAGCACGGACCACAGCACCGTGGCTGTAACAATCACAGCACCGTGGCTGCAACAAACGCAGCACCGTGGTTACAACAATCACAACACCGTGACTGCAACAATCACAGCACCGTGGCTGTAACAATCACAGCACCGTGGCTGCAACAATCACAGCACCGTGGCTGTAACAATCACAGCACCGTGGCTGTAACAACCACAGCACAGTGGCTGCAACAATCACAGCACCGTGGCTGCAACAATCACAGCACCGTGGCTGTAACAATCAGCACCGTGGCTGCAACAATCGCAGCACCGTGGCTGTAACAATCACAGCACTGTGGCTGCAACAATTGCAGCACCATGGTTACAACAATCACAGCACCGTGGCTGCAACAATCGCAGCACCATGGTTACAACAATCACAGCACCGTGGCTGCAACAATCACAACACCGTGGTTACAACAACCACAACACCGTGGCTACAATCACAACACCGTGGTTACAACAATCACAGCACCATGGTTACAACAATCACAACACCGTGGTTACAACAATCACAGCACCGTGGCTGCAACAATCGCAGCACCATGGTTACAACAATCACAGCACCGTGGCTGCAACAATCGCAGCACCATGGCCGTAACAATCACAGCACCGTGGCTGTAACAATCACAGCACCGTGGCTGTAACAATCACAGCACCGTGGCTGTAGCAATCACAGCACCGTGGCTGCAGCAATCGCAGCACCATGGTTACAACAATCGCAGCACTGTGGCTGTAGCAATCACAGCACCGTGGCTGTAACAATCACAGCACCGTGGCTGCAGCAATCGCAGCACCATGGTTACAACAATCGCAGCACTGTGGCTGTAGCAATCACAGCACCGTGGCTGTAATAATCACAGCATCGTGGCTGCAACAATCACAGCACCGTGGCTGTAACAATCACAGCACCGTGGCTGTAACAATCACAACACCGTGGCTGTAGCAATCACAGCACCGTGGCTGCAGCAATCGCAGCACCATGGTTACAACAATCGCAGCACCGTGGCTGTAGCAATCACAGCACCGTGGCTGTAACAATCACAGCAGCGTGGCTGTAACAATCACAGCACCGTGGCTGCAACAATCACAACATCGTGGCTGCAACAATCACAGCACCGTGGCTGTAACAATCACAGCATCGTGGCTGCAACAATCACAACACCGTGACTGCACCAATCACAGCACCGTGGCTGTAATAATCACAGCATCGTGGCTGCAACAATCACAGCACCGTGGCTGTAACAATCACAGCACCGTGGCTGTAACAATCACAGCACCGTGGCTGCAACAATCACAACATCGTGGCTGCAACAATCACAGCACCGTGGCTGTAACAATCACAGCATCGTGGCTGCAACAATCACAGCACCGTGGCTGTAACAATCACAGCACCGTGGCTGCAACAATCACAACATCGTGGCTGCAACAATCACAGCACCGTGGCTGTAACAATCACAGCATCGTGGCTGCAACAATCACAGCACCGTGGCTGTAACAATCACAGCACCGTGGCTGCAACAATCACAACATCGTGGCTGCAACAATCACAGCACTGTGTCTGCAACAATCACAGCACCGTGGCTGTAACAATCACAGCATCGTGGCTGTAACAATCACAGCACCGTGGCTGTAACAATCACAGCATCGTGGCTGTAACAATCACAGCACCGTGGCTGTAACAGTCACAGCACCGTGGCTGTAACAATCACAACACCGTGACTGCAACAATCACAACACCGTGGCTGCAACAATCACAGCACCGTGGCTGTAACAATCACAGCACCGTGGCTGTAACAATCACAACACCGTGACTGCAACAATCACAACCACCGTGGCTGCAACAATCACAGCACCGTGGCTGTAACAATCACAACACCGTGGCTGCAACAATCACAGCACCGTGGCTGTAACAATCACAGCACCGTGACTGCAACAATCACAACACCGTGACTGTAACAATCACAGCACCGTGGCTGTAACAATCACAACACCGTGACTGCAACAATCACAACACCGTGGCTGCAACAATCACAGCACCGTGGCTGTAACAATCACAGCACCGTGACTGCAACAATCACAACACCGTGGCTGCAACAATCACAGCACCGTGGCTGTAACAATCACAACACCGTGGCTGCAACAATCACAGCACCGTGGCTGTAACAATCACAGCACCGTGGCTGTAACAATCACAACACCGTGACTGCAACAATCACAACACCGTGGCTGCAACAATCACAGCACCGTGGCTGTAACAATCACAGCACCGTGACTGCAACAATCACAACACCGTGGCTGCAACAATCACAGCACCGTGGCTGTAACAATCACAGCACCGTGGCTGTAACAATCACAACACCGTGACTGCAACAATCACAACACCGTGGCTGCAACAATCACAGCACCGTGGCTGTAACAATCACAGCACCGTGACTGCAACAATCACAACACCGTGGCTGCAACAATCACAGCACCGTGGCTGTAACAATCACAGCACCGTGACTGCAACAATCACAGCACCGTGGCTGTAACAATCACAGCACCGTGGCTGCAACAATCACAGCACCGTGGCTGTAACAATCACAGCACCGTGACTGCAACAATCACAGCACCGTGGCTGTAACAATCACAACACCGTGACTGCAACAATCACAACACCGTGGCTGCAACAATCACAACACCGTGGCTGCAACAATCACAGCACCGTGGCTGTAACAATCACAGCACCGTGGCTGCAACAATCACAACACCGTGGCTGCAACAATCACAACACCGTGACTGCAACAATCACAACACCGTGACTGCAACAATCACAACACCGTGACTGCAACAATCACAACACCGTGACTGCAACAATCACAACACCGTGGCTGCAACAATCACAACACCCTGACTGCAACAATCACAACACCGTGACTGCAACAATCACAACACCGTGGCTGCAACAATCACAACACCGTGACTGCAACAATCACAACACCCTGACTGCAACAATCACAAACACCGTGACTGCAACAATCACAACACCGTGACTGCAACAATCACAACACCGTGGCTGCAACAATCACAACACCGTGACTGCAACAATCACAACACCGTGACTGCAACAATCACAACACCGTGACTGCAACAATCACAACACCGTGACTGCAACAATCACAACACCGTGACTGCAACAATCACAACACCGTGGCTGCAAACAATCACAACACCGTGACTGCAACAATCACAACACCGTGACTGCAACAATCACAACACCGTGGCTGCAACAATCACAACACCGTGACTGCAACAATCACAACACCGTGACTGCAACAATCACAACACCGTGACTGCAACAATCACAACACCGTGACTGCAACAATCACAACACCGTGGCTGCAACAATCACAACACCGTGACTGCAACAATCACAACACCGTGACTGCAACAATCACAACACCGTGACTGCAACAATCACAACACCGTGACTGCAACAATCACAACACCGTGACTGCAACAATCACAACACCGTGACTGCAACAATCACAACACCGTGACTGCAACAATCACAACACCGTGACTGCAACAATCACAACACCGTGGCTGCAACAATCACAACACCGTGACTGCAACAATCACAACACCGTGACTGCAACAATCACAACACGTGACTGCAACAATCACAACACCGTGACTGCCCAACAATCACAACACCGTGACTGCAACAATCACAGCACCGTGGCTGTAACAATCACAAACACCGTGACTGCAACAATCACAACACCGTGACTGCAACAATCACAACACCGTGACTGCAACAATCACAACACCGTGACTGCAACAATCACAACACCGTGACTGCAACAATCACAAACACCGTGACTGCAACAATCACAGCACCGTGGCTGTAACAATCACAACACCGTGACTGCAACAATCACAACACCGTGACTGCAACAATCACAACACCGTGACTGCAACAATCACAACACCGTGACTGCAACAATCACAACACCGTGACTGCAACAATCACAACACCGTGACTGCAACAATCACAACACCGTGACTGCAACAATCACAGCACCGTGGCTGTAACAATCACAACACCGTGACTGCAACAATCACAACACCGTGACTGCAACAATCACAACACCGTGACTGCAACAATCACAACACCGTGACTGCAACAATCACAACACCGTGACTGCAACAATCACAACACCGTGACTGCAACAATCACAACACCGTGACTGCAACAATCACAACACCGTGGCTGCAACACCACGGAACGTTTCACAAAAATAAAGACACTTTAGACTACGTTTCTATGCATACTGAACTATTATCACACTTGATGATAGTCCAAGACTGATCGAAAAATCGTCTTAATTTTCATTTGCAACTTGTAGGTTAGTTAATGTAGCAGTAAGTAATGTTGTTTTACCAGGGAGTATGTTAACCAGTGAGTAGTGTAGTCTTACCACGGGGTACAACTGTAATACACGCTAACAATCGTCTGTCATACATTACACAACTCATACATATACATCACACAACTGTCGTACACATCACACAACTCATACACACACATCACAATTCATACACACCACACAACTGCCATATACACACCACTCCTCTGTCATACAAACCCAACTTCTGTCATACACTTATACACCATACACATCACACTACACATCACACATGTGTCATACACACCTCGCACATGTCATACATCACATGTCTATCATACATCACGTCATACACCTCACGTCTATCATAGTCACCATACACGTCTGTGTTATTGTAGTAGCAAAAAAAAATATAAAGATGGCAAAGATGGTGGTAGAGATGCTGCTCTCCTCCCCCCCCACTCTCCATGTTGGGGGTGGAAGACTTGCCAGGTATCCAAGACTCAGCTGACCCCCCCCCCCATCTTACTGATTGCCAAAATCAGGCGGGATATCGTCACCTGTGGAAAATCTATAAAAATGGCACAGGTGAGGCTCTTAAATCAGCCTGGTGCATGTGTACACTGTGTGAGCGAGCGCCGTCACGCCACCGTATGTTCTTATGACTTTGGTACAAGAATGAAAGTATACAAGCCCATACGTTTAGGACATCTTTATTACATAGTATTTAACACTCCCACTTACCATGAAAGTTGTTGAAATTTGCGCTGATCCACAATGACGAGGCTTTTTGTGGTTGCATCAGTTGACGGTCAGAAGGTCGTAAACCAGAATTGTGTTATTGCTCTGGGGAGATGAATAAGGAAGTGAGAGATGAACATAAAGACAATGTGGAGGAGAAACCTATTTACCACCAGCAGTAATTATTCCTTCAAAATTGGCGAATCAGAGTCTTAGGTTAAGGCTTAGGCGACTGTAGGTGGGCCTTTCGGGTTACAATTTACCTACATGGCCCGGTGGCCTGGTGGCTAAAGCTCCCGCTTCACACACGGAGGGCCCGGGTTCGATTCCCGGCGGGTGGAAACATTCGACACGTTTCCTTACACCTGTTGTCCTGTTCACCTAGCAGCAAATAGGTACCTGGGTGCTAGTCGACTGGTGTGGGTCGCATCCTGGGGGACAAGATTAAGGACCCCAATGGAAATAAGTTAGACAGTCCTCGATAACGCACTGACTTTCTTGGGTTATCCTGGGTGGCTAACCCTCCGGGGTTAAAAATCCGAACGAAATCTTATCTTATCTAAGAATACTTTAATCCCTCAAATAGGGGTTAAGTAATCTATCAGTATGTATACACTAACATGTATACCTCTTGGTGTATATTCATTGGTCGAATAAATAAGTTACCTATATAGTGTACTTCAGATGGTAGAGTACAGGAGTGCGAGTTCACGAGGAAGGTATCTAACAAGAGATGAAGAGTCGACTAATAGATAGATGACAATTGCCTACTTATTTACTCGCCTTTTTACTCATTTGTTTATTTATTCATTTACTCACAAGCTTACTTGATTACTTATTTGTTTCTTAATTATTTACTTGCTTATTTTTTATTCGCTTGTATATTTGATTATTTTTATGCTTGCTTATTTGATTATTTTCTTGGTTGCTTATTATTTATTTATTTGCTTCCTTAAAGCGAAGACTTATTATGAAAACTGTAGATGAAGTTAGGACAAAATAATTAATCAGAAATGTTTGACAATTGCAGACTCCCACTCAGAGTTGTAAAACATCTGTTGTGACTCGTGTACCCATCAAACTTTACAAATTAAATATCATTTCGTAGCATGGTGGCGTAATAAACTAAGGCGTCGAGAATTTAGCTAGCTTCCCGGAGGGCTGTCTAAATAACCTGGGTTCGATTCCCGCAATTCCATATTACCAAGATTCCATGTTTCTGGCCCACTTTATGGGCCTGATCTACTTCCATTAGTGGCCTTCTACCCACTTGTGACCACGTCTACAAGTGCTGCATCGCTTCCAAAGTGGTTAATATTAGCTGCTATAATCTGCCAAGAAAAAAAACTAGGTTCCTTATCTTTGATAAGCTTCAGTTCCTGATAACTCCAGTACTAACCTAACACTCACACGACACTAAAGACGAAAATCTACCTACCAAAACCCGACCATATCAGTCTCCCACCACATGGCATTTATCGAAATGGTTGTCTTAGAGGTGCGACCTTCGAGAAAGAAATGCAACGAATAGAGTACCACTTTATACTTTCCGATTTTTTCCTACCAAGCAATGGTACATAGTTTGCATGGTGTATATGGCTTGGGTCAGTATACGCCAGCATGTCCACGGAAGAGGTTTAGAAGCACATAGAGGGTGATTTTTTTTTCGCTTATTTTTGGGCGTAGTTTCACCCTTGTATTTATTTCGGACCGTGTGGGGAGCTTCATATATATTCACCATTTCAGGGTATATACGGTAGTGCCAGGAATGCTGAATACCTGGAGTTTACCTGGAGAGAGTTTCGGGGGTCAACGCCCCCGCGGCCCGGTCTGTGACCAGGCCTCCTGGTGGATCAGCCCCTGATCAACCAGGCTGTTGCTGCTGGCTGCACGCAAACCAACGTACGAGCCACAGCCCGGCTGATCAGGAACTGACTTTAGGTGATTGTCCAGTGCCAGCTTGAAGACTGCCAGGGGTCTGTTGGTAATCCCCCTTATGTATGCTGGGAGGCAGTTGAACAGTCTCGGGCCCCTGACACTTATTGTATGGTCTCTTAACGTGCTAGTGACACCCCTGCTTTTCATTGGGGGGATGGTGCATCGTCTGCCAAGTCTTTTGCTTTCGTAGTGAGTGATTTTCGTGTGCAAGTTCGGTACTAGTCCCTCTAGGATTTTCCAGGTGTATATAATCATGTATCTCTCCCTCCTGCGTTCCAGGGAATACAGGTTTAGAAACCTCAAGCGCTCCCAGTAATTGAGGTGTTTTATCTCCGTTATGCGGGCCGTGAAAGTTCTCTGTACATTTTCTAGGTCGGCAATTTCACCTGCCTTGAAAGGTGCTGTTAGAGTGCAGCAATATTCCAGCCTAGATAGAACATATACAAATATAACAAACTTTCTAAGAGTTTATACAATTATGGATTATTATATGACCATAAGGGTCATATAGTCATGGAAAGGTGACTGTGATATTCAGAACAAAGTGACGGTATATGCAATACTCTATATGACTGTTTCAGTAAATATACGGCTATACTCAAGTGGTAGAAGTTAAGGTATAAAATATTTCACAAGCATACAACACCAGTCACCGTGAAAAAAACTTACCTAGAGAGGGTTTCGGGGATCAACGCCCCCGCGGCTCGGTCTGAGACCAGGCCTCGTGGTGGATAAGGGTCTGAACAACCAGGCTGTTACTGCTGGCCGAGCGCAAACTGACGTACGAACTACAGCCCGGCTGATCAGGTACTGACTCTAGGCGCCTGTTCAGTGCCTTATTGAAGACAGCCAGGGGTCTATTGATAATCCCCCATATGTATGCTGGGAGGCAGATCAACAGTCTTGGGCCCTGACACTTACTGTGTTGTCTCTCTGTGTACTCGTGGCGCCCCTGCTTTTCATTGGGGGAATGTTGCATCTCCTGCCGAGTCTTTTGCTTTCATAGGGGTGATTTTCGTGTGCAAGTTTGGTACTAATCCTTCTAGGCAAATTCTACGTATATACGACATTTCAAGATATATGCAAACAGTTCAAGAGGAAATTTAGGACAATCAGGTGAAACAGTTGAACAAGAAAGTTATCCTCACTATTCCCCTCAAGGAAGGTTCCTTGATGTTGGTGAGGGGCTCTTGATTTAGGGAAATGGATCTGTGCTCCAGTTCCCCGAATTAATCCTGAATGCCTTCCACATCCCCCCCCAGGCGCTGTATAATCCTCCGGGTTTAGCGCTTCCCCCTTGATTATAATAATAATAATATCCTCACTATTATATTAAGTTTAATAAGCTTGCACTAGGCTTGTATGACGGGGCCTACATCAGACTTTGTCTCGTATATCTGCAAAAGCTTTAAATCGCTACCCCTCAGGGAAGGTTCCTTGATGCTGGTGAGGGGCTCTTGATCTGGGAACTTGATTTGTGTTCCAGTTCCCCAAATTAAGTCTGAATACCTTCCATCCCCCCATAGGCACTGTATAATCCCTACGGGTTTAGCGCTTCCCATGATTAGTATTAGTTCAAATCGCTAGCAGTTATCAGCTAAAGCATATTATACACCAGTGGCCACAAGTGAAAGAAATAAAGTACTCAAACGCGCAGTGATATCAAAAATAAAATATCTGAAAGGTTGGGGAAATTCTACGACGCAGTTCGAGGCAGTTGCGTTCAATAACCCCAACACAGTTGGTGTCACCGTTGCCACACTGCCACATGCATTCCACCTCCCATCTCTTATAAGTATACACTATTCAAACCTCTATCCATTAAAGTAACTTATGGAGAATGCTACCCACAAAAACCAAAGATTCCTTATCTACTTCAGGTAACTTCATCAGCCAATTAACAATCTGGAAAGCCAGCAATACATAATATTTGAAATATCAGAAATATCCTTATCAATAATGGTTCGTACTAGATGTTGTACCAAAGAGTTGCGTCATTCACCCGACTAACGAAAGCATCACAACAAACTCGATGTACTTGTTCGAATCTTAAGATAACGAAGCTTATCGGCCGAGTTTTTCGTTCTGAGCGCTTGTTGCCTACAACGGATATATACAACCGACAGGTATATCGCCTGTATGTCAAGAAATATTATCAGAATAACTGGAACGAATACGCCTCTGGAGAACTCTATGGATTGTACATCTCGATTCCGACGTCGGCAATAGATCATCGGGATAAGTGAATGAAATTATCAACACACAAGTAGTGACGTCACACACTCGACGCTCATTGGTCGATTGCATGAAAATTGCAGAACACCAGCAGTGACGTCACACAGGCGCGGCGCTTATTGGTCCAGTGAGTGGTTGGTCAGCTTGTCATTGGTCTAGAAAGAGGCTGGGCTGCTCTACGTGTCACACCTCCACTATTTAAATCGCGAGCGTACTGCCGCCCAGCAGATCACACAGAGCAGCGCTACCTCTCACAATAGGAAAGGTTTTTGAGTGGGAATTCATCATCCAACTTTTAATATCTTTATTATGGCTATCATCAGTATCACTTCTCGGTTTTTCTCGGGACCATGCATAGCTGGACGTAGCAACACGCCCCATCGTAACCTGTGTTAATCATCTTTATCATCATGGCAAGTCTACTTATGTAAGTAGCACTTGAACAGTGATAACAGTCATCTCCATCGTCCCGAGATTCACATCAGCCAGTACCTCATCAAAGTTCAACCTAAATACGTAATCCCGGTGAAAGATTCTACAATCATGGGGGAGCATTTTTTCGTTCTGTCCCAGAACCGACAGTTCTTGCCCTTCTACTACGGCGATGAGAAACGATGGACCGAGCCATTCTTCTTCATCCAGGCAGCGGATACGCAGTTTGGGATGCAGGAGAAATACATGGAACAAAAGGAGGTATATGGGTGGGACCAGGAGATCGCGTGGTCTAAGCAGATGGTCAAAGACATCAACGCCATGTACCCTGCCCCAAAGTTCTTGGTTGTGTGCGGAGACCTACTGGACGCCTGGCCACACACTGAACCTGAGATCCGTCTCCAGCAGGAGGTAGATTTCAAAAAGGTGTTCGCTGGACTAAAGATACCGCTGGTGTGTGTGTGCGGTAACCACGATATAGGTAACACTCCCACTCCAGATACCGTCGGCAGTTACAGATCCTCCTTCGGCGATGATTTCTTCAGCTTCTGGTGCGGCGGCGTGTTCTTTATTGTGGTCAACACGCAGTACTACGAAGACTCCTCGCAGTGTGAAGACCTGGCGGCGGAACAAGAGGCGTGGTTGGACCAGCAGCTGGAAGTAGTGAGGAGGGAGAAGCCTCAACATGCCATTGTTTTCCAGCACATCCCATTCTTCCTGACCAGCCCGGAGGAGGAGAAGGAGTACTTCAACATGGCCCCCGCCCTTCGGCAGACCATGCTTGACAGGTTCTACGACGCCGGCGTTCGCTACATCTTCTGCGGCCACTACCACCGTAACGCCGGAGGCTTCTACAAGGATATGGAGGAAGTTGTTACGTCGGCGGTGGGAGCACAGCTGGGGGAGTGTCAGCAGGGTTTTCGGCTGGTGAAAGTGCTTGAAGATCACCTGGAGCACCAGTACTATAACCTGGGCACTGCTCCCACACACATCCATCTCCCCAATACCAAACCTTCCTTGCCTGTCCTGCCCACAATACCCGCCTGGACTCGCTTGGCTGTCATTCCCGCTGCCACTAAGACATCAGCTCTGGCCCTCTAGGCTCCACAGTTCTCTAGCCTGGCATTTTTATGTTGTTGCCACCACCACTCCTTGTACTCAATAATCAAAACGGTTTACAGCTAAACAAATATATTTTCACTACCGAATCACTTAAGCTATAATTATACGTAATCGTACTTCATTCTCACCATTCCTCACTTCATTCATTCATTAGATTCGCCGGTACTTTCAGCCCGGGTCTTCTCCAGATGGCGACCCGGCGACCATTCCTCACTAAGCCTTATATATATATGCCTTACACAGCCTCAAATACAAAGGAATTCACGTTATTTAACAAAGTTCTATAGTAGTGAAAAAATTTATTTTCATTACATACTTTTGTGTTAATAAAAACTTAAAATTTTCAGTTACCCTACATATCCTTGTTTTTTTTTTTTGTAAGGTTAAATAATGTTTAATTCAAGTTGTGTGCCTTGATACTTTTGGAGTGCTTTTGATCCAAGAGGTTTAGGGTACCCTTCTCTTTCGTTTCCTAGGCACTACATGACACTTAAAGGTTTAATGCTTCTGTAGGAGCAATGAAATGAAGGGTACCTTAATGCTAAAGTGCTCTTGATCCAGGAAATTAAGAGCTCCCCTTCATAGGATGAATCCTGCTTGCCTCCCATTTCCCAAGCACTAAATAACCTATATGGGTTCAGCATTTTTTCCCCATGATTATAATGACTGGATACTATATAACTGAATTTTCCAACATAATTAAAAACAATATAAATAAAGTTGTGAAAATGAAGACAACACTAAACAAGGACTAATTAGATAAATTCAAATATAAAACCAATATAAGAAGGCACTGGTTAGGCAGTAGTGGAAGATTAGTGGAACAAAATACTAAGTGTAACTGAAAGAATAATGTTTGCAGATACATGGAGTGTCTGGGTGTAAGGGATATCTGACTAGCATGTCACAATAGGCTTGCTGCGTTATATAGATTTTTTTTCTTATGCCATTTTAAAGGAGTTGATTTAAAATATAAAGCTGAATGTTTAGACACGTCTTCAACAGGATATAAAGAGCATGCTGTCGTACATTTGGCAGCACCCTACCAGGTTTGTATGTAATGACCTCTCTTTCTTTCTCTCTCTCTCTCTCTCTCTCTCTCTCTCTCTCTCTCTCTCTCATTTATGGAAAATAATAGACATTCCCTTGCCCTAACTCCATTTTGTATCAACCCCCTAAAAAGTAATATATTTTATATACTATTTTACCGTGATGAGATAGTATGTAGTTTACAGTAACTGGTAATAAATGAGAAAATATTGAGGTACACTGGGGTTTTTAATAAAATTAAAAGTAACTTGTGTATATTAAAACAGTTCAAATGTGAATGCTTTCATGTAACTGGCAAATTACATTTGAAAAGGCATTCCGAAAATTGTTTTTTTTTAACTGGTGAAACCGTTGTATTGTGAAACTATTTACCTCATGGGAGTGGTGGTTCATTAATGCTGAAGCGCTCTTGATCTAAGGCATAGGAGCTACTCTTCTTTTTCTTGGATCATCGCTAATTAACCCGTCCCTAACACTCCTTGTGGTGCATGACCTTACTGGTTTAGCTCTCCACGAACTTGACGAAATCATAGCCTAGTTGCTGACATTCTCTTTGCAGAAAAATTTACCCACCGTCCAATATTATTTTTAAAAATTCTCTCTTGAAAAGGACTTTGAATTTACTGTTTAACATTGATTCAACTGGCGTCTAGCCCATGGAAGACCGAATAGTTTTACTGTGATTATATAAAAAAAAATACAAAATCTAGTATTTAAAGACCCATTTTGCTGTCTTTGTACACCTGCTTTCAATGTTCTCAGTGCCCTCTCGGCCGAACAAAGCGCAGAGGTACATGACAGTGCTTATACAAGCAGTAGAACGAGAGGAGGCGGGAGCAAAGACTCGACCCCAGCAGCCAGAGCTAGATGACTACACAGAAGACAGGTTGGAGCAGCAGGCAGCTGAGGCCAGTTAGGGTGCAGCTGGATGTAACCAGTTACTGGACGAGCTGCTGGCTTCCCCCGCCCCGCCATGCCTCCCTAAACCCCCAGAATTCCACCAACACACTCTCTTCCCTTTAACCTATGTTGCTACTATCACCTCTCCCTCCCTCCTACTTCTCGTACTCTCCCTTTTCCCTTCTCTCCTCCACTTTTCCACTTCGCCTCACCTGAAATTTACTTAGAAGTTTCTCTTATGTTCCCTCAGTTACATTTACTTTGTACATTCTCACATATGTACACTGAGATATGTGCCGTGTATCCTTACACCTGGTGCCCTTTGTCGCTTAGCAGTAAATAGATGTCTGGGTGACTGTTGTGTGTCGCATCCTGGGGAAGAGAATCAAAAGATTCCAGTGGAAAAGTCACAGACATGGTGACTACTGGTTATCCTGATTGGCTTGCAGGGCGGCCGTGACGTATGGACAAGTCTCCTTATATATACCTGCTGCCTTTGTTCACTTAGTAATAATATGGAGTTTAATCACTTTTTTACTGAAAAACAATTTGGCTTTAGAACACATAGAGGTACCAATCATGCAATAAATGTTATTTTCGATACTGTAGCAAGTCTAAAACATGTGTGTTTGTGTGTGCGTGTATGTGTATGTGTGTGTGTGTGTGTGTGTGTGTGTGTGTGTGTGTGTGTGTGTGTGTGTGTGTGTGTGTGTGTGTGTGTGTGTGTGTGTGTGTGTGTACTCACCTAGTTGAGGTTGCAGGGGTCGAGTCCAAGCTCCTGGCCCCGCCTCTTCACTGGTCGCTACTAGGTCACTCTCCCTGAACCATGAGCTTTATCGTACCTCTGCTTAAAGCTATGTATGGATCCTGACTCCACTACATCGCTTCCCAAACTATTCCACTTCCTGACTACTCTGTGGTTGAAGAAATACTTCCTAACATCCCTTTGATTCATCTGTGTCTTCAACTTCCAACTGTGTCCCCTTGTTACTGTGTCCAGTCTCTGGAACATCCTGTCTTTGTCCACCTTGTCAATTCCTCTCAGTATTTTGTAAGTCGTTATCATGTCCCCCCTATCTCTCCTGTCCTCCAGTGTCGTCAGGTTGATTTCCCTTAACCTCTCCTCATAGGACATACCTCTTAGCTCTGGGACTAGTCTTGTTGCAAACCTTTGCACTTTCTCTAGTTTCTTTACATGCTTGGCTAGGTGTGGGTTCCAAACTGGTGCCGCATACTCCAATATGGGCCTAACGTACACGGTGTATAGGGTCCTGAACGATTCCTTATTAAGATGTCGGAATGCTGTTCTGAGGTTTGCCAGGCGCCCATATACTGCAGCAGTTATTTGGTTGATGTGCGCTTCAGGAGATGTGCCTGGTGTTATACTCACCCCAAGATCTTTTTCCTTGAGTGATGTTTGTAGTCTCTGACCCCCTAGACTGTACTCCATCTGCGGTCTTCTTTGCCCTTCCCCAATCCTCATGACTTTGCACTTGGTGGGATTGAACTCCAGGAGCCAGTTGCTGGACCAGGTCTGCAGCCTGTCCAGATCCCTTTGTATTTCTGCCTGGTCTTCGATCGAATGAACTCTTCTCATCAACTTCACGTCATCTGCAAACAGTGACACCTCGGAGTTTATTCCTTCCGTCATGTCGTTCACAAATACCAGAAACAGCACTGGTCCTAGGACTGACCCCTGTGTGTGTGTGTGTGTGTGTGTGTGTGTGTTTATGTGTGTGTGTGTGTGTGTGTGTGTGTGTGGGTACTCACCTATTTGTACTCACCTATTTGTGGTTGCAGGGGTCGAGTCTTAGCTCCTGGCCCCGCCTCTTCACCGGTTGCTACTGGGCCCTCTCTCTCCCCGCTCCATGAGCTTTATCAAACCTCGTCTTAAAACTGTGTATGGTTCCTGCCTCCACTACGTCATTTTCTAGGCTATTCCACTGCCTTACAACTCTATGACTGAAGAAATACTTCCTAATATCTCTCTGACTCATTTGTGTCTTCAACTTCCAATTGTGGCCTCTTGTTTCTGTGTCCCCTCCCTGGAACATCCTGTCTTTGTCCACTTTGTCTATTCCACGCAGTATTTTATATGTCGTTATCATGTCTCCCCTGACCCTCCTGTCCTCCAGTGTCGTCAGGCCGATTTCCCTTAATCTTTCTTCATAGGACATTCCTCTTAGCTCTGGAACTAACCTTGTCGCAAACCTTTGTACTTTCTCTAGTTTCTTGACGTGCTTTATCAAGTGCGGGTTCCAAACAGGTGCTGCATACTCCAGTATGGGCCTGACATACACGGTGTACAGTGTCTTGAACGATTCCTTACTAAGGTATCGGAATGCTGTTCTCAGGTTTGCCAGGCGCCCATATGCTGCAGCAGTTATCTAGTTGATGTGTGCTTCCGGAGACATGCTCGGTGTTATACTCACCCCAAGATCTTTCTCCTTGAGTGAGGTTTGCAGTCTTTGGCCACCTAGCCTATACTCGGTCTGTGGTCTTCTGTGCCCTTCCCCTATCTTCATGACTTTGCATTTGGCAGGATTAAACTCGAGAAGCCATTTGCTGGACCAGGTGTCCAGTATGTCCAGGTCTCTTTGAAGTCCTGCCTGGTCCTCATCAGATTTAATTCTCCTCATTAACTTCACATCATCTGCAAACAGGGACACTTCTGAGTCTAACCCTTCCATCATGTCGTTCACATATACCAAAAATAGCACTGGTCCTAGGACCGACCCCTGTGGGACCCCGCTCGTCACAGGTGCCCACTGTGATACATCATTACATACCATGACTCGTTGTTGTCTCCCTGTCAGGTATTCTCTGATCCATTGCAGTGCCCTTCCTGTTATATGCACCTGATGCTCTAGCTTCTGCACTAATCTCTTGTGAGGAACTGTGTCAAAGGCCTTCTTGCAGTCCAAGAAGATGCAATCAACCCACCCCTCTCTCTCGTGTCTTACTTCTGTTATTTTATCATAAAACTCCAGAAGGTTTGTGACACAGGATTTGCCTTCCATGAATCCGTGCTGGTTGGCATTTATACTCTTGTTCCGTTCCAGGTGCTCTACCCCTCTCCTCCTGATAATCTTCTCCATAATTTTGCATACTATACACGTCAATGACACAGGTCTATAGTTTAGTGCCTCTTTTCTGTCTCCTTTTTTAAAAATGGGAACTACATTTGCCGTCTTCCATACCTCAGGTAGTTGCCCAGTTTCCAGGGACGTGTTGAAGATTGTGGTAAGTGGCATGCACAACATATCTGCTCCCTCTCTAAGGACCCACGGGGAGATGTTGTCCGGTCCCATTGCCTTTGAGGTATCAATGTCCCTTAGCAGTTTCTTCACCTCCTCCTCATCTGTATGTATGTCGTCCAACACTTGTTGGTGTATTCCTTGCTGGTGTCCCCATCTGGTCTGTCCCCACAGAGTCCTTCCTGACTCTACTGTAAATACTTCCTTAAATCTCGTGTTGAGCTCCTCACATACCTCTTGATCGTTTCTTGTGAGTTCTCCACCTTCTTTCCTCAGCCTTATCACCTGGTCCTTGACTGTTGTCTTCCTCCTAATGTGGCTATACAGCAGTTTCGGGTCAGATTTGACTTTCGATGCTATGTCGTTTTCATACTGTCGCTGGGCCTCCCTCCTTATCTGTGCATACTCGTTTCTGGCTCTTCTACTAATCTCCTTGTTTTCCTGGGTCCTATGCCTCCTGTACCTTTTCCATTCTCTGTTGCACTTAGTTTTTGCCTCCCTACACCTTCGGGTAAACCAAGGACTCGTTTTGGTCTTCCTATTATTTCTGTTTCCCTTGGGAACAAAACTTTCCTCTGCCTCCTTGCACTTTGTTGCCACATATTCCATCATCTCGTTTACTGATTTTCCTACCATTTCTCTGTCCCACTGAACCTCCTGCAGGAAGCTTCTCATACCTGTGTAGTCCCCCCTTTTATAGTTTGGCCTGACCCCTTCAGTTCCTGTTACCTTCTCCACTTGTAACTCAGCACCACATGATCGCTAGCTCCAAGGGGCCTCTCGTAAGTGATGTCCTCAATGTCTGAACTGCTCAGGGTGAACACAAGATCCAGTCTTGCTGGCTCATCCTCCCCTCTCTGGTTGTGTCCCTGACATGTTGATGCATGAGGTTTTCAAGTACCACATCCATCATCTTGGCTCTCCATGTTTCGGGACCCCCATGTGGCTCCAGGTTTTCCCAGTCGATCTCCCTGTGGTTGAAATCGCCCATTACCAGTAACTTTGCTCTGCTCGAGTGAGCTCTTCTTGCCACCTCAGCCAGTGTGTCCACCATCACCCTGTTGTTTTCTTCGTACTCCTCTCTTGGCCTCCTGCAGTTCTGTGGTGGGTTATACATCACTCCAATGACTACTTTATGTTCTCCGGACTGAATTGTACCTACAATGTAGTCTCTTTCTCCAATCATGTCCATGCGTTCCATTTCCTCAAATCCCCATCGGTGTTTTATGAGCAGTGCAACCCCTCCTCCCCCTCTACTCCTTATATCTTTCCTCAGGATCTGATATCCCATTGGGAAGATTGTGTCTGTTATTGTCTCAGCGAGTTTTGTTTCTGTGACTGCTATGATGTCTGGGGATTTTTCACTGATTCTTTCGTTCCACTCCTCATGTTTATTCGTTATTCCATCCGCGTTTGTGTACCAAACTTTCAGTTTCTTTTCTATCATTGTGGTCATGCAAGAATATTGGGGTTGGGGGAGCGAGAGCCTTGGTGGGGGTGTGTGTGTGTGTGTGTGTGTGTGTGTGTGTGTGTGTGACTCAACAATCAATATTTGCACCAATAACTCACTACAGTTGTGACTGGGTGTGGAAGTGTGAATTGCTCATTACTCTAAAATTTGTTCATGATTGTAGCCATGTATAAACGCAAGTAACCATTCTTACAGTATTCATTACCTTTGTAACTTGTGAGTTCATTACCTTGTACCTAGTTCAGCCATCAAAACTTTGGGGCCCAGTCCCTGGACCCATTGTGTACCTCTATAATCTGTTAATACCTTTGTAACTTGTCATGATTGTGACTAGACCTACCTGGAGTTCATTACCTTTGTAAATTGTGAGTTCATTACCTTTGTAAATTGTGAATTCATTACCTCTGTAACTTGCTCAGCCATCTAAACTTTGAGGCCCAGTCCCTGGACCCATTATGTACCTCTGTAATCTTTTGACTACCGCCCACAGGATGGGTATGGGGTGCATAATAAACATATTAAACTAACTAAACTTAAACTCTAAAACATCAGGGCAATCTTGCCTTAATTGCCACCAGAGATGTTCATAAAGCTTTTGATAGCTTATGGCATGATGGCTTTATATACAAACTCATTGACCTACCAGACCATAACTGGACTTTTCTCAGATTAATATATAATTTCTTAACTCAACGAAAAATCATTCCCACCTTTCATGGCAAGTCGACAGAGCCTTTTATACCAACAGCTGGTGTCCCACAAGGTTCTTGTCTAAGTCCAATTCTGTTCAACATTTATGTGAATGACCTTCCTCAACCAGAGTTTAATGATACAATTGTGACACAGTTTGCAGATGATGTTATTCATGTCGTCTCATCAACTCCGGTAACAGGAAAATACAAGTATGAGAGAGTCATAGAAAAAATGAATATTGAACTTCGTCGAACATCTAATTGGGAAAAGAAATGGAGAATTACGACTAATCCTGACAAGGTCCTTGTTAGCACGATAGGATGTTTTGCATCAACAATTGAAGATAAAGGGGGTATCTCCATCAGAGGTACACCTGTAGCCATTAGAAACCCTAACAAGATTTTGGGATATGAAATAGACAGGCTGCTCCACTCAACATCTCATGTAACTAAAAAGATCAATATAGCCAAAGCCGGTCTTAGCAGTCTCTTTCGATTCAATCAAGCCCCTCAACATGTCAAAAAACATCTGTATAAAATGATAATAAGACCAATACTCGAATACCCTTGTGTCCCAATGTCATTAACAACAAAGACCAACATGATACGGTTACAAAGGATCCAGAATAGAGCTCTTCGCTTTATTACCGATACCAGGAGGAGAGACAGAGTTAAAATGGCAGATTTACACATACAACAAGATATTACTGCCATAAATGTACGCCTTGACACCCTAAAAAAGAAACAACTTTATACAATGCAAGAACTATACATGCCAGATAGAGAACATCCTATACAAGTGGTAAATACCACAGATTATACCATCAATACTCCTCCTCACAGGACTCAAAGAATGACTCTCCCACAGAGGGTTCGTCGTTTTATTCATAAAGATGATTACCCTCGACCCATGATATTGAGCAACCTCCCTGATGAAGAAGATTGGGTACCACCAGAACCCTTCTATGTATACTGAGAAAATCATCGCCCCCAATTAGGGAGACATCTTATATAACTTTCTAATGTAAAAATTATGCTGTTTACTATGGCTGGACACCACCTGTAAGAAACCATTGTCACGAAATTATAAACTGGCCAGAAAATTATTGCCTTCATTGTCGCATAAATATCCGTTGTGCAATCGCAAAAAAAAAAAAAAAAAAAAAAAAAAAAAAGCAATTGCAACTTGTATAATTACTACCAATTCAGAGTCATGTACTTATATATCTGTTATATCTATGTGACTCTGATGGGTTAGTCTTATACCCCTTTAAGAATATCTTATCATTTCACATACACTTTTTAAATTACACCAAAGTGGTTGGGCCACTTACCTTTTATATCCTACCTCTCCCCCCCTCCCACCCTTTTCCAAAATTTCTATCCTTACCCATCCTTCTTCCTTACCCATCTCACCAAAGCTCTGGTCTGGACAAGAAACAAGAAACTTAGTAAGAAATAGACACCTTAGAGCTCGCTGAGTAATGAATGACTCCAGTGGAAATAATCTACACGACTGCTTTGTTGGATTATCCTTGGTTAAATTTTTGTAGATTTAGTACCCATAAGGATAACTTCTTCAGTACAATATGAACATATCAACAATGTAAATATTAATATGCTTATAAGTCATCTGATAAACTAATAAACACATTGATAAAGTTTAAGTCGCTCGTACAGCAGCTGTAGACATCCATATTGATTGATACACTACAATTATGTTTTTATTTTAGAACTTAAGGCATACGTCCTTCAGAGTGGGGGGGGGCATTCTGGTGTGGGGCTCTTGATCCAGGAATTGGAGCTGCTCTTTAATTCCTTGGATGAAATCTGATTATCTCTCCTTCCCCATACTCTAACACCCAATAATAATAATAATAATAATAATAATAATAATAATAATAATAATAATAATAATAATAATTTAATATTTAAAGGCATTCACAATTTAAGACATATAACTTACCATCAAGTATACCTAAATCCATAATAAGTTTAATATTATAGTCATCATTGTCAGATTATATAGGCCTACAAACACATTTTGGGATAGCATACAGTAGTGTGCAAATTAATGTGTACAGGAGTAAATTTTGTGATTATCTCATATGTCTTAGTCACTAGTTTAATTAATGTAATTTAGGTTCTTTCCTTTTCATAACTGTTTGCTACCGACTTCTGGCAACCATTCTGTTGTGGTGTTACCCTGCGACTCTCGTCAGTGCTACAACAGCTGTTGTTCTGTAAGGCTATTCCTGCAAGCGTGCTCCGTGAGTTATTGTGGTTTCCCCAAATTCTCCCCTTCAGTTCGTGATTACTGCTGAAATTCATGATGGATGTTACACCTAGGAAGCGTACAAGTATTGTAGCTCTTAGAGAACATGCTGATTTGAGCATCAAACAGATCGCTGAAAATTTGTGCCCAACAGTCAACTGTTAGTCGGATTCTCAAGAGAGCTGATGACACTGGTGATTGTGGAGCGCTGCGTCGAGGAAGATGTGGAAGAAAATGCAAGACAACACCTCACGATGACAAGGTTATCATGAGAAATAGTTTGGAGGATCCCAAGATTAGCTGGCGTAAATGTTGATTCTTCTGCCGTTCAACGAAGGCTCCTTTAAGTTGGCAAAACTGCCAGAAAGCCGATAAAGAAACTATTAATTGCTGCTATGAAGAAAAAAATGGCTGCGGTACGCACTCGATCGTAAGGGACAGACAACAGATGAATGGAGAAAAGTTATATTTTCCGATGAGGGGCATTTTGAAGTACATGGGTACAGATGAGTGATAGCGAGACGGAATAAAGGCGAACCTCTTCGGAATAGACACATTTTAACAAACGCCAAAACACCCACCTAAAAAGATGTTTTGGGGTAGGCTTACTGCTGAAGGCCCTGGACGACTTGTTATTGTTGAGGGAACGATGAACAGTGACAAATACAAGGCAATCCTGGCAACTCATTTGCTTCCTATTGTGGATAGACTTGCCTGATGGAGAAGGCATTTTAAAGTAGGATCTTGCTCTATGCTACACTTCTAGAATAATGCTGACACTCTTCGAAGAGTGCGCGCTAAGCGCTCTAAACTGGCCTGGAAACTCTCCTGTCCTCATCCCAGAACTGTTCAACTGTGAAGCTAATTACTGCTGTTTGTAGGACCTGGTACCACGACGAAAAACTTGCCAAAATGTGTTCGACATTGGTCAATTCTATGCTAATGCATGTAGAAATAATGCTTATAAATGTAAAGGGTAGTTATACCTAATAAAATCAGTTATCTGTCATATTGCCTTGTATTTTTTAAATAAATATAAATTTTCCAAATAAATGCCTTTTTTCATCACTGTCCCAATTTATATGCACACTACTGTGTATACCCTGGCTAGTACTATGCATATTTACATATGTAACAAGTTAACATGGCTCATTTTACTTTAGTAATTGTTTTTGAGGTAATAATAATAATTGATTTTTTTTTAAAGATGGTTGTGCATTGATCTGACTATACGCGCATGCACCACAAAGCCCAACGCATGCGCCTATCACTATAAACGTCAATATTAAGCTAAAGTAAAATATACACGCAATACTAAACAGCAGCGTCTCACTCTCTTAGTTTCTAACAGAAAACACAAATCCATTTCTTTACCCTAAACGTTAAGGGGGTCCTCGGGAAATTTCCGCGCGCGCTCGACCAAAAATCGATAAATTATGGAAATTGAGTTATATATACCGAGAAATAGCTTAACTCTTTGGCAACACAATGGTACCAGAATGAATGTTCTACGACGTTTCTACAAGAAATTACAGTCATTTATATGAGGTAAGGTGACGGTGATATTGGTAGCGAGTCTGCTCACAGCCCATATATATTTTGGAAAATTTTCCTTGTTTTTTATCGCTTTTTCTTGCATTATACTTTCTAATATAATAACTGACTACTTGGCATCATAAAACTGAAGGCGGAGCTTATCCCTAGATTTAGCAACAGTTATGCGAAGAAACACCCCAAGCACAAGTTTTACTGAGACAATGTTTCGCAATGTGTAGAACTTTTTGTCATGTTATAATCCTGTATAAGACCAGTTAGTACACGCAGATGTGTGTATCTCAGTACATATGTATCAGCACCAGGTTCCAGGAACACAACGGCAACTTTAAGGTCAATGGCTGTCTTTAACATTGCCAACCTTGCAACTGCCAACACAAACTATTATACTTCCTAAATTCATGCATCCTTAATGTGTGTGTGTGTTTGTGTGTAAGACATCTATTTACCCAGCTGAAGGAAGTGATGCGAGGTGCACACCCACATACACACGCGCGCGCGCGCGCATGTTCCAGAGATGGGACACAGAAACAAGGGGTCATAATTATAAGTTGAAGACGCAGATGAGTCAAAGGGATATTAGGAAGCATTTCTTCAGCCACAGAGTTGTTAGGAAGTGGAATAGTCTGGCAAGCGATGTAGTGGAGGCAGGGACCATACGTAGTTTTAAGACGAGGTATGATAAAGCTCATGGAGTAGGGAGAAGACCTAGCAGCGATCAGTGAAGAGGCGGGGCCAGGAGCTGTGTATCGACCCCCGCAACCACAGATAGGTGAGTAGATACACACACACATACATAGTTTTAAGCAGAGGTATGATAAAGCACGCGGTTCAGGGAGTGGCCTAGTAGCGACCAGTGAAGAGGCGGTGCCAGGAGCTAGGACTCGACCCCTGCAACCTCAACTAGGTGAGTACAACTAGGTGAGCGCACACACACACATACACACACACACACACACACACACACACACACACACACACACACACACACACACACACGCTGCAAACCTCACTCAAGGAAAAAGATCTGGGGGTGAGTATAACACCGAGCATATCCCCTGAGGCGCACATCAATCAGATAACTGCTGCAGCATACGGGCTCCTGGCAAACCTACGGATAGCGTTCCGATACCTCAGTAATGAATCGTTCAAGACTCTGTATACCATTTACGTCAGGCCCATACTAGAGTATGCAGCACCAGTTTGGAATCCACACCTGGTCAAGCACGTCAAGAAATTAGAGAAAGTGCAAAGGTTTGCAACAAGACTAGTCTCAGAGCTAAGGGGATTGTCCTAGGAAGAAAGGTTGAGGGAAATCGGCCTGACGACACTGGAGGACAGGAGGGTCAGGGGAGACATGATAACGACATATAAAATACTGCGCGGAATAGGCAGGGTGGACAAAGACGGGATGTTCCAGAGATGGGACACAGAAACAAGAGGTCACAATTGGAAGTTGAAGACTCAGATGAATCAAGGGGATGTTAGGAAGTATTTCTTCAGTCACAGAGTAGTCAGGCCGTGGAATAGCCTAGAAAGTGAAGTAGTGGAGGCGGGAACCATACATAGTTTTAAGGCGAGGTATGATAAAGCTCATGGAGCAGGGAGAGAGAGGACCTAGTAGCAATCAGTGAAGAGACGGGGCCAGGAGCTATGAATCGACCCCTGCAACCACAAATTGGTGAGTACACACACACACACACACACACACACACACACACACACACAGTATTATGTCTTCCGCCTACACTACGCAGTTGCTGCTCATTCTAAGTTTATATCAAACAAAAAAGGTCGTAGTTTGTTTACCATGTCTTTGAACTGGTCTTATTTTATCCCATATAAAACAATCTGAGTTTCAAGACGGTATACATTTACGTAAATTTAATACTAACATTATCTAAAGTACATCAAGGTTGTGCAATGCCTTTGTGACTGACAATGATCACGTAGCAGCCTACCAAAGATGTCTTGCTGGCTCCAATATTTCATCTTCAAACATATACTTTATTTATTTTGAGTTATTTTTTCTCGCACAAATTATATTTCACGTGTTGTATTACAGTCGCTCAAGGAAGATTCTTTGATGTTGATGAGGGGCTCTTGATCTCGTGGGGAATTGGACCTGATCTCTGGTTCCATGAATCAAGTTTGAATACCTTCCATTTCCCAAGCGCTGTAATGACCCATAAGGTTTAGCACTCCTATGAATGTAATATTTTTTTTTATTACAGAACGTAACATCTCAGTGTATATATACTGACGGTTTGCTATCTGTGTTTAGGATTAAAGGATATTAATTAATTGCTGATGCAAAACCCTCACCAGACATGAGTACCAGCTGCCCAAAATCGACGTCTTCAAGGAAGTATCTGCGGCAGACAACACACGTAAAAAACGATTTGCGGTATGCCCAGTTGTTCATGAGAAATAAATAATATTTACACCTTGTTATTGTAGTACTGGGCATGTATTAGTATTGTGATACTGTGCATGTATTGGTTTATATTTATTTTACACGGTTTACAAGTCTAAAGACGCAACACAAAAGTGGACAAATGTTTTTTACCAACAGTTATCAAACACTGGAACAGGTATGTCCTGTTTTTAGTTTGAAGTTTTTATTAATATGGATGGGAGTTTTCCTCTCATTATTATTATATATGTGTAAAGTTCTTCTATTGCGAGGAACCAGCCAGCACATCAGCCGCTGGACGTCCGTGACGCTGACTTTATACAGCTCTTCTTACAAAGATAAATGGTATTATTTTAGTCAATTATCTACAGGAACCGCACACACACACACACAGGATCCATTACATAGCTTTAAGCAGAGGTATGATAAAGCTTACGGTTCATGGAGAATGACCTAGTAGCGACTACTGAAGAGGCGGGGCCAGGAGCTAGGACTCGACCCCTGCAACCTCAACTAGGTGAGTACACACACACACACAATTGGGTGAGTACACACACACACACACACACACACACAATTGAAAGTTGAAGACTCAGATGAGTCTAAGATATGTTAGGAAGTATTTCTTTAGTCATAGAGTTGTAAGGAAGTGGAATAGTCTGGCAAGTGATGTAGTGAAGGCAGGAACCATACATAGTTTTAAGACGAGGTATGATAAAGCTCATGGTGCAGGGAGAGTGACCCAGTAGCGGTCAGTGAAGAAGCGGGGCCAGGAGATATGAGTCGACCCCTGCAACCACAACTAGGTGAGCACATTATTATTATTATAATCATGGAGGAGCTCTAAACCTAGGCGAGTACAAACGGGTGGGGGAGCGACTCTGCTGTGGGTGCTGTATGTGGGTGTCACTGTCACTCCTTGTTGTATATATTGATTTTTACCTCTGGGTTTGAGTCAAGCGATAAATTATGATTTAAAATGTAGTCATAAACTGGTTTTATTATAATCACGAGGGAGCGCTAAACCCGTAGGATTATACAGCGCCTGTGGAGGGAGGGGGGATGGAAGGTATTCAGGTTCAATTCAGGGAACCGGAGCACATTATTATTATAATCAAAAAGAAGCGCTAAGCCACAAGGGCTATACAGCGAACCGGAGCACAGATCCAATTCCCTAGATCAAGAGCCCCTCACCAGCGTCAAGGAACCTTCCTTGAGGGGATAAACTGGTTTTGTAATCAAGACAGTATCGTGTACAAATGGACAAACCTAACCCAGCTTAATGTAACCTGGGTAACAACCAAACCTAAATTTATATATATATAAAAACTTTTTTTTGTGATCTAATATATACTCTACAGCGGTACTCACATTGCAACGTACAAAATCACGTCGAATTATGTGGTAAGCAGAAGTTTTACAAGTGTCAGAAGTCGTGTGTCATGGGGACCCAAGTTGACAACTCTCCCTGGAAATGTTTTTGAATTGTGATTGGTCGGGAGTGTCACGTGACCAAATAGTGATGTGTGATTGGCCAAGCCTGGCCCTTCCTGGTTGAGTGCTAACATGCATCGAGGTATTATTATGACAATTATCTTAAAAATTAAAAATTTGCACAAGAATTGACTATTTTTGTGTGGGAGGGGGGGGGGAGCGCTTGCTCGTATTTAAAAACAAAAATGTTAATGGACGAGTTCAAACCCGGCTATAAAGTAAATATTATCTGCCTTTTTTCATAAGTATTATGAGACATATCTGGGCTCCATTAGTTTTATGAGGCTGTATGAGTTACAAAGACTTCCTTATCTAATAAGAGTGTGTTAATGGCTTTCAAAAAAAAAAAAAACATTAATACACTGGCAGTTGAGATGCAGGCACAGTATAACACGAGATAATATATCTAAAATACAACACTCGGCACTTCCACACCTATAAAAAGTATATTTAACCAAAAACAAGTCAAATATATAAACAGAATGCGATACATCTGGCAACAAGACGGCCGAGAAAACTTGTAAACGTTCGAATTTGAACGTTCATTTTTTTTTGGGGGAGGGGGGGGCTGCGCAAACAACTCTATAACACACACCTCAGATGCCTGCCACACAATTATTATTATTATTATTATAATCAAGGGGGAAGCGCTAAACCCGGAGGATTATACAGCGCCTGGGGGGGGGGATGTGGAAGGCATTCAGGCTTAATTTGGGGAACTGGAGCACAGATCCAATTCCCTAAATCAAGAGCCCCTCACCAACATCAGGGAACCTTCCTTGAGGGGACAGCCTGCCACACAAGCTTGTATACATACGGGATGTTGTCAAATATGAAAAATGGTCTTAGGGTGCCCTGTGGCCTGGTAGCTAAGCTCTCGCTTCACACGGCGAAGGTCCGGATACGATTCCCGGCAAGGGTAGAAACATTGGGCGTTTCCTTACACCGGTTGTTCCCCATCAGTAAAATGGGTACCTGGGTGTTAGTCGACTGGTGTGGGTTGCATCCCGGGACAAAAATGACATAATTTGCCCGAAATACTCTGCATAACAAGCAGCTTTCTATATAGTAGTATGTCATTGATGTCAGCTAGGCCTGTATACCTTGTACATTTACTTGTAGAAATAGACATTATTATAACACTCATTTTGTGTTGAGCTACGTCTATCTCTGACTCGTCACTGTTCTGGCCAGGTTGGTGTGGTTTTGGTCAGGGTTGGTGTCTGTCAGATCTGCTGTGATCTGCCAGATTTGGTGTGCTTGATAACACGTCTGATAGTCCTGGTGTGGTCTTGTCAAGTCTGGTATGGTCTTGGCCAGATCTGGTGTGGACCTGGCCATTTCTGGTGTAATCTCGTCAAATCTGGCATGATCTTATCAAATCTGGTGTGGTCTTGTCAAGTCTGGTGTGGTCTTGGCCAGATCTGGTATGCTATATGCCAGAGCTGGTGTGGTCTTGGTCTTGTCTGGTGTGGTTTATGCCAGGTCAGGTACGATTGTGGCCAGATGTGGTGTGATCTTGACCAGGCTATGGTCTTGGCCAGATATGGTCGTCTTAACGAGGTCTGGTATGGTCTTTTGTGACCTAAACTGGTGTACCTTGAAGATTTACTTTTCCATCTCTCCTGGTTTCTCAAATGTGTATCCTATCTTTTATTGTAAAAAAAAATTATCCAGCATCCACAATTACTTAAAACTCTTTAAATAATAATAATAATGTAATCAAATTAACCAAACCTCAGAGAGTCATACAATGCTAGGAAAAAATAACCTTTTAAAGAGATGATTTTAACTTGCATGTCTAAAGCATGTACCTAACAGAATTATAAATGATAAGAGTTAATTTTTTACAAGCTTCTGGGCACATTAATCTTTGAATATATGGCAGGTTAGTTGGTTTGTTAGGTTTTAAGCTCACTGACTGCTGCAGATCTATTTATTATTACAATTAAAACTAAGTGCTAAACACATAAGGAGATCCATAAGACTGCATTGCCTGTACATCTCAGTGCACATGTATATGTACATCACAATGGACAAGCACACCTCTCAATGTATATAACCTGTACTACAGTCACCAAAAGTTTTAGTTTTAAGTGTAATTATATTTCCATTCTTGCAACAATACTTTGTAGAAATATAAAATACTCTTACTTTAATGTAGAAACTGAGAGATAATGCAGCAAATAATGAGCAAAAAGATGGCTGGGAAGGAAAGATGAAAAATAAGGGTAGTCTACATGTGGGATAAAATTATTAAACAGTACTGTATTTGGGGAGAAGTGGCAAACCCCCTAATGGGTCATATGCTGCCTAGAGGAATGGGAGGTAATCAGGTTCAATCCAAGGAAGGGGAAGACAGATCCAGTTCCTTGCATCAAGAACCACTCACTGCCATCAAGGAATCTCCCTTGAGGGGCAGGAAAGCAAAAGTATGTGGAAAAACACACACATCAAAATTGCAGTAAAAGGAATTAAGTTAAGAAATTATGAAAAATAATAGCAAGATTATGAGAAAGGGATAAACCATGGAAGAAAGGAACATTCAGTGAAGTCCAAGGCAATAAGATCACAAGGTTGGGAGGAGGAATAACCAATGATGAAAGTAAGTTAATGATCAACAGAGAAATAGAATTATTTACATGTTTTGGGGACAACTAAACCTGTAAGGATCATAAAATGCTTGGGGAAGTGAGAGGAATTAAAGTTCAGTCCAAGGAAGGGAAGCACAGATCCAATCCCTTAGCAGAGAAAGAGAAGGAATGAATAAGTATTGACAGGCCTAGAGAATAAATACTATTAACAGAACAACGTTATCTATGGAGGCAAAGAAGGGAATGTATGAAAGTATAGTAGTACCAACACTCTTATATGGGTGTGAAGCTTGGGTGGTAAATGCAGCAGCGAGGAGACGGTTGGAGGCAGTGGAGATGTCCTGTTTAAGGGCAATGTGTGATGTAAATATTATGCAGAAAATTCGGAGTGTGGAAATTAGGAAAAGGTGTGGAGTTAATAAAAGTATTAGTCAGAGGGCAGAAGAGGGGTTGTTGAGGTGGTTTGGTCATTTAGAGAGAATGGATCAAAGTAGAATGACATGGAAAGCATATAAATCTATAGGGGAAGGAAGGCGGGGTAGGGGTCGTCCTCGAAAGGGTTGGAGAGAGGGGGTAAAGGAGGTTTTGTGGGCAAGGGGCTTGGACTTCCAGCAAGCGTGTGTGAGCGTGTTAGATAGGAGTGAATGGAGACGAATGGTACTTGGGACCTGACGATCTGTTGGAGTGTGAGCAGGGTAATATTTAGTGAAGGGATTCAGGGAAACAGGTTATTTTCATATAGTCGGACTTGAGTCCTGGAAATGGGAAGTACAATGCCTGCACTTTAAAGGAGGGGTTTGGGATATTGGCAGTTTGGAGGGATATGTTGTGTATCTTTATATGCGTATGCTTCTAAACTGTTGTATTCTGAGCACCTCTGCAAAAACAGTGATAATGTGCGAGTGTGGTGAAAGTGTTGAATGATGATGAAAGTATTTTCTTTTTGGGGATTTTCTTTCTTTTTTGGGTCACCCTGCCTTGGTGGGAGACGGCCGACTTGTTGAAAAAAAAAAAAAAAAAAAAAAACAGAACAATAACACAAGATTAGATAAAGATGGACTGCAAGTGACATACTAAATCAAAACTGCAAATGATACAACAGAGCTTGGATATTACTGCAAGATAGGGAGGCAAGGAAATGTATTGTACAGTATTCATGGGATCCTTTTTGCATTTAGTGCTAAATTTTATCATTTATTCATTCACAATATCCAAATCAAGCTTGTCAGATTTAGTTCCCTCATTCCTGAGAACACGTAAACACTAGTTATATTATCTATGTTTTCACCGAAGTTATATATCCTCTCAAATATAATACTGATAATAAATGCAGAAAACACAGGTCCTGGACGTGGCCGCTTTGTCTAGTACCGGATAAACATCAGAGTCATTGGACTTGGTCTGATATTGCAAAAGAGAATCAGACACTATAGCTATGGATAAAATCTGGAATTATGGACTTCTCCATTATGTCTGATACTTTCTAATGTTTGTCCAGCCAATTCTTTTGACCAATATTTCTAAAATCCACTAATGAGAGGTTATTTTATTTTATTATCACACTGGCCGATTCCCACCAAGGCAGGGTGGCCCGAAAAAGAAAAACTTTCACCATCATTCACTCCATCACTGTCTTGCCAGAAGGGTGCTTTACACTACAGTTTTTAAACTGCAACATTAACACCCCTCCTTCAGAGTGCAGGCACTGTACTTCCCATCTCCAGGACTCAAGTCCAGCCTGCCGGTTTCCCTGAATCCCTTCATAAATGTTACGTTGCTCACACTCCAACAGCACGTCAAGTATTAAAAACTATTTGTCTCCATTCACTCCTATCAAACACGCTCACACATGCCTGCTGGAAGTCCAAGCCCCTCGCACACAAAACCTCCTTTACCTCCTCCCTCCAACCTTTCCTAGGCCGACCCCTACCCTGCCTTCCTTCCACTACAGACTGATACACTCTTGAAGTCATTCTGTTTCGCTCCATTCTCTCTACATGTCCGAACCACCTCAACAACCCTTCCTCAGCCCTCTGGACAACAGTTTTGGTAATCCCACACCTCCTCCTAACTTCCAAACTACAAATTCTCTGCATTATATTCACACCACACATTGCCCTCAGACATGACATCTCCACTGCCTCCAGCCTTCTCCTCGCTGCAACATTCATCACCCATGCTTCACGCCCATATAAGAGCGTTGGTAAAACTATACTCTCATACATTCCCCTCTTTTTGCCTCCAAGGACAAAGTTCTTTGTCTCCACAGACTCCTAAGTGCACCGCTCGCCCTTTTCCCCTCATCAATTCTATGATTCACCTCATCTTTCTTAGACCCATCCGCTGACACGTCCACTCCCAAATATCTGAGTACATTCACCTCCTTATTTAACCCTTTCAGGGTCCAGAGGCCAAATTTCAAAGTGCGCACCAGTGTCCAAGAATTTTCTAACAACATGAGTTGTAGGTAGTAGGTTGGTAGACAGCAACCACCCAGGGAAGTACTACCGTCCTGCCAGATGACTGTGAAACAGAAACCTGTAACTGTTTTGCATGATGGTAGGATTGCTGGTTTCTTTTTCTGTCTCATAAACACGCTAGATAACAGGGATATCTTGCTACTCCTACTTACACTTTGGTCACACTTCACAGACACGCACATGCATATATATATACATACATCTAGGTTTTTCTCCTTTTTCTAAATAGCTCTTGTTCCTCTTTATTTCTTCTATTGTCCATGGGGAAGTGAAAAAGAATCTTTCCTCCGTAAGCCATGCGTGTCGTATGAGGCGACTAAAATGCCGGGAGCAATGGGCTAGTAACCCCTTCTCCTGTAGACATTTACTAAAAAAGAGAAGAAGAAAGCTTTATAAAACTGGGATGCTTAAATGTGCATGGATGTAGTGCGGATGACAAGAAACAGATGATTGCTGATGTTATGAATGAAAAGAAGTTGGATGTCCTGGCCCTAAGCGAAACAAAGCTGAAGGGGGTAGGGGAGTTTCGGTGGGGGGAAATAAATGGGATTAAATCTGGAGTATCTGAGAGAGTAAGAGCAAAGGAAGGGGTAGCAGTAATGTTGAATGATCAGTTATGGAAGGAGAAAAGAGAATATGAATGTGTAAATTCAAGAATTATGTGGATTAAAGTAAAGGTTGGATGCGAGAAGTGGGTCATAATAAGCGTGTATGCACCTGGAGAAGAGAGGAATGCAGAGGAGAGAGAGAGATTTTGGGAGATGTTAAGTGAATGTATAGGAGCCTTTGAACCAAGTGAGAGAGTAATTGTGGTAGGGGACCTGAATGCTGAAGTAGGAGAAACTTTTAGAGAGGGTGTGGTAGGTAAGTTTGGGGTGCCAGGTGTAAATGATAATGGGAGCCCTTTGATTGAACTTTGTATAGAAAGGGGTTTAGTTATAGGTAATACATATTTTAAGAAAAAGAGGATAAATAAGTATACAAGATATGATGTAGGGCAAATGACAGTAGTTTGTTGGATTATGTATTGGTAGATAAAAGACTGTTGAGTAGACTTCAGGATGTACATGTTTATAGAGGGGCCACAGATATATCAGATCACTTTCTAGTTGTAGCTACACTGAGAGTAAAAGGTAGATGGGATACAAGGAGAATAGAAGCATCAGGGAAGAGAGAGGGTGAAGGTTTATAAACTAAAAGAGGAGGCAGTTAGGGTAAGATATAAACAGCTATTGGAGGATAGATGGGCTAATGAGAGCATAGGCAATGGGGTCGAAGAGGTATGGGGTAGGTTTAAAAATGTAGTGTTAGAGTGTTCAGCAGAAGTCTGTGGTTACAGGAAAGTGGGTGCGGGAGGGAAGAGGAGCAATTGGTGGAATGATGATGTGAAGAGAGTAGTAAGGGAGAAAAAGTTAGCATATGAGAAGTTTTTACAAAGTAGAAGTGATGCAAGGAGGGAAGAGTATATGGAGAAAAAGAGAGAGGTTAAGAGAGTGGTGGAGCAATGTAAAAAGAGAGCAAATGAGAGAGTGGGTGAGATGTTATCAACAAATTTTGTTGAAAATAAGAAAAAGTTTTGGAGTGAGATTAACAAGTTAAGAAAGCCTAGAGAACAAATGGATTTGTCAGTTAAAAATAGGAGAGGAGAGTTATTAAATGGAGAGTTAGAGGTATTGGGAAGATGGAGGGAATATTTTGAGGAATTGTTAAATGTTGATGAAGATAGGGAAGCTGTGATTTCGTGTATAGGGCAAGGAGGAACATCATCTTGTAGGAGTGAGGAAGAGCCAGTTGTGAGTGTGGGGGAAGTTCGTGAGGCAGTAGGTAAAATGAAAGGGGGTAAGGCAGCCGGAATTGATGGGATAAAGATAGAAATGTTAAAAGCAGGTGGGGATATAGTTTTGGAGTGGTTGGTGCAATTATTTAATAAATGTATGGAAGAGGGTAAGGTACCTAGGGATTGGCAGAGAGCATGCATAGTTCCTTTGTATAAAGGCAAAGGGGATAAAGGAGAGTGCAAAAATTATAGGGGGATAAGTCTCTTGAGTATACCTGGCAAAGTGTATGGTAGAGTTATTATTGAAAGAATTAAGAGTAAGACGGAGAATAGGATAGCAGATGAACAAGGAGGCTTTAGGAAAGGTAGGGGGTGTGTGGACCAGGTGTTTACAGTGAAACATATAAGTGAACAGTATTTAGATAAGGCTAAAGAGGTCTTTGTGGCATTTATGGATTTGGAAAAAGCGTATGACAGGGTGGATAGGGGGGCAATGTGGCAGATGTTGCAGGTGTATGGTGTAGGAGGTAGGTTACTGAAAGCAGTGAAGAGTTTTTACGAGGATAGTAAGGCTCAAGTTAGAGTATGTAGGAAAGAGGGAAATTATTTCCCAGTAAAAGTAGGCCTTAGACAAGGATGTGTGATGTCACCGTGGTTGTTTAATATATTTATAGATGGGGTTGTAAGAGAAGTAAATGCGAGGGTCTTGGCAAGAGGCATGGAGTTAAAAGATAAAGAAGCACACATAAAGTGGGAGTTGTCACAGTTGCTCTTTGCTGATGACACTGTGCTCTTGGGAGATTCTGAAGAGAAGGTGCAGAGATTGGTGGATGAATTTGGTAGGGTGTGCAAAAGAAGAAAATTGAAAGTGAATACAGGAAAGAGTAAGGTTATGAGGATAACAAAAGATTAGGTGATGAAAGATTGGATATCAGATTGGAGGGAGAGAGTATGGAGGAGGTGAATGTATTCAGATATTTGGGAGTGGACGTGTCAGCGGATGGGTCTATGAAAGATGAGGTGAATCATAGAATTGATGAGGGGAAAAAGGGTGAGTGGTGCACTTAGGAGTCTGTGGAGACAAAGAACTTTGTCCTTGGAGGCAAAGAGGGGAATGTATGAGAGTATAGTTTTACCAATGCTCTTATATGGGTGTGAAGCATGGGTGATGAATGTTGCAGCGAGGAGAAGGCTGGAGGCAGTGGAGATGTCGTGTCTGAGAGCAATGTGTGGTGTGAATATAATGCAGAGAATTCGTAGTTTGGAAGTTAGGAGGAGGTGCGGGATTACCAAAACTGTTGTCCAGAGGGCTGAGGAAGGGTTGTTGAGGTGGTTCGGACATGTGGAGAGAATGGAGCGGGGTAGGGGTCGGCCTAGGAAAGGTTGGAGGGAGGGGGTAAAGGAGGTTTTGTGTGCTAGGGGCTTGGACTTCCAGCAGGCATGCGTGAGCGTATTTGATAGGAGTGAATGGAGACAAATGGTTTTTAATACTTGACGTGCTGTTGGAGTGTGAGCAAAGTAACATTTATGAAGGGGTTCAGGGAAACCGGCAGGCCAGACTTGAGTCCTGGAGATGGGAAGTACAGTGCCTGCACTCTGAAGGAGGGGTGTTAATGTTGCAGTTTAACCCTTTCAGGGTCCAAGGCCCAAATCTGGAGTCACGCACCAGTGTCCAAGAATTTAAAAAAAAAAAAATTTGTTATTTTTTCTTATGAAATCGTAGAGAATCTTTTTGTGAAGGTAATAAAACAAAAAGTACGAAATTTGGTGGAAAATTGACGAAATTATGCTCTCGCGAATTTTGATGTGTCAGCGACATTTACGAATCGGCGATTTTGCCGACTTTGACTCCCATTTTAGGCCAATTACATTATTCCAATCAACCAAATTCTTAGCTATTTCATTAGTATTACTTCTATTCTATCGATTGAGCACAAGAAATCGCCAAGTCAACTGTTTCAACTACAAAATAAAGTGATCGGAAATTGTTAATTTGGCCAATTTAACACAAAGTTCAAAATATTCCAATTTCATAATAGGGTCCAGAATAAACAATGTAGGCATTCCTAGCACTAACCTAACGTTTCCTCTGTTCATTAGTTATGTTTTGAGGCTTTACAAATAAATTCCATTTTGATTTTTTATTCACATAATGAATTTTTATTCACACCAAAAAATAGAAGATTTACTGTTATGCAATACTGTAATAATTGTATAAATATCATCACCATATTTGTGAATGTATATTAGACCCACCAGCTGACGTGTATTAGACGTGTGAGGTCGTTTGTTTACTCTTGAATATCGGCAAAAATTTAAGATTTCCGCTACTTTGAGCTCAGTTTCAAGCCATTTCCAGTGCTAAAACCAATCAAAATCATCTCTATTTCTGTAATATGTCTTCCATTCTATCAAATGAGACCAAGAAATCGCAAATACAACTATAAAAAACATACGAAAAAACACTGCAAAGTTGCTGTTTTAATCGAAAAATCATGATTTAAGTTTTTTTCTCTCATACACAGTGTGCTGCAGGATCTGTTTTATGTGGTGCACACATACCACATAGATGTATTCTCTCATATCTAGGCCCAAATGTACCACTCACAGTTTATCAGAGTGAGCTGAGCTCATGGCGTAGATCTACGGTTTGGACGGACGGGACGGACCCTGAAAGGGTTAAAAACTGTAGTGTAAAGCACCCTTCTGGCAAGACAGTGATGGAGTGAATGATGGTGAAAGTTTTTCTTTTTTGGGCCACCCTGCCTTGGTGGGAATCGGCCAGTGTGATAATAAAATAAAATAACCTCTCATTAGTGGATTTTAGAAATATTGGTCAAAAAAATTGGCTGGACAAACATTAGAAAGTATCAGACATAATGGAGAAGTCCATAATTCCAGATTTTATCCATAGCTATAGTGTCTGATTCTCTTTTGCAGTATTAGACCAAGTCCAATGACTCTGATGTTTATCCGGTACTAGACAAAGCGGCCACGTCCAGGACCTGTGTTTTCGTTCCCTGAGCCGTAGGCCATCCATGCCAGTTTGTGCTCACTCACATACACTCATCATTCAGTCTCCAATTTTTCCCTGGATTTAGGGCATTTTGTGACTTTATTAACATATTACGTAAAATGCAATTAACAACGACAAAAGCAAATGGTGGTGCCAAGAGGAAACATGTGGTTCTCAGTGTTAAGCAGAAACTTGAATAAAGAAGGTTGAATCTGGTATCTGTGGCACATCTCAGCCATCTGTTTCTTCCCAGTCATCTGGTCTTCTCAGCCATCTACATCTCCCCAGCCATCTAGTCTTCCCAGCCATCTACATCTTCCCAGCCACCTACATTATATATTAGAGTATAGCTCATCATACCAACGTACCAGACGGTACTTACGAGTCGTAGTTAGTAATTGTGCCCTTAACACTATATGATTATCTGTACCAGATACCCCGAGATAAAAGTATACCACTTATACTCCATGAGAAGTGTAGGAGCTTATCTCCTTAATTATGCCAAATATATTAACTTCATGACCACCTAGACAATTTTGATATTAAAAATCTCAAAATTTATTTAGTTGGTTTACATTCATCCAGTTGCAATCCCAAAGTGTTATTGAAATGTCTCTTAATTTTAAAGGATAACTGGACTAGAATATTCTCTTAACAAATTGTTACAAAACCAGAAACAGGCTAGATGATAGAGGGGGATCAATAAGCTGACCTAGTATTCTCTGGAGATGTCTATACTTTATAGATGTCCCATTTTGTAAACAGATGGGTCAGGACAATACACCTTATCTAGCATTCCATTAATGATAATTATATTTTTGGAGAAGAGCTAACCCTTGGGAGGCAATCAGGTTTGATCCAAAGAAAGGGAAGACAGGTTCAATTCTTGAATCCCTCATAGGCATCAAAAAACCTGAGAGAATCCCCATTAAAACATTACCTTGGTAACAAATTATTATATTGAATAAAAAGACACAATACTGTGATTGGAACAATACACAAATAACCTGCACTTAGCAGGCAAACTCATGACAACATTTTGGTCTGACTTGGACCACTGACTAGTCACAGAGAAGCATGAAGGGGGCACAGAAGCATGAGGGGGCAAGGGATGGGAGTGGTAGAATAGTAGGAAGAAATAATAACGTAGCATTAGTAGTACCTTTCCTCTCCTGCTACTTCTGTCCCCTGCCAGTCCCTTCTATATATTCTGGCACCCTTCCCTTCACACTTGTGTGTGACTAGTTAATGGTCCAAGTCAGACTGAAATGTTATCACAAGATTCAGTTTCCTAAGTGCAGGTTATTTGTGTAAATTCTTATATTCACAAACGCACACAAAGCAAACTTATATGGGTCAGCTGTGCCTCAGTGACAGTCCTTAATCTACATTTATTTCATCATATTAAATCAATACTTTTAATTCTCCCTGACTGTGTTGTATTGTAAACACATTTTTTGCTGTAAACAATCATGTTGCTTGTCACAGTGATAACCTAGTAATTACATGGACAGCATTCAACAAGCCTTCAATTATGCTGTAAGTGACTCCCAGCAACAAAAGATGCCAACGTAACTTGAAATGGAAGAAAGATACTGAGTGAAACAATGAGATTCTGAACTCAGAATTTACCCCTGCCATGAGTTTTTTTTTTTAAGAAATCTTAAATAATTTACAAATATACAGGAAAATATATCAGATGAATCAATGTATCACCTTATTTTTTATTTAGAAAAACTGTAGTACATGCATATTTGTTAATTCCTTATGACAAAAGCAGCTGTCAAAGCTCACAGCAGACAGTTTCCAGTTTTCTTCTCTCTTCATCATGAAAGCCGTCTCTCTGATATCAGTAAACAATAACAAGGCATTTTAGTGCAGAATCTGTAGGTTAGGACTTAATGTTTCATACAAGTGTCAAAACTAAATACATTTTTAAACCACTGAAAAACTATTTGTTGTACTGATAATCAGTGATTTTTCTAACGTGACAAAAGCTAAACGTACCAAAGGTAAAAATGGACATGAGCATGGCAGTGGACACCGTACTTTCTATAACTTTTTACAAGACCCTTGAACACAAAAGTTTCTGGTCATTTCAAAACATTTCCTTAGGGTGAATCATACCAAAACTTTAAAATTTCAAATGTCCTAAATCACCATTCAAAAAATCAATATATATAAATATATAAATATGTAACCAATTAAAGTCCTGAGATGATGGCTTCTACTTCATCCTGTGGGTAGCGATGGAAACCCTTCTCTGGAGTTACAGCTGCCACTTCCACATTAGAACCACTCACTTTCTCTTCCATTACTTGCTTCAACACCGTCAACGCAATCTTTAGGGCCTCTTGCAATGTCATGGACTGGAAAAAAATACTGAGCTTAGAGTCAGTTCTACTTTATACCAGGAGCAATGGGTTAAAATGTCAGCAGGAGTATATAGAATAATTTAGGATGAGGCAATATGCGTAATGAAATGTGAAACTTGAAACATTAAACATTTTAGCCCAAACTACAAGGAAATTATACTAAATATCACAACACATTGGAAATGTTATAACAATCAATAAGAAAGCTTATTAACCATACGTACTGTAGTACTTCACCTTTACAAGTGTTCACACTCAATATGATCAGACAACACTGAACACTTGCTAGCAAGTGGTGAAGTCAAACAAAAGTAATGTATGGGTGAGGGTACAAAGTGGAGGTGCAAACAAAGAAAACAGGCAGCTGTAATTAATGAACTACTGAGAGAAGGGTTGTGTTAACCCCTTGACTGTCGCAACCCCCAATCCTGAGGTCGCAAAATTTAAAAAAAAAAAAAATCATTTTTTCTAATGAAATGATAGAGAATCTTTTCCCAATTGTAATGACACCAAAAAAACGAAATTTGATGGAAAACTGACGGAATTACGCTCTTGCGAAGTTAGCGACCTCGGCGATATTTACAAATCGGCGATTTCGCCCACTTTGAGCCCTATTTTCAGCAAATTCCTTTGTTCCAGTCAACCAAACTCATAGCTATTTCTTTAGAACTCCATTTTTTCTATCGATTGAATACAAGAAACTGCCCATTTACCAATTTCAACTACCCAATAACGTGGTCAGAAATTTGCAATTTAGCCAATTTCACGAAAATAAAAAAATTTGACAATTTCAAAATAAGGTCCAGAATGAACAATGCAGACATTCCTGACTCTAAAATAACATTTTCTTTGTTCATCAGTCATGTCTCCAGGCCCCTCTGATATTACTCTTGCTTTCTATTTGCTATTATGCAGACTACTGCAATACTGTAATACAGTGGACCCCCGCTGAACGATCACCTCCCAATGCGACCAATTATGTAAGTGTATTCATGTAAGTGTGTTTGTACGTGTATGTTTGGGGGTCTGAAATGGACTAATCTACTTCACAATATTCCTTATGGGAACAAATTCGGTCAGTACTGGCACCTGAACATACTTTCGGAATGAAAAAATATCGTTAACCGGGGGTCCACTGTAATTGTATAAATAACATCAACCCATTCATGACTGCATATTAGAATGGCTAGTTGGACATTTATTGGACAATGACATCATTTGTTTACTTTTGAACATTGGCAAAAATCAAACATTTCCCCTACTTTGGGCTCCATTTCCAGGTTCTTTTTATAGGAAAATCAATCAACATCACCTCTATTTCTTCAATATGTTTTCCATTCTATCAAATGAGACCAAGAAAATGAGAATACAACCATAAATACTATATGAAAATAGACCACAAAGTCGGCACTGCGTGCTCCAGGATTTTTTTATATGGTGCACACTGACCACACAGACCCATTCTCTCATATGTAGGCCTACCAGCTTTCTCCTGCTTGATTTGAAGCCGCTAGAATTTATGAGTATATATACGTGTATAGGGCAAGGAGGAATAACATCTTGTAGGAGTGAGGAAGAGCCAGTTGTGAATGTGGGGGAAGTTCGTGAGGCAGTAGGTAAAATGAAAGGGGGTAAGGCAGCTGGGATTGATGGGATAAAGATAGAAATGTTAAAAGCAGGTGGGGATATAGTTTTGGAGTGGTTGGTGCAATTATTTAATAAATGTATGGAAGAGGGTAAAGTACCTAGGGATTGGCAGAGAGCATGCATAGTTCCTTTGTATAAAGGCAAAGGGGACAAAAGAGAGTGCAAAAATTATAGGGGGATAAGTCTGTTGAGTATACCTGGTAAAGTGTATGGTAGAGTTATTATTGAAAGAATTAAGAGTAAGACGGAGAATAGGATAGCAGATGAACAAGGAGGCTTTAGGAAAGGTAGGGGGTGTGTGGACCAGGTGTTTACAGTGAAACATATAAGTGAACAGTATTTAGATAAGGCTAAAGAGGTCTTTGTGGCATTTATGGATTTGGAAAAGGTGTATGACAGGGTGGATAGGGGGGCAATGTGGCAGATGTTGCAGGTGTATGGTGTAGGAGGTAGGTTACTGAAAGCAGTGAAGAGTTTTTATGAGGATAGTGAGGCTCAAGTTAGAGTATGTAGGAAAGAGGGAAATTATTTCCCAGTAAAAGTAGGCCTTAGACAAGGATGTGTGATGTCACCGTGGTTGTTTAATATATTTATAGATGGGGTTGCAAGAGAAGTAAATGCAAGGGTCTTGGCAAGAGGTGTGGAGTTAAAAGATAAAGAATCACACAAAGTGGGAGTTGTCACAGTTGCTCTTTGCTGATGACACTGTGCTCTTGGGAGATTCTGAAGAGAAGGTGCAGAGATTGGTGGATGAATTTGGTAGGGTGTGCAAAAGAAAATTAAAAGTGAATACAGGAAAGAGTAAGGTTATGAGGATAACAAAAAGATTAGGTGATGAAAGACTGGATATCAGATTGGAAGGAGAGAGTATAGAGGAGGTGAATGTATTCAGATATTTGGGAGTGGACGTGTCAGCGGATGGGTCTATGAAAGATGAGGTGAATCATAGAATTGATGAGGGGAAAAGGGTGAGTGGTGCACTTAGGAGTCTGTGGAGACAAAGAACTTTGTCCTTGGAGGCAAAGAGGGGAATGTATGAGAGTATAGTTTTACCAACGCTCTTATATGGGTGTGAAGCATGGGTGATGAATGTTGCAGCGAGGAGAAGGCTGGAGGCAGTGGAGATGTCATGTCTGAGGGCAATGTGTAGTGTGAATATAATGCAGAGAATTCGTAGTTTGGAAGTTAGGAGGAGGTGCGGGATTACCAAAACTGTTGTCCAGAGGGCTGAGGAAGGGTTGTTGAGGTGGTTCGGACATGTAGAGAGAATGGAGCGAAACAGAGTGACTTCAAGAGTGTATCAGTCTGTAGTGGAAGGAAGGCGGGGTAGGGGTCGGCCTAGGAAAGGTTGGAGGGAGGGGGTAAAGGAGGTTTTGTGTGCGAGGGGCTTGGACTTCCAGCAGACATGCGTGAGCGTGTTTGATAGGAGTGAATGGAGACGAATGGTTTTTAATACTTGACGTGCTGTTGGAGTGTGAGCAAAGTAACATTTATGAAGGGGTTCAGGGAAACCGGCAGGCCGGACTTGAGTCCTAGAGATGGGAAGTACAGTGCCTGCACTCTGAAGGAGGGGTGTTAATGTTGCAGTTTAAAAACTGGCAAGACAGTGATGGAGTGAATGATGGTGAAAGTTTTTCTTTTTCGGGCCACCAAGCCTTGGTGGGAATCGGCCAGTGTGATAAAAAAAAAAAAAAATACGTCAAACACGGTACCTCGTAAGACATATACAGTGGACCCCCACATAACGATTACCTCCGAATGCGACCAATTATGTAAGTGTATTTATGTAAGTGCATTTGTACGTGTATGTTTGGGGGTCTGAAATGGACTAATCTACTTCACAATATTCCTTATGGGAATAAATTCGGTCAGTACTGGCACCTGAACATACTTATGGAGTGAAAAAATATCGTTAACCGGGGGTCCACTGTATATACAGCCGTGACAGTCAAAGGGTTAAGTAAAAGGACACAAATGCAACTAATGTGACATTTTATTGTGGCAATGTTCCGCTCTCCAGGAGTTTAGCCAAGCTGTTACAAACAATACATGAACACAGAGGGATATATAGGCTTTGAGCGAGGTGTAGTACAAGTAGAGGTAGTAGAAGTGGTTACACATGTGGTGGAAAAGTCAGCTGGTACATGAGAAAGAAAGGTTACAAAGCTATGGCTTGGGTAGCATAAAAAAATAGGTTGGGTATTTGCCCAACCTATTTTTTTTATATATGCCCTTTGTCCATGCATTGTTTGTAATGGCTTGACAAAGCTCCTGGAGATACGTTGCTACAATAAAATGTCACATTAGTTGCATTTGTGTCCTTTTACTTGTGACATTAGTTGCATTTGTGTCCTTTTACTTAACATATTGTCGGTAATTCTTCCAATATTATGGAGAGAAGAGTGTTACCGATGCTGGTAGGAGAGTGGAGGTGTTCTATTAATCAGTGACTTACCAGTGCCATATAGTCTTGACTGAGTATTCTCTTGCATACTAAAGCTAAGCTTTCTGCCCCAAAAAAATGGAATGGATTTCCTATAGCGAGAGTATTGTGCGAAATGATACAAGGATGACTAGGTTTCACTTGCCACACGAACACTTCAATGTGCACTGTAAACATAGGTGCATCACCTTCCTATGCTGAAGAATGTATTCACTAATAATAGGCAAACAGGACAAGGCTGAGGAATACATTCACCGAGAATATACAAATCAGATGAAGGGCTATGTGGCACTTGATTCTCCACTTTTGTTTTAAGGATTTTTTTTTTTTTTAACAAGTCGGCCGTCTCCCACCGAGGCAGGGTGACCCAAAAAGAAAGAAAATCCCCAAAAAGAAAATACTTTCATCATCATTCAACACTTTCACCTCACTCACACATAATCACTGTTTTTGCAGAGGTGCTCAGAACACAACAGCTTAGAAGCATATACGTATAAAGATACACAACATATCCCTCCAAACTGCTAATATCCCAAAACCCCTCCTTTAGAGTGCAGGCATTGTATTTCCCCATTTCCAGGACTCAAGTCGGGGCTATTTTAAAAATAAACCGGGTTTTCCCTGAATCCCTTCACTAAATATTACCTGCTCACACTCCAACAGATCGTCAGGTCCCAAATACCATTCATCTCCATTCACTCCTACGAACACGCTAATGCATGCCTGCTGGAAAGTCCGGGCCCCTCGCCCACAAAACCTCCCTTACCCCTTCCTTCCAACCTTTTCGAGGACGAACCCCTACCCACCCTTTCCCTTTTCTCCTACAGATTTAAATGCTCTCCATGTCATTCTACTTTGATCCTTCTCTCTAAATGCCCAAAAACCACCTCAACAACCCCTCTTCAGCCTCTGACTAATACTTTTATTAACTCCAAAACTTCTCCAAATTTTTCCACACTCCGAATTTTTCTGCAAAATTTACACCAAAAAATTGCCCTTAGACAGGACATCTCCACTGCCTCCAACCGCCTCCTCGCTGCTGCATTCACAACCCAAGCTTCGCACCCATATAAGAGGGGTTGGTACTACTATACTTTCATACATTCCCTTCTTTGCCTCCATTTGATTTAATGTTTTTTGACTCCTATCCCTCAATGCCCACTCACCTTTTTTCCTTCATCAATTCTATGATTAACCTCATCCTTCATAATCCATCCGCCGACACGTCAACTCCCAAGTATCTGAAAACATTTACTTCTTCCCTACTCCTCCTCCCCAATTTGATATCCAATTTTTCTTTATCTAAATCAATTGATTTCCCTCATCACTTTACTCTTTTCTATGTTCGCTTTCAACTTTCTACCTTTACCAACACTCCCAAAATCAAACCTAACCTTCGCAAAATTTTTTTTTAGAATCTCCCATAAGCACAGTATCATCAGCAAAAAGTAACTGTGTCAATTCCCATTTTGTATTTGATTCCCCATAATTTAATCCCACCCCTCTCCTGAACACCCTAGCATTTACTTCTTTTACAACCCCATCTATAAATATATTAAACAACCATGGTGACATTACACATCCCTGTCTAAGACCTACTTTTACCGGGAAGTAGTCTCCCTCTCTTCTTCGCACCCTAACCTGAGCCTCACTATCCTCATAAAAACTCTTTACAGCATTTAGTAACTTACAACCTATTCCATATACTTGCAACATCTGCCACACTGATAATAAATAATTATTTTTATTTCTTTTTTATTGTCACACTGGCCGATTCCCACCAAGGCAGGGTGGCCCGAAAAAGAAAAACTTTCACCATCATTCACTCCATCACTGTCTTGCCAGAAAGGTGCTTTACACTACAGTTTTTAAACTGCAACATTAACACCCCTCCTTCAGAGTGCAGGCACTGTACTTCCCATCTCCAGGACTCAAGTCCGGCCTGCCGGTTTCCCTGAACCCCTTCATAAATGTTACTTTGCTCACACTCCAACAGCATGTCAAGTATTAAAAAACCATTTGTCTCCATTCACATCCTGTCAAACACGCTCACAGCATGCCTGCTGGAAGTCCAAGCCCCTCCACACAAAACCTCCTTTACTACCCCCTCTCTCCAACCTTCCTAGGCCGACCCATACCCCGCCTTCCTTCCACTACAGACTGATACACTCTTGAAGTCACTCCCTTTGTTTCGCTCGCATTCTCTCTACATGTCCGAACCACCTCAACAACCCTCCTCAAGCCCTCTGGACAACAGTTTTGGTAATCTCCCACCTCACTCGCTAACTTCCAAACTACGAAATCTTTCTCTGCATTATAATTCACACCACACATTGCCTCAGACATTGACATCTCCACTGGCCTCCAGCCTTCTCCTCGCTGGCAACATTCATCACCCATGCTTCAACACCCATATAAGAGCGTTGGTAAAACTATACTCTCATACAATCCCCTCTTTGGCCTCCCTCCAAGACTCATCACAGCAGACTCCAAGTGGCACCTCTCACTCTTTTTTCCCCTCATCAATTCTATGATTCACCTCATCTTTCATAGACCCATCCGCTGACGATACTCCACTCGCCAAATATCTAGAATACATTCACCGTCCCCATATACTCTCTATCTCTCTCTCACCTCCACATCTAATATTCAATCTTTCATCACCTAACTAACTTTTTGTTATCTCCTCATAACCTTACTCTTCATCTGCATTCCACCTTTATTTTCTTCTTTTGCACACCCTAGACGCAAATTCCATCCACCAATCTCTGCAACTTCCTTTCAGAATCATCCCAAGGAGCACAGTGTCATCAGCAAAGAGCAGCTGTGACAACTCCCACTTTGTGTTGTAATTCTTTATCTTTTAACTCCACAGCCTCTTGCCAAGAACCCACGCATTTACTTCTCTTGCAACCCCCATCTATAAATATATTAAACAACCACGGTGACATCATCACACATCCTTGTCTAAGGCCTACTTTTACTGGGAAAAAATTTCCCTCTTTCCTTACATACTCTAACTTGAGCCTCACTATCCTCTGAAAAACTCTACACTGCTTTCAGTACCTAACTCCTACACATACACTTGCAAACAACATCTGCCGCATTGCCCCCCCTATCCACCCTGTCAGTAAAGCGCCTTTTTTTCCAAATCCCATAAATGCCAACAATTACCTCTTAGCCTTATCTAAATACTGTTCACTTATATTATTTTCACTGTAAACACCTGGTCCACACACCTCCCTACCTTTCCTAAAGCCTTCCTTGATTCTTCTGCTATCCTATTCTACGTCTTACTTTTAATTCTTTCAATAATACTTCTACCAACACTTTACAGGTATACTCAGCAGTACTTATCCCCCTATAATTTTTGCACTCTCTTTTATTCCCCTTTGCCTTTATACAAAGGAACTAGCATGCTCTCTGCCAATCCCTAGAGGTACCTTACCCTCTTCCATACATTTATTAAATTATTGCACCAACCGAGCGTCCAAAACTATAATCCCCCACCTGTCTTTTAACATTTCTATCTTTATCCCATCAATCCGCGGCTGCCTACCCCCTTTCATTCTACCTACTGCCTCACGAACTTCCCCCACACACACAACTGGCTCTTTCCTCACTCCTACTAGATGTTATTCTCCCTGTCCTATACAACACGAATCACAAGCTTCCCTATCATCAATCCAACATTTAACAATTCCTAAAATAATAATAATAAATAAATAATTAAAATAAATAAATAAATAAATGGTAGTAAGTTGGAGAAGCAACCACCCGGGGAGTACTGATCCCGTCCTGCCAAGTGAGTGTAAAACGAAGCCTGTGATTGTTTTACATGATGGTAGGATTGCTGAATGTCTTTTGTTGTCTCATAAAATATGCAAGATTACAGGCATGTCTTGCTACTTTTACTTACACTTAGGTCACACTACACATACATGTACACATTTATTATACACACACATCTGATTTTCTTTGATTTTTCTATCATAATAGTTTTCTTGGTCTTATTAATTTTCCTTTTAAATCCATGGGGAAGTGGAATAGAATCTTTCCTCCGTAAGCCATGCGTGTTGTAAAAAGTCAACTAAAATGCCGGGAAACAATGGCATTAAGTAACCCCTTTTCCTGTAAAGATTACTAAAAAGAATAAGATGGGAAAGAAAATTTGTCAAAGTGGAGTCTGAATGTGCGTGGATGTTTTGGGTGCAGATGATAAGAAAGAGATGATTGTGGATGTTATGAATGAGAAGAAGCTGGATGCCTTGCTTTAAAGTGAAACAAAGCTGAAGGGGGTTGTGGAGAGTTTCAAGTGGAGAGGAATAAATGGGATTAGGTCAGGGGTTTCAAAATAGAGTTAGAGCTAAAGAAGGAGTAGCAATAATGTTGAAGGATAAGCTGATGGCAGGAAAAGAGGGACTATAAATTATTAATTCAAGGATTATGTGGAGTAAAAATAATAGATTGGAAGTGAAAAGTGGTTATAAAAGCGTGTATGCACCTGGAGAAGAGAGAAGTGTAGAGGAGAGAGAGAGATTTTGGGAAATGTTGAGTGAAAGCGTGGGGAGTTTTGAATTTCAAGTGTGAGAGTAATGGTGGTTGGGGATTTTAATGCTAAAGTGGTAAAAATGTTATGGAGGGAGTAGTAGGTAAATTTGGGTGCCGGGTAAATGTAAATGGGGAGCCTTTATTGAGCTATGTGTAGAAAGAAATTTGGTAATAAGTAATACATATTTTATGAAAAAGAGGATAAATAAAATAACAAGGTATGAGTAGCACGTAATGAAAGTAGTTTATTAGATTATGTATTGGTGGATAAAAAGGTTGATGAGTTAGGCTCCAGGATGTACATTTTTATAAGAGGGGCAAACTAATATATTCGGATCATAATTTAGAGTTGTAGCTACAGTTAAGTAAGAGTAGATGGAAAAGAGGAATGGTGGCAACAACAAGTAAAGAGGGAGGGTGAAAGTGTAATATAACTAGGGGAGGAGGAAGTTCGGGTGAGAATAAGCGACTATTGGCAGAAAAGGTGGGCTATGTGCAAAGATGAGTAGTGGGGGGGGTTGAAGAGGGTTGGAATAGTTTTAAAAAAATGAGTATTGAGAATGTGGGGCAGAAGTTTGTGGTTACTATGGAGGGTGGGGGCAGAGGAAAGAGGAGTGATTGTGAATGATGAAGTAAAGGGTGTGATAAAAGGAAAAAGGTAGCTTTTGAGGAGGTTTTTACAAAGCAGAAGTGTTAAAAGAAGAGCAGATATATGGAGAGTAAAAGAAAGGTAAAGAGATTGGTGAGAGAGTGCAAAAGGAGAGCAAGAATAGAGTGGGAGAGGCATTGTCAAGAAATTTTAATGAAAATAAGAAAAAATTTTGGATGTGAGTTAAACAAGTTTAAAGAAGCCTAGGGAAGTAATATGGAGATTTGTCAGTTAAAAACAGAGTAGGGGAGTTAGTAGATGGGGAATGGAGAGATTGGGAAATGGCGAGAATATTTTGAGGAACTTTTAAAATGTTAAGGAGAAGAACAGAGGCAGGTAATTTCATGCACTGGTCAGGGAGGATACATCGTTTCGATTGAAGAAGAGCAGAATGTAAGTGTGGAGGGGAGGTACGTTGAGGCATTATTACGTAAAATGACAGGGGTTAAAGCAGCTGGAACTGATGGTATCATGACAGAAATGGTAAAAGCAAGGGGGGATATAGCGTTGGAGGGGTTGGTACTTTTGTTTAATAAATGTATGAAAGAGGGGAAGGTACCTAGGGATTGGCAGAGCGCAGTATAGTCCCTTTATATAAAGGGAAAGGGGACAAAAGAGACTGTAAAAATTATAGAGGAATAAGCTTACTGAGTATACCAGAAAAGTGTACGGTAGAGTTATAATTGCAAGAATTAAGGTAAGACAGAATGTAGGATTGCGGATGAGCAAGGGAGGTTTTAGATGGGTAGGGGATGTGATAGATCGGCGTTTACATTGAAAAGCAATATATTGGAACAGTATTTAGATAAAGATAGGGAATTTTTTTATTGCATTTATGGATTAAAAAAGGCATATGATGATGGATAGAGGAGTCAATGTGGCAAATGTTGCAAGTATATGGAATTAGTGGTAAGTTATTAAATGCTGATAAAGAGTTTTTATGAGGATAGTGAGGCCAGGTTTGTGGTGTGTAGAAGAAGGGAGACTACTTCCCGGTAAAAGTAGTCCTTAGACAGGATGTGTAATGTCACCGATGGATGTTTTAATATATTTATAGATGTGGGTTGTAAAGGAAGTACAATGCTATGGTGTTTGGGAGAGGGGTGGGATTAAATTATGGGAATCAAATTCAAATGGGAATTGACACAGTTACTTTTTTGCTGATGATACTGTGCTTATAGGGGAGATTCTAAAGTAAAATTGCAAAGTTAGTGGATGAGTTTGGGTGTGTGTAAAAGGTAAAAGTTGAAAGTGAACATAGAAAAGAGTAAGGTGATGAGGGTGTCAAATGATTTAGATAAAATAAATGGATTATCAAATATGGGGAGGAGGAGTATGAAGAAGTGAATGTTTTTCAGAATACTTTGGGAGTTGACGTGTCTGCGGATGGATTTTGAAGCGATGAGGTTAATCATAAGAATGATGAGGGAAAAAAGGTGAGTGGTGCGTTGAGGTATATGTGGAGACAAAAAACGTTATCTATGGAGGCAAAGAAGGGAATGTATGAAAGTAATAGTAGTAACCAACACTCTTATATGGGTGTGAAGCTTGTGGGTGGTAAATGAGCAGCGAGGAGCGGCTGGAGGCAGCGGAGATTCCTGTTTAAGGCAATGTGTGGTGTAAATATTAATGCCAGAAATTCGGAGGTGAAATTAGGAGAAGGTGATGGAGTTAATAAAAGTATTAGTCAGAGGGCAAAGAGGGGTTGTTGAGGTGGTTTGGTCATTTAGGAAGAATGGATCACAGTAGAATGACATGGAAAGCAAATAAAATCTATAGGGGAAGGAAGGCGTGGTAGGGTCGTCCTCGAAAGGGTTGTGAGAGAGGGGGTAAAGGAGGTTTTTTTTGTGGGTAAGGGGCTTGGACTTCCACAAGCGTGCGTGAGCGTGTTAGATGGATGAATTGGAGACGAATGGGTACTTGGGACCTGACGATCTGTAGGAGCTGACAGGGTAATCTTTAGTGACGGGATTCACAGGGAAACCGGTTATTTTCATATAGTCGGACTCTGATTCCTGAAAGGTAAGTACAATGCCTGCATCTTAAAGGAGGGTTTGGGATATTGGGCAGTTTGGAGGGATATGTTGTGTATCTTTATATGTTTATGCTTCTAGACTGTTGTATTCTGAGCACCTCTGCAAAAACAGTGATAATGTGCGAGTGTGGTGAAAGTGTTGAATGATGATGAAAGTATTTTCTTTTTGGGGATTTTCTTTCTTTTTTGGGTCACCCTGCCTCGGTGGGAGACGGCCGACTTGTTGAAAAAAAAAAAAAAAAAAAAAAAAAAAAAAAAAATAGATAACTCGAGATAACTCAAATGAAGTTCTGAAAACTGCTTCATGTCATAAGTAGGGACTGATAATGTCCCACATCACTGTATGACCAACCAAGTTTAGGTACTACTATTACTTGTCCAACTGTCAGCTTTAATAATGGTTTATAAGGTCTAAAACAATAGTCCTAGCTTAGCCAAACCAAGCTCAAGAAGCTTATATGCCTTAGTACAAAAATATGTAACATACATTATACAAAAAATTTTAGTTGTATGTAAAAGTTTTATTAGAAAACTGAGAGGTTGGAAATTTGACAATAAATATATGCAGCAGTAATTTTTGCACAGCCCTCATTATGCACTAAACTCAATGTGGTTTATTCATAGACAGGAGTGTAGACTCAGTCTGCTAATACCCTGACAAATGAGATACTGAATTGTACAATTATTTTTTTCTTAAAGACCAAGAATACTATGCTGATAATATGATTGCTATTATATTGCAAATTATACTTTTAAGTGAGGAGGGAGTTATACATTTACCCGAATCACTTTCCACTACACTGGGAACTATGAATGTTACAAAGTTTAGAAAAGGAATACAAAGTTATTAACCTTGTGATAAGACTCCTGGAGAGATTGTTGTGCTCCTTCAGACCCTGAACCAATAGCTTTGGCACCAAATTCCAAGAAAGTGCCAGATGGGTCCATGTGGTACAGCTGTGTGCCAGATTTGTCAAGTCCTGCAAAGAGCATCGCCACTCCAAATGGACGACTCTGCCAGAACAAAGTTTGAATTACTTAAACTTCTAAAATACAATAAAATTTAAATGTATTTTCAAACATTTTTAGACTTACAAGGTAAACATACTGCAAGTGTGAAAATCTCTTGATATTTTTAACTAGTCAACACTGGTAATTAATGGGCCATTATGTACAGTACAGTGGTCCATTTAGCTAACAGAACCATGTAGCATTATGCTGATTATTTTCCTTATGAATAATATTTGTATTTATATTTTTTATTACATCTAAAATATTCAAGCTCAGATGAAATATCTATTAATATTAGTTTAGAAATACTGTATAACTATTTGTGCTCACTTTTTGTCCAATCATTTTGCTCATCAGAATAAAAAAGAAATATATTGACTAATCTAACAATTGTGCCTTTGCACTGTATTTTAAATGATAATGCATTACAAATGTTAAACAACTGTTGGAGAATATTTAATGTTTAAAAGAACTAGTTATTGCAATTACTATAAAGGCATACAAACTTTTATGTGTTACACTGTTGTATATTTTCAATAAATATAACATCAAGTAAGGATATAACTACAACCTGCAAATATGTGGTGGTTCGGACATGTAGAGAGAATGGAACGAAACAGACTGACTTCGAGAGTGTATAAATCTGTAGAGGAGGGAAGGTGGGGTAGGGGTCAGCCTAGGAAAGGTTGGAGGGAGAGGGTAAAGGAGATTTTTCGTGCGAAGGGCTTGGACTTCCAGCAAGCATGCGTGAGCGTATTTGATAGGAGTGAATGGAGACAAATGGTTTTTAATACTTGACGTGCTGTTGGAGTGTGAGCAAAGTAACATTTATGAAGGGATTCACGGAAACCGGCAGGCTGGACTTGAGTCCTGGAGATGGGAAGTACAGTGTCTGCACTCTGAAGGAGGGGTGTTAATGTTGCAGTTTTATAAACTGTAGTATAAAGCACCCCTCTGGCAAGACAGTGATGGAGTGAATGATGGTGAAAGTTTTTCTTTTTTGGGCCACCCTGCCTTGGTGGGAATCAGCTGATGTGGTAATAATAAAAAATAAAAATTGGGAGCAATATGTTGTGTGAATATTAGGCAATGAATCCATAAAAATTAGAAGACAGTGTAGGTTACTACAGGTATAATACAAAGGGCTGAGGAGGAACTACTGAGGTGGTTTGGGTATTTAGAGAAGATTGAGCAGGATACTATTCGAGGTGGAAGGAAAGTGGGGCAGGGTTCATCCTAGAAATAGTTGCCGAGGGAGAGGGTAAAAAGAGGCTTCGAGTTTTAGAAGCTTCAACAACCAGCAGGCTTCTGTGAACATGTTAACATAGTAGTGAATGGAAACAAGTGGTTTTTAATGCTGGGGGTGTGAGCAAGGTAAATTATGAAGGGATTTAGGGAAAAGTGGTGAGCTGGCCTTGAATCCTGGAGGTGGCAAAGGCAGAGCCTGCACTCTGAAAGATGAGTGAGGATGCTGCAGTTGGGGGGTACTCTGAATTGTAATGACAGCACAATTCTGGAAAAACAGCAATGGAATGAATGGTGAATGCAATTTCTTCTTTGTCTTTAGTGGAACAGAGGAAAAACAAACGCACGTGCATACACACACACACACACACACACACACACACACAGAGGCGACTAAAATGCCGGGAGCAAGGGGCTAGTAACCCCTTCTCCTGCATATTAATAAATTTAAAATAAGAAACTTTCGTTTTTCTTTTTGGGTCACCTGCCTCGGTGGGATATGCCCAGTTTGTTGAAAAAAACCTTATACCCTATATATAAATATAAGAGGGACTAGTAACCCCTTCTCCTATATAAATTACTAAATATAAAAAGAAAAAGTTTTGTTTTTCTTTTTAGGCCACCCCTGCCTCAGTGGGATACGGCCAGTTCGTTGACAAAAAAAAAAAATATACAAACAGCCTCTCCTCACTTAATGGCAGAGTTCTGTTCCTAATAGAGTCGATAAACGAATTCATGTCTAAATGAGGAGCATACTATACAGTAGTGGGTTTATGTCAACCATCTTTGATATTGCTTGAATGTCACCCTTGCACCATTTATAAAATTTTTTAAATATTTATACAGTAGTGTACTGTATACTGTAATAAACAGAATAGAGGAAATCAGCTCTGATATACATTATTTAGGTATGCATACTGGTAAGAGAGCCCATTGTATGTCCGAGTCCTCAGTAAATGAGTACGTCCCTAAGTGAAGAGAGGCTGTATACACGTATATATTTACACACAATACTGTATATACACAGAGAAATATATTTACCATTGCTGGACCATCATCATCTGAGTCACCAAACCTAATAGCAAGGTTTGACACAGCCTGAGCAACAGATTCAACCTTCATGTTCTCATTATACACAAACCAATGATTGGCGCACTCAACTCGTGCATGATCAACTAATGTTCGAGAATCTGCAACCAGTCCTGATACAGCACAACCTGAATGATGACAAAAGAAAACAAAATTATTATAAAGGTCTATACAGGTATTTTTTCTCTAATAATGAGCAGATAGAATGGATATTAAAATATTTGCTAAATTATTCTATTTTAGATGTCTCAACTGAAATTACCAAGCAGGATATTTGGAGATGTAATCTTTAAGACAATTCATTAGGTCACATCTAATAATATTGGCCTCAGCTTCTGAGCTTTGCTGTCACAATAGTTTTAAATATGGATCTGTCTGTCTCATGAGGCCATTAACAAAATGAATTTATTATTGCTTGGTTTAAGACTTCATATGTTTCGATGAATAGTGGGAAGCACTGTACAATGATTACACTTGGTAAATAAAAATTTGTGTGTGCCCTACTAGAAAGTCAGCTAGAGAACAAGTGATGGTGAACATGTTCCCTAATTCTGGTTACTCACCCTGCCAGGTTAAAACAAAAAACATCTTACACTAATGGTGCATGAAGATATCAAATGAATAAATTCAGTTTTTTATATTTTCCAAATACTGTATAACCTTAGGAAGATATTTTCATTTATACTGAGCATAAGATCATTTTAATTTGAAAACTCTGTAGGAATGTCTGTTGCTAACTCTTTTCTTCTTTGCTCTGGAATACTACCACTACATCAGTCAACATTACTGTTGTTTAATGCCAACTTTTTATAAGCATTCAGAACATTCATAAGCTTTCATGTGCTTGCTAATCTCATCTTAACTCAAGAAAGCTTCCTTGTTAATACTCCCTTATTACGGTACCACTTAGTGTAAAAACAGAGCACTGGGTGTAGATAATTTGAAAGACACACAGAAATCTTACCAATGTGACTGTCAATCTCCACAATTTTTTCTATGGTGCTGGGGATCATGAGAGGTGATGTAATCCTCTTCTCAACAGCTAGGACAACCCCCTCACTTGTTTGGATACCAATGGCAGTAGAACCCAACTTTATTGCCTCAATAGCATATTCAACCTAAGGAAGACATTAATAAGTAAAATAACACTGCAGTTTTTAACATATGTTTTGGCAAACTGGCAAAATTAAGACAAGAAAGCAGTATACTGAAAATTATATTTTTTATTTAGAAACTAATATAGACAAGAGCAAACTCTCCATATAACAGGCTAACTGGAGGAAACGAGTGGCTAGTAATGACAATTGTGGTATATAGAGAAGAGATTGTTTTGCTGTTTTTGTAATAATAGCTGACTATTCTGTCAAGTATTTGTTTTCAAATCAACTGACCCAGCAGGTTTTGTTCAATATTTCAGAAGTTCATTATGAAGAGTTTACCATTCTGTAATTTAATTTTACTTGAAATAAGCATATGCTATGCATATTAGAAATAAAAATAGTTGTAATGAACCAGTTACTATTCAATTAAACTTCACACCTTGGATCCCACCTAAACATTACGTATATCATTCAGTTACAAAAATCGTGAATGAGATAATATGTATATGGCAACTGATTCAATTGAATTCTGGGACTGATTTACCTTGCCTGGGACTAATTTACCTCATCAACATTGTACTACTGATCAATATGACCTATCGCAACTTTCAGTTAACCCTTTCAGGGTCCATGCCGTAGATCTACGGCTTTACATTGAGGGTCCAAACCGTAGATCTAAGCCATAAGCTCAGCTCACTCTAAGCTGTGAGCGGTAAATTTGGGCCTAGATATGAGAGAATACATCCATGTGGTATGTGTGCACCACATAAAACAAATCCTGCAGCAAACAGTTCATAATGAGAGAAAAACTGAGACGGCAATTTTCGATCAAAACAGCAACTTTGCAGTGCTTTTTCGTATGTTTCTTATAGTTGTATTTGTGATTTCTTGGTCTCATTTGATATTACAGAAATAGAGATGATTTTGATTGGTTTTAGTACTGAAAATGGCTTGAAACTGAGCTCAAATTAGCGGAAATGTTAAATGTTTGCCAATGTTCAAGAGTAAACAAATGTCCTCACACGTCTAATACACGCCAGCTGGTAGGTCTAATATACGTTCGCAAATGTGCTGATATTATTTATACAATTATTACAATATTGCATGACAGTAAATCTTCTATTTTTTGGTTTGAATAAAAATTCATTATGTGAATTAAAAATCAAAATGGAATTCATTTGTAAAGCCTGAAAAATGTAACTAATGAACAGAGGAAATGTTAATTTAGTGCCAGGAATGCCTGTATTGTTTATTCTGGACCCTATTTTGAAATTGGAATGTTTTGAACTTTGCACTATATTGGCCAAATTACCAATTTCCAATCGCTTTATTTTGTAGATGAAACAGTTAAGTTGGCGATTTCTTGTGCTCAGTCGATAGAATAGAAGTAATACTAGTGAAATAGCTAAGAATTTGGTTGACTGGAATAAGGTAATTGGCCTAAGATGGAAGTTAAAGTCGGCAATATCGCCAATGCCTAAATATAGCTGACACATCAAAATTCGCGAGAGCATAATTTCATCAATTTTCCGTCAAATTTCGTACTTTTTGTTTTATTACCTTCAGAAAAAGATTCTCTACCATTTCATAAGAAAAAATAACAAAATTGTTTTTTGAAAATTCTTGGACACTGATGTGCACTTTGAAATTTGGCCTCTGGACCCTGAAAGGGTTAAATAAGGAGGTGAATGTACTCAGATATTTGGGAGTGGACGTGTCAGTGGATGGGTCTAAGAAAGATGAGGCGAATCATAGAACTGATGAGGGGAAAAGGGCGAGCGGTGCACTTAGGAGTCTGTGGAGACAAAGAACTTTGTCCTTGGAGGCAAAGAGGGGAATGTATGAGAGTATAGTTTTACCAACGCTCTTATATGGGCATGAAGCATGGGTGATGAATGTTGCAGCAAGGAGAAGGCTGGAGGCAGAGGAGATGTCATGTCTGAGGGCAATGTGTGGTGTGAATATAATGCAGAGAATTCGTAGTTTGGAAGTTAGGAGGAGGTGTGGGATTGCCAAAACTGTTGTCCAGAGGGCTGAGGAAGGGTTGTTGAGGTGGTTCGGACATGTAGAGAGAATGGAGCGAAACAGAATGACTTCAAGAGTGTATCAGTCTGTAGTGGAAGGAAGGCGGGGTAGGGGTCGGCCTAGGAAATGTTGGAGGGAGGAGGTAAAGGAGGTTTTGTGTGCGAGGGGCTTGGACTTCCAGCAGGCATGCGTGAGCGTGTTTGATAGGAATGAATGGAGACAAATGGTTTTTAATACTTGACATGCTGTTGGAGTGTGAGCAACGTAACATTTATGAAGGGATTCAGGGAAACCGGCAGGCTGGACTTGAGTCCTGGAGATGGGAAGTACAGTGCCTGCACTCTGAAGGAGGGGTGTTAATGTTGCAGTTTAAAAACTGTAGTGTAAAGCACCCTTCTGGCAAGACAGTGATGGAGTGAATGATGGTGAAAGTTTTTCTCTTCGGGCCACCCTGCCTTGGTGGGAATCAGCCAGTGTGTTAATAATAATAAAATAAAGATTAGGCAATTTGTTAACTGCAGACCATTTAAAGAATATAATCACATGATAACATTTTGGGATTATCATACAAAAAAAGTGATTTATGAGTTATCAGTGAAAAAAATGTCTCTATCATATCATATAAATGAAATTGTGAGAAATGCATATAATGCACCAAACTAGCTAACTATATAAATATATAGATGCTGAAAAAGTCTGTTTACAACATATACTAGCTAAAATTGGAATATGCAGCTATAGTGTGGTATCCATACCTAAAAAAAAACTATGTGGATCAGACAGAAAAAATGGATCCCAGAGCTAAAAAAAAAAAAAGTTAGGATGAAAAGCTGGAAACACAGGATGCCCACACTGGCTGACATATATAGAAAGCAGAGATATTATAACATAAGGTTATAAAAGGATACAAAAGCATAATGCTTTTAGTACCTTCAGCAGGAATAACAATAGGCAACAGATAAATTAAGAATAAAATTGAGCTGAAGGTATACTGGGAAATTTTTTCTTTACAACTAAACTGGCAAAGAAATGAGAACAGCTCAACTCTAGTAGCTACAAACAGACAATTACAAATAGGATCTAATTACTAACCTGAAATAGACGACCCTCAGGAGAAAATGTGTTGACTCCACGATCATACTCACTGCGTGTTAAAAACATCTGAAAAGAATGCACCGAAAATGAAAGGCTGTATTAAAAAGTACAGTACATGTACTTATCTTGAAACTACAATCACTGTAGTATGCTATACACATTAAATAAGAGCAAAGATAAAATCTTAAATTTTATGTCACTGCCAAAAGAAAATGTTCAAAACATTTTAAAATAAAGTAATAGCAGCTCAAGTTAGTTTCATTTAGGTCCCATATATAACCTAGAACTTTCACTGTGGTTTTATATATGTAGTATATGTGGAATTTAACTAGGATAACACAAAGTCAATGTGATTTATTTTCATTTACAAAAGGCATTCAATGATTCAGTAACCAAACTAAGCAACTTTATGAAAACCTGCTATGCTATTTTGTCTTTCACTGTTGACGGAAGTTACCAGTTGGGAACACCAAAAGATAGATTTACTGGCTGGCTGGCAGCATACCTCATTATATTTACAGTTTGGTAGAGGAGGAAGTGCTAATCCTGTAGGGATTGTACAGCACTCAGGGAAATGGGAGGCAATCAGGTTCGATCCAAGGAAAGGAAAGGGCAGATCCAATTCCTTAGATCAAGAGCCTCTCACCAACATCAAAAAACCTTCCCTGAGGGGTGGCAACATACCAAGATGGTCATGTTGGAGCCATCATAATTTTTCATTGCCCTCATGTTTATGCCAGTTTCGTAGCTCACCCCCAGACTCTTGGAACACTGCCTGTAACATTCCCTAATGACTGTCTCACTGCCTGCCATACCCTTCACAGTGAGCTCAGTTACCCCCCCCCCACCCACTTTCTTTTGAGATGTTTTAACTACTGTTCAACTGTCTCCCAGCATACATATGGGGGATTACCAATAGACCCCTGGCTGTCTTCAAGCAGGCACTGGAGAAGCACCTAAAGTCGGTACCTGACCAGCCGTGCTGTGGTTCGTACGTTGGTTTGCATGCAGCCAGCAGTAACAGCCTGGTTGATCAGGCCCTGATCCACCATGAGGCCTGATCACAGACTGGGCTGCGGGGGCGTTGACCCCCGGAACTCTCTCCAGGTAAACTCCAGGAAAACAGGGCCATATAAACAAACTTAACACTATACTTGAATATACCCTTGTGGAAGAGAATCATTTCATTCTGACTTCCACCTACACATCCAAGAATGATGCTCATGCCTGTCCTCCCCAGCTTTATCCATATACAATAAAATAAAAACCACAGTACCATGGCTGCAAGAAATCAAAAGTTCAAATATTATGAATGAAAACTTTATTACATTTCAATTCATCCTAGACCATTATCAGTTGTTCTACTCTTCAATACAACCAACAACATCTTTGGCGTTTTTTTTTTTACCACACTTTTTTAACTTTAGTTTTGGCTTTCGGTGTTCTTACTAGTGACTCAGTTAGTCAGTAATTGGTGAAACAGGATTGTGTCCTGTTTCACCTACTTCCTGCTAGGTGAACAGGGACAAGAAACTTATCCAACATCTCTCCTCGTGCCAGAGATTGAACCTTGGTGTCTCAGTGAGCCAGCTGAGGTGGCTACTAACTGAGCCACAAGGCTCCTTAGCCACCTTGGATCAAGAGCCATTTACCATTATTAAGGCATTCCATCTTAAGCTTTAATACTCAAAAATTCCGATCGATTAGGTAATTAAATATATAAGGTCGTTGTTAATGGGGAAGCTATCTACTCGAAGTTCATTAACTTGACTCACATTCCCAGGTATCAATAACCACTGAGAGACATTGTTTAACTTCTACCAGGTGATGCTAAGAAATAATTCTCGGGTGTAAATACTCAAGAGTCCTCCATAAACTTAGTCATGTTCAGGCCTCATTAACCTCCTGTCTCTTGAACCACCTGTCTCCTCACCACCGCTTTAACTACCAATAAATAACTATCACTTACACCGCTATTCGACCCTCAACAGCAAGAAAAACACACAAATTCTGGCCAAGTGTTACCTTCTCCAGTGAGGAATGATGAGCAGCGGCGGGAGTGACTTGTGTTTTGGCCGGTGTTTACCTCGCTCCAATAAAAAAAATAATGGCATAATTTCAATATTTCACACATATTGTTGAGGATTTTTGGCTTCAAATTTTTTCATAAATTTACTGGAAAAAAATAACTTTTATCTTGTTATAATCTTTTTACAGGTTTAGAAGTATTTTTTTATGCCGATATATTTAGGAGGTACTGAAGCATCAGTGATAAATGATAAACTTAATCAAAATTAAATAAAATTTTATATTCCTTAATGTATTGTTAAGCACAAAAAGCCACTAGCATGCATGAGCATTTCTGGCAGTTTTATTTCAATAAAGAATGCTTTTCAACTGGTACAAAAAAGGTGATATTATTGCCATAATTTACACACAGCAGAGCATTTCTGTCAGCCTTAAAATGACTTATAATTAGTCATAACCACTCCTGGAAGTAGTAAGAAAATCTGATGTAGCATTTGTGGAGATTATAACTAATAATGGTCAAATATAAATGAAGATACTAATCTAAATTTCAGTATTACTGTACATGACATGCAATAAACAGAAGACATATCCTCCCTCTGGTCCTCGTGGCTGGGTTGGTAGCGCCTTAAACTCACACTGCGGGGTCCGGAATCGATCCCCGGCACGGGTGAAACATTAGCCATGTTTCCTAACACCTGCTGCCGATATTCACCTAGCAGCCAGTAGGTACCTGGGCGTTAACCAATTGTTGTAGGTTACATCCTGGGGGACAAAATGAACCTAAGTTTCCAGAAATGCTCTACATAACCAGAAACCTTCCATATAATATGCTAATGATGTCAGCTAAGTCTGTATCAGTTGAATCGTGTACTTATATCTTGTATAAATAAACATTATTTATTTATTAAAAACGAAATATTTTTTTGAGAGGGTTGTAGAGAATTTTAAAATTAATACAGAGAAAAAGAAAACTGAAAAATATTGAAAACTCGCGTCTTATAGTGTTCTTTTTAAATGTCTTTAGTCGAGTGAACCTTAAATACTGTGCAGCTTGGTGCCCGAGCCATTCATCTGCCGCACTCTGCACTATGCCTTTCGCTTGGATTGAGGTACAGGGGACTAGGGTTATACAGTATGGGGATACCTTTCTCGGGTCGCGCAGCGACTGAAATACTTCCAGTTTTTAGGTTGAATTTCCTTAGGTTAGTATACCTAGAGGGGGTTTCCGGGGGTCAACGCCCCAGGAGCCCGGGCCTGATATCAACCAGGCTGTTACTGCTGACCGCAGGTAAACCGAAGTACGAGCCACAGCCTGGCTGATCAGGTATTGACTTAGGTGCCTAGCCAGGGGTCTATAAATAATTACTAATAATTATCATGTAATTGTAAATAATTATCATAATTATAAATAATTATCATATGATAGTTTTACTAAGTAGGTAGTAGGTTGGTAGACAGCAACCACCCAGGGAGGTACTACCGTCCTGCCAAGTGAGTGTAAAACGAAAGCCTGTAATTGTTTTACCAGCAAATAATAGAGCCTACTAGACTGGAGAATACACTAGACCTCATCTTCACTAACAATGATGATCTGATAAGAAATGTCACCATATCAAAAACAATATACTCAGATCACAACATAATTGAGGTTCAGACATGTATGCGTGGAGCCCCAGACCGACAAAATGAGACTAGTCACGAGGGAGCATTCACCAAATTCAACTTCAATAACAAAAACATAAAGTGGGACGAAGTAAACCAAGTCCTAACCGATATAAGCTGGGAAGATATACTAAGCAACACAGACCCAAACTTATGCCTAGAACAGATTAACTCGGTGGCACTCGATGTATGCACAAGGCTTATTCCTCTAAGAAAAAGGAGGAGTAGATGTAAAATAGAAAGAGACAGGCGCTCCCTTTACAGGCGACGGAAAAGAATAACAGAGCGGCTAAAAGAGGTCAATATATCTGAAATGCGCAGGGAGACACTGGTCAGAGAAATAGCAAGCATCGAACTTAAGCTAAAAGAATCCTTTAGGAGTCAGGAATCGCGGGAAGAACTAAAAGCCATAAATGAAATCGAAAGAAACCCAAAGTATTTCTTCTCCTATGCCAAATCAAAATCGAGAACAACGTCCAGTATTGGGCCCCTACTTAAACAAGATGGGTCCTACAGAGATGACAGCAAGGAAATGAGTGAGCTACTCAAGTCCCAATATGACTCAGTTTTTAGCAAGCCGCTAACCAGACTGAGAGTCGAAGATCAAAATGAATTTTTTATGAGAGAGCCACAAAATTTGATTAACACAAGCCTATCCGATGTTATCCTGACGCCAAATGACTTCGAACAGGCGATAAATGACATGCCCATGCACTCTGCCCCAGGGCCAGACTCATGGAACTCTGTGTTCATCAAGAACTGCAAGAAGCCCCTATCACGAGCCTTTTCCATCCTATGGAGAGGGAGCATGGACACGGGGGTCGTCCCTCAGTTACTAAAAACAACAGACATAGCCCCACTCCACAAAGGGGGCAGTAAAGCAACAGCAAAGAACTACAGACCAATAGCACTAACATCCCATATCATAAAAATCTTTGAAAGGGTCCTAAGAAGCAAGATCACCACCCATCTAGAAACCCATCAGTTACACAACCCAGGGCAACATGGGTTTAGAACAGGTCGCTCCTGTCTGTCTCAACTACTGGATCACTACGACAAGGTCCTAAATGCACTAGAAGACAAAAAGAATGCAGATGTAATATATACAGACTTTGCAAAAGCCTTCGACAAGTGTGACCATGGCGTAATAGCGCACAAAATGCGCGCTAAAGGAATAACAGGAAAAGTCGGTCGATGGATCTATAATTTCCTCACTAACAGAACACAGAGAGTAGTCGTCAACAGAGTAAAGTCCGAGGCAGCTACGGTGAAAAGCTCTGTTCCACAAGGCACAGTACTAGCTCCCATCTTGTTCCTCATCCTCATATCCGACATAGACAAGGATGTCAGCCACAGCACCGTGTCTTCCTTTGCAGATGACACCCGAATCTGCATGACAGTGTCTTCCATTGCAGACACTGCAAGGCTCCAGGCGGACATCAACCAAATCTTTCAGTGGGCTGCAGAAAACAATATGAAGTTCAACGATGAGAAATTTCAATTACTCAGATATGGTAAACATGAGGAAATTAAATCTTCATCAGAGTACAAAACAAATTCTGGCCACAAAATAGAGCGAAACACCAACGTCAAAGACCTGGGAGTGATTATGTCGGAGGATCTCACCTTCAAGGACCATAACATTGTATCAATCGCATCTGCTAGAAAAATGACAGGATGGATAATGAGAACCTTCAAAACTAGGGAGGCCAAGCCCATGATGACACTCTTCAGGTCACTTGTTCTATCTAGGCTGGAATGTTGCTGCACTCTAACAGCACCTTTCAAGGCAGGTGAAATTGCCGACCTAGAAAATGTACAGAGAACTTTCACGGCGCGCATAACGGAGATAAAACACCTCAATTACTGGGAGCGCTTGAGGTTTCTAAACCTGTATTCCCTGGAACGCAGGAGGGAGAGATACATGATTATATACACCTGGAAAATCCTAGAGGGACTAGTACCGAACTTGCACACGAAAATCACTCACTACGAAAGCAAAAGACTTGGCAGACGATGCACCATCCCCCCAATGAAAAGCAGGGGTGTCACTAGCACGTTAAGAGACCATACAATAAGTGTCAGGGGCCCGAGACTGTTCAACTGCCTCCCAGCACACATAAGGGGGATTACCAACAGACCCCTGGCAGTCTTCAAGCTGGCACTGGACAAGCACCTAAAGTCAGTTCCTGATCAGCCGGGCTGTGGCTCGTACGTTGGTTTGCGTGCAGCCAGCAGCAACAGCCTGGTTGATCAGGCGCTGATCCACCAGGAGGCCTGGTCACAGACCGGGCCGCGGGGGCGTTGACCCCCGAAACTCTCTCCAGGTAAACTCCAGGTAGGAAGGTGTATAAATATACCTATAGTGTATAAATATACTTGGATGAATTTTATTGTGACTAGCTGGCCCAGTGGCTAATGAGACGGTCTGGAGTTTTGAGACTCTGACCGCGGGTTCTAACCCACCCGTGGTATGGTTTGGTAGGTTCCTCGTGTTTGCGATACTTTACCTTAGAAAATCATCTCTCTCTTAGACAGGAACTCAAAAGAGCTTCAGAAAATGTCGTTAGGAGATTAAGCAAGTTTATTCAGGTATACACAAATACAGTTATATAGATTATTATACATAGTAGCATATCTGTAGAGAACCTGGGATAACCCAAAAAAGTCAGACATAGTGACTTATTTCTGTACATAGTTCTACTGTCTTCAAGTTATGTCCTAGAATTTGTATTGATAAAGCCACTGGATGGCGAAACGTCTACAATAAAGATACCCAGATGTTGCACATGTGTCTTAATCTCATCTTGTCGGTATTATATACCATTCGTACACAACTTATTTCTACTGGGGTCCTGGAAAGTTAGCATTTACCTAGTTTTGCATTCATGGGATAATTATTTTGACATAGTTTTCACTACGAGGTTTGGTATTGTGTTGATCATTAGGATTAAGGAAAGTTACCATTATCTAGCCAAGAAAGAATAACTCATTTCTAGTTAACACTTGATCCTCACATTCCTTTCTCTTTCGAAATTCGGATTTTTATGCCGGGAATATACTTTTCTTTTCCTAACGAGTCCCAATACCCAATCACTTAGTAATTCTTCGGGATGGATTGAAACCTTGTCCAAAATTACCTCTTCAAGGTCTGAATTATTTATGAATTAGCTAAAAAGTTACATTGATAAAGATACATTTGCAGTAGATGAAGTTAGAATAATCTGAAATATTTGACGATTGAGAGAAATTGAACCCAAACTGGTACACCTGAAGCAGTAGTCCCTGAAATCATTTATTATTCACACCATACCCATCCTGTAGGAGGTAGTCAAAAGATTACAGAGGTACATAATGGGCCCAGGAACTAGACCCCAAAGTTATGATAGCTGAACTAGTTACAAAGGTAATGAACTCCAGGTAGAGCTGGTCACAATCATGATAAGTTACAAAGGTAATTATTATCATTTACAGCAGCAATGCTACATATAACTATGGGCTTTTCCTTGTAAGAAACATTGTTAACCTGCTACAACAACTCTAACAGCGCTGATAAGTAAATAAGTTTATTTAGGCACAGGTGCACGTAAGCACAATTATCATACATAGTATAAATTACCTAGGAAAATCCAAAAAAAAGTCAAAGTGACTTATTTCCATTAGGGTCCTTGATATCATTAACAGATACAATGCTATGTACAACCAAGGGTTTTTCCTTGTAAGAAACATATACTTTTAACCTGCTCTAACAATTCTGACGTATCATCTTGGGAAATAAAATCATTATCATTATTAATGAAGCTGTCATTACAGTTATGAAGAGTGCTCACTTGAGCATACACATGCTCACTCAAGCTCTGTAATAATATACAATATGCAACCCAATATTAGAATCAATTTAAGCTCAGTGACCAAGTTACCTATCCCATTTGGAGATTTTTTTTTTGTAGTGCATTATAAGTGATATTTAAAGACTTTTCTTGAACACTATGATAAATTTACCTCTTAAATTCTTGGACTTTCTCTCATTCGGGTTTATAATGACGCAAGATGTAGTAACTGATCTTGCTGACACAGGATGAACAAATCAGATGATGGTGTAATCTTTCAGAGACATTTGTAGTCTCATGCAGACGTCTGGCGGCTGTAATATCAACCTAGGAAATAGGTGTAAGATGAATGGTAACGGAACTTTCACACAATAACCAGACGGTGGATCGAGCCTCAACCTCTTGTAGAGCTCACACGGGTTTACGCTTAACACCGAGTATAATTATCGTCGTTTTTAAGAGGTACAATAAGCCTCTTGAAGCCAAAGGAGAGTGGAAGAGGAGGGGCCAGTAGCTGTGAATCGACCCCTGAAACCACATAAAGGTGAGTACACAGATATTATTATATATATATATATATATATATATATATAATATATAATATATATATATATATATATATATATATATATATATATAACAATAAGATCACAGTAAACAGGTGATTTCAAAATATACAAAACAACCACTCTGAAAGAATAGAGAAATTTCAAGCGCTTTCGTGACTACTCACATTATCATAGTTCCTTGATAATGTGAGTAGTCACGAAAGCGCTTGGAATTTCTCTATTCTTTCAGAGTGGTTGTTTTGCATATATATATATATATATATATATATATATATATATATATAATATATATATATATATATATATATATATATATATATATAAATATATATATTATTATATATATATATATATATATATATATAATATATATATATATATATATATATATATATATATATATATATATTTAAACAGTAAGTTTATTTACGTACAGGTATACATTATGTAGAATTATGATACAAAGTAACATATGTAAATAACCTAGGATAATCCCCCCAAAAAGTCAGTTAATGTGGATATCCGGTCCTTTTGAGAGATCACGCATTATTGTCTATTGTAAAATACAAGTATGGTATCTGCATATAACCCGGCACAAATGATTGTGTCTCGCTGAAATTGTCGCTCAAAGAGATATAACAACAAAAATAATCCATATATTACTGGGTGTGCAGCATGTCAGGGAAGTTAAGTCTTCTGGCAAGTCACCGTGAACATGATAAGATTTATTGGGATTTTTTAAGCCGTGGTAGGGAGGGTTAGTCACCCATGATAACCCAGGGAAGTCAGGGCTTCATCGAAGGACTGTCTGTCTTAGTTACGTTGTGGTCCTTCAATCTTGTTCCCCAGGATGCCACCCACACCAGTCCACTAGCACCCAGGTACCTACTTACTGCTAGGTGAACAGTGATAACAGGTGTAAGGTGACTAATACCCAGGTACCTACTTACTGCTAGGTGAACAGTGATAACAGGTGTAACGTGACTTAATACCCAGGTACCCATTACTGCTAGGTGAACAGTGATAACAGGTGTAACGTGACTTAATACCCAGGTACCTACTTACTGCTAGGTGAAGTGACAACAGGTGTAAGGAAACATGCCCAACGTTTTCACCCTGCTGGGGATTGAACCCCGGACACTCAGTGTGTGAGGCAAGTAAGCTTTTTCAGGAACAAACTCCCGACGTTGTGTAGTTTTAAAAATAGGTTAGATAAGTACATGAGTTGTAGGTAGTAGGTTGATAGACAGCAACCACCCAGGGAGGTACTACCGTCCTGCCAAGTGATTGTTAAACGAAAGCCTGTAATTGTTTTACATGATGGTAGGATTGCTGGTGTCCATTTTTCTGTCTCATAAACATGCAAGATTTCAGGTACGTCTTGCTTCTTCTACTTACACTTAGGTCACACTACACATACATGTACAAGCATATACACACCCCTCTGGGTTTTCTTCTATTTTCTTACTAGTTCTTGTTCTTGTTTATTTCCTCTTATCTCCATGGGGAAGTGGAACAGAATTCTTCCTCCGTAAGCCATGCTTGTTGTAAGAGGTGACTAAAATGCCGGGAGCAAGGGGCTAGTAACCCCTTCTGTATAAATTATTAAATTTAAAAAGATAAAATTTCGTTTTTCTTTTTGGGTCACCCTGCCTTGGTGGGATACGGCCGGTTTGTTGAAAAAAAAAGTACGTGAGTGGGTGTGAGTTTGATCTGACTAGCTTGTGCTACTAAGTCAGATGTCGTGCTCCTTCCTTAAGTGAACGTGACTTGACCTGACTAGGTTAAAGCATTGGTTTAAGCCGGTAGGAGAACTGGACATGCCTCGCATGGGCCAGTAGGCCTGCTGCAGTTTTCCTTCTGTCTTATGTTCTTAAATACAGTTACATTATCATACATAGCAGTATATGTGACTCTTTTAACTCCACTTGAGCCATTCCTGGCACTCAGGCTGGAGCTCAAATACCAGAACGACAAAATAGAGAGCTATATATATATATATATATATATATATATATATATATATATATATATATATATATATATATATAATATATATATATATATATATATATATATATATATATATCATGTGGGAGTTCGATACGTGGATTAGGGAAGAAATACTCACGTAGGCTGTTATTACGTATATTGCTGTTATGTGCATAGAGCCCTTGCCAGCCGTACCTATCTCCTTGGTTACACTCGTAATACTGACTAGCCGGCTGCAGTACCCTATGTGAGGGGGCCTTATACTGCTGAGGTCAGCACAATATGAATTCAGATAGTGCTAAGCGATGGGGGGCAAGGACGAGACCAAGAGAGGAAGAAAAAGTAGTGTAGGTGGTAAGGCTGATAGTTGAAGTAGTAATAGAAAGTAGGGAGTAGAAGATTAGTGGCAAGAGTGTTGCCTACCAAGCCACGGGATATATAGAATGTAAAGAGAGGAGCTCCAGTCCCATATATACCGCTGTCAGAGCAAGGTTAAGTAAACATTAGGTTATTTTTTGCACATCTATGTCCATGAAAAACAAACCTAATATTGAATTTTTGTTAGACAAATTAATCGCGAAACTGACACAATGACCAGATCTCTATAATTACCTATATAACTCAGATATAGCCCCACAAAATTATAATAGCACTTATTTTTTTTTAGACATAGTATATAATTTAACGTAAATATCCTAGCTAGAGGAACCGTATCCCCTTCTGATTCATAAATTATATAACTACGGTTTACAAATGAAAGATTATTAATATAATTTTATAAGTATAGCAACAAGATACATTTATAAGAATAAAGTAAATATAATGCCTATCTTGACGAAGCATAATTATTTACAGCAACAAAACAGATAAATGCGTATTTATTATATAATACCATTACAATTCACTGTGTAATACGGAATTAAAACTCGCTTCTGTAGTTCATCTTTGCAGATAAAAAGCTTTATTATATTCAACTTGTTAACTTATTTTAACAAAATTAAGGCAAGATAAAATATAAATAGCCATTTATGTGAAAGCATATGTTAATATGCATGTACCATGATAGTAGCAAGGTGAATATAATATTACGTTATTAGAACCAGATCTGTTTATCTAGTGGTACTATGTCTAGATTATTGTAAGCATTTTGGTAGTGAGAGGAGCGAGAGTTATACAGCTTTCCTCTGTGGTGTAAGCTTATTAGTGGGCTTAGAGAGTTACAAAGTATTGCTTCTATGATGTAATCTTAGTAGAGGGTTTACAGGATGATATAAAGCTTCCATCGGTGATAAAAGCTTAGTAGTGAGCTCGAGAGTGATACAAACCAATCCTTGGTGGTGTAAGCTAAGTAGCTAACTTTGAGATTGATACATACCTATCTCGGTTATGTAAGCTTAGTAGTGAGCTTAAAGACATAAACTTTATCTCGGTGTTGTACTCTTTGTGGTGACATTTAAGTGGTACAATCTTTCCATCAGTGATTTAAGCTTAGTGAGCCTTGAGAAGTACACAAGCCGCTTATCTGTGCTTTAAGCTTAGTAGCGAGTTAAGAGGGTGAAATTAACCTTCTCTGTGTGATATAAGTTTAGTAGTTGGTGTAGAGTGACAAAAGAACATAAGAATAGTGGAGCAGTCCATCAGTTCTACTGACCCATGCTAGGAAGGTACAACTCGCACCCATCAACATCTGCTTATATACCTGCTAAACCTGTTTTAAAAGCTACCTAAAGGTCTTGCCTCATTGATGTTATAAACCTTCCCTGTGTAGTTTAAGCTTAGTAGTGATCGTAGAGGGTTACAAATCTTCCCTTGGTGGTGTAAGCTTGATAGTGGGCAGAGAGAAAGTAATATATATATATATTTGCTTTCTTTGGACTTGTTTGAAAATAGGGAGTGATGGTTGTTTTATTCAGTTCTTTATTTAGGAAAGTCAAAAACCATAGAGTTATATACCTGGAGACCTGGAGAGAGTTTCGGGGGTCAACGCCCCCGTGGCCCGGTCTGTGACCAGGCCTCCTGGTGGATCAGCGCCTGATCAACCAGGCTGTTGCTGCTGGCTGCACGCAAACCAACGTACGAGCCACAGCCCGGCTGATCAGGAACTGACTTTAGGTGCTTGTCCAGTGCCAGCTTGAAGACTGCCAGGGGTCTGTTGGTAATCCCCCTTATGTGTGCTGGGAGGCAGTTGAACAGTCTCGGGCCCCTGACACTTATTGTATGGTCTCTTAACGTGCTAGTGACACCCCTGCTTTTCATTGGGGGGATGGTGCATCGTCTGCCAAGTCTTTTGCTTTCGTAGTGAGTGATTTTCGTGTGCAAGTTCGGTACTAGTCCCTCTAGGATTTTCCAGGTGTATATAATCATGTATCTCTCCCTCCTGCGTTCCAGGGAATACAGGTTTAGAAACCTCAAGCGCTCCCAGTAATTGAGGTGTTTTATCTCCGTTATGCGCGCCGTGAAGGTTCTCTGTACATTTTCTAGGTCGGCAATTTCACCTGCCTTGAAAGGTGCTGTTAGAGTGCAGCAATATTCCAGCCTAGATAGAACAAGTGACCTGAAGAGTGTCATCATGGGCTTGGCCTCCCTAGTTTTGAAGGTTCTCATTATCCATCCTGTCATTTTTCTAGCAGATGCGATTGATACAATGTTATGGTCCTTGAAGGTGAGATCCTCCGACATAATCACTCCCAGGTCTTTGACGTTGGTGTTTCGCTCTATTTTGTGGCCAGAATTTGTTTTGTACTCTGATGAAGATTTAATTTCCTCATGTTTACCATATCTGAGTAATTGAAATTTCTCATCGTTGAACTTCATATTGTTTTCTGCAGCCCACTGAAAGATTTGGTTGATGTCCGCCTGGAGCCTTGCAGTGTCTGCAATGGAAGACACTGTCATGCAGATTCGGGTGTCATCTGCAAAGGAAGACACGGTGCTGTGGCTGACATCCTTGTCTATGTCGGATATGAGGATGAGGAACAAGATGGGAGCTAGTACTGTGCCTTGTGGAACAGAGCTTTTCACCGTAGCTGCCTCGGACTTTACTCTGTTGACGACTACTCTCTGTGTTCTGTTAGTGAGGAAATTATAGATCCATCGACCGACTTTTCCTGTTATTCCTTTAGCGCGCATTTTGTGCGCTATTACGCCATGGTCACACTTGTCGAAGGCTTTTGCAAAGTCTGTATATATTACATCTGCATTCTTTTTGTCTTCTAGTGCATTTAGGACCTTGTCGTAGTGATCCAGTAGTTGAGACAGACAGGAGCGACCTGTTCTAAACCCATGTTGCCCTGGGTTGTGTAACTGATGGGTTTCTAGATGGGTGGTGATCTTGCTTCTTAGGACCCTTTCAAAGATTTTTATGATATGGGATGTTAGTGCTATTGGTCTGTAGTTCTTTGCTGTTGCTTTACTGCCCCCTTTGTGGAGTGGGGCTATGTCTGTTGTTTTTAGTAACTGAGGGACGACCCCCGTGTCCATGCTCCCTCTCCATAGGATGGAAAAGGCTCGTGATAGGGGCTTCTTGCAGTTCTTGATGAACACAGAGTTCCATGAGTCTGGCCCTGGGGCCAGCTTAGTACAAGGATTACAAAATATATATAATTATTATAGATATTCAGAAGTGACATTTTATGATGACTTTTCCAAGGATGTGCTTACAGCTTCTTGAAAGGCTTTATATCTATTATGGTCTATATTTTGTCTTATCCAGACACACATGTATTTACTGTACATCAGTCCTAACATCATATACTACACAACTTGCACATAGAAGAGAAGCTTACAATGTTTCAATCCGACTTGGACTATTTACAAAGTCACACTGACATAAAAGAGATGTTCATGTTCATGTGCATTTGTCAGGATGGGTCCTGGCTCGGGTCTTCTCCATGTGGTGACCAGGCAGTGGCTCCTGAAAGAGTGTCAGAGTTGGTACAAGTGATGTACTGTTTACAGCCCTATGGCAGGGGCAGCCCTATGGCAAAGGCATGGTGAGTCTTTTTCAGTTCAATTGGAGTACCACTTGGAAATAAATGGTATAAAATACCGACACAGTGGAAATATAAGCACAAATGCAGTATAATGTGATCCTTTATTGACAATGTTTCACCCACACAGTGGGCTTTTTCAAGTCACACACGGATCTACCTGGGGTTGGAAGGTACGAGAGTATTTATAGTCATGTTCAGAATGTTGAGGTCAGGTGGAGAATGCTGCATCTGATGATCTACCGGGTGGGGTTATACAGTCTTGGGTAGCTTGGCAGGGGTATTGGACAAGTTGTGAGTAGACTTTCTGCAGTGTTCTATGTTCTTATGTGGGATAGCGATGAAGAATTGAACAAGTATTTTCTAAACTCCGCTATCCTCGTCACTTCATCAGAGACTGCAGACGGCGGGCATTAAACATCTTCAACACACCCAGAGAAGACACTGCCGAGAAGAGATACATAGTCCTCCCAACCAACTCCATTGCCAAACATGTTTCCAACATCTTTGCCAAAACATCATTCCAAGTATCTACCTCCACAACCACGACCATCAAGGACAGTAGTAGACAGGACAAGCCTCCATCCTCTGCATGGGTATACATAATCCCTTGTTATGACTGCAACAAATTATATGTGGGCGAAACATCAAGAGACCTCCAAACACGTATTTCAGAACACCAATATGCAAGCAGGACTGACGATACAAGGAATGCCTGTGTACAACATCGCAATTCACACAACCATTTAATTAACTACAGAAACTCAAGACTTATAGCCACAGAAGACAACACTCAATACAGAAGAATCCTGGAATCATCGCTCATCTCTACAACCAACAATTTCAACCAGAACAATGGCTTCTATAACATAGCTGAACCACTCGCCAAGAAACTTCTTCATCGCTATCCCACATAAGAACATAGAACACTGCAGAAAGTCTACTCACAACTTGTCCAATACCCCTGCCAAGCTACCCAAGACTGTATAACCCCACCCGGTAGATCATCAGATGCAGCATTCTCCACCTGACCTCAACATTCTGAACATGACTATAAATACTCTCGTACCTTCCAACCCCAGGTAGATCCGTGTGTGACTTGAAAAAGCCCACTGTGTGGGTGAAACGTTGTCAATAAAGGATCACATTATACTGCATTTGTGTTTATATTTCCACTGGAGTACCACTTACAGCTCTATGGTGGGGGCAGCCCTATAACAACGGTGCGGTGAGTCATCTTTGTGTCAAGTGGAGTACCGGATACAGCCCTGTGGTGGGGGCAGCATATGGCAAAAGCGTGGTGAGCTGTCTTTGTCAAGTGGAGTACTGCTTATGGCCCTAGTGTGGGGGCAGCCCTGTGGCAAGGGCACAGTGAGCCATGTTTGTTAGGTGGACTACTGTTTACAGCCCTTTGGCAGGGCAGCCCTATGACAAAGGCACAGTGACTCTTTCAATTCCATTTGAGCTATTCCTGGCACTCAGGCTGCAGCCCAAATGCCAGAACGACAAAATAGAGAGAGAGCCATATATATATATAAGCGATGGGGGACAAGCACAAGACCAAGAGAGGAAGATAAAGTAGTGGTGGTGGTAAGGCTGATAGTGGAAGTAGTAGTAGAAAGTAGGGAGTAGTTTAGTGGCACAAGAGAGAAAGGGGAGTGAAGGGTGAGGGGAGGCAATAGTAATGGTAATGGCAATGGTAATGGTAATAGCAATAGTAGTAGAAATAGAATGGTAATCATAGTAGTAGTAGTAGAAATGGGGTCAATCTAAGGACAAGGAAAAGGAGCACTGCAGGAGAGCTACTGCACAACTTGTCTCTGTAGATGCCTTCCTTTCTTATTACATTGTCAAATGCTCCAAACTTCAGAACACTTGTGACTTGACCTGATCCTTTCTTCTTATACTTTTCTTACCTCTTCTCCTTTCCTATTTTTTCATTTTTCTTTGTTTGCCTTTCTGCATAAGTGTGTTCTGTCCTTCAGTTTTTCCCACCTGTGTTTTTAGTCTTACCCCTTGTAAGCCCTTAACTCTCCTGCAGTGTTCCTTTTCCCTGTCATTAGACTGACTCCACTTCTACTACTATTACAACTACCACTCCATTTCTATTACTTTTGCTACTACCATTACTATTGCCTCCCTTCACCCTTCACTCCCCTGTCTCTCTTGTGCTACTAAACTACTCTCCCTACTTTCTACTATCACTACTACTTCCATCACCAACCTTACCACTACCTCTACTTTTTTCCTTCCTCTCTTGGTCATGTCTTTGACCTCCTTGCCTATATATACTGGTTCTCTCTCTCTTTTGTGTTAGTTTGACTTTGTAAATGAACTGTGTCAGGCCGAAATGTTGTTGTAAGCCTCTCTCGCCTATGTGTGAATTATTTGTGTCTTGTTCCAGCCACGGTATTGTGCCTTTTTGTTCTTTTTTCATTCTTTTTCTTTAAACACACCTGCTGTTTCCCACCAAGGGGTGACCAGAAAAAAGAAGGAATACTCATCATCACTTATTCAGTCACTGTCTTGCCAGAAGCATGCTGACATCAGAGTTCGGATGGCCCTCTTGAGCTGCAACATCATCCTTCCTTCATAGTACAAACACTGTACTATACACCTCCAGGGCTCAAATCTGGCTAACCAGTTATCCCAGATACCTTCATAAATGTTACCTCACTTTCACTCCAACAGTAGTTAAGTAAAATCATAAAAACTGCTTATTTCCACTCACTCTTTATCTAATACACTCTAGGAAGTTTGTTAGATGCCCAAGCCCTTAGCACTCACAACTTTCTTGACTCCCTTGCTCCAATCTTTCATGGGATGACCCCCTAACTCTCCGTCACTCCACCTTAGATTTATTCACCCTCTTAGTTATCTTGTATTCCTCTGTCTTCTCTAAAAGTTCAGATTACCTCTACAACCTCCTCCTCAGCCCTCTGAATAATACTTTTAGTAACCCCACACCTTCCAGTCTGCAAGTTGTGAATTTTGCCATAAAAGTCTTATTTAATTAGGAAAAAGTGAGGATATTATGATGACTTAACCTATAATATCTTTCATGAGAAAAGCTGGAGCTGGTGTTGCCCCCATGCTACCCTACTCTGAGAAAACATCCTCTCATTTCTTCATTTGCTACTCTTGCAACATTGCATAGCTCCTGATGATGCACAGAAAAGTGTGAAAGTACTTGAGCTAAAGACTTCCACCCTCCCCCTCCCTCTGTGGCTTGTCTTGCAACAAGCCACATTGGGATGGAATCTTTAGCTTCATGTGTGTGCATGCATGTGTATGTGTGTGTGTGTGTGTGTGTGTGTTAGTTACCATTATGTCCTAGGCACATGTCGATTAGACACTAGGCCTGTGTGTGTGTGATATCAGGTGTGTGTGGTATCAGGTGTGTGTGGTGTTAGGTGTGGTATCAGGTGTGTGTGTGGTGTCAGGTGTGTATGTGGTATCAGGTGTTTGGTGTCAGGTGTGTGTGCGCGCGCTATCAGGTGTCGTTTCAGGTGTGTGTGTGGGGTATCAGGTTTGTGTGTGTGTGTGTGTGTGTGTGTGTGTGTGTGTGTGTCTGTGTGTGTGTGTGTCTGTGTGTGTGTATATACTCGTCTAGTTGTAGTTGCGGGGGTCGAGTCACAGCTCCTAGCCCCGCCTCTTCAATGTGTGTGTGTGTGTGTGTGTGTGTGAGAGAGAGAGAGAGATAGATAGATATAGATAGATATAGATAGATAGATAGATAGATAGATATGGAATTAAGTGAGTGTAGTGCTTATGAGTTAGAGCAGTACTGAGTGAGGTAAAGCAGTGTTGAGTGAGGTAAAGCAATGTTGAGTGAAATAGAGCAGTGCTGAATAAGGTAGAGCAGTGCTGAATGAGGCGTTCTGATGCCTCTGCCTGTCTGGTTAATAACACGACACTCTAACAAGCCCTCAAATTACACCTACTGATTACTTCTTGTGGACTATAGTTTAACAGCATTGCATGTGCACTAGACATGTTCAGGTTGCATGAGAGCAATTTATATAGCGGTAATTATAAGTGTGCCTTGGCATTAATTTATTGTTTAGGTCCGTAAATTGTTATACAGCACATTGTTGGGCAATATTGAAGGCTGCTTGCAAGACCAAAATTGTTTTATATTATTTTGAACATTTTGTCAGTAGGGTTTAAGTACAGTAGTGCCCTGACTCATATTCTCTGAGGCATCATGACATGTACAGTATATATTTTTAGTTTAGAGTGATATTGGTTGCCTTAGGAGGTGCTGTGTTAGAAACTGTAGTTTGTTTCCTGTACACTGGACGGTACCAAGGGTTGGTTAAAGGTAATGTTAACTATATATTACATATTAGGGTGTTCATTTTCCTGGTACCACTGAATTAGTGGTCAGAACTTTTGTTATGGATGTGAGTGGAGAGTGATGAGAGCTTTATTGCTCATGTGTGAACTTAAAGTGCTGAAAAGAACTTTACAGTGGCTGTGGACATAACTAGGCATTTTAGCTAGGTTATGCTATATTAGGCAGGGTACTGTTATTTCCTCTATTATGACAGTATGATATTATTACATATAGGGAAGTAGAGAAGAATCCTTCCTCCATAAGCCATGTGTGTCATAAGGGGCGACTAAATTGCTGGGAGCAAGGGGCTAGTAATTCCTTCTTCTGTATAAATTACTAAATGTAAAAAGAAGAAAAACTTTTTTCTTCATATTTGGGTCACCCTGCCTTGGTGAGAGACAGCCAGTGTGTTAAAAAATATACATAGGGGTAAATGCTAAATTCATAAGGGTCATACAGCTCCTGGGGTAATGGGAGGCACACATGTTTGATCCAATGAAGAAAATAGGTTCAATTTCTTGCATCAGCAGCCCCTCACCAGCATTGAGGAACCTCCCTTTAGGGTTTATATGACAGTACCACCAGCTGCTACTTGTGTGGCCACTGTAGTACATTACTATTGTTGGCCATTAAATATATCAGTTAAAAGAAGAAGCCTGATGCCTTTGAGGTTGGCATGTCAATTCCTCCACAATTTTGAGCTGAGAAATGTGATAAAATTAAATTTCAAAGGTACATTGGACCCTCAACTTATGATACTAATCCCTTCCAGAGAGCTCATTGTTAGACAAAATTATCGTAAGTTGAATTAATTTTCCCCATGAGAAATAATGGAAATCCAATTACAGTAATCCATTCCAGACACCTAAAAGTATGAAAAATTTTGTTTTACCACCTGAAATATACATTTTCCTACACACAAAAAGAAGGATACATGCACAATATATATTGTGCGTGTACTGTACTAAATGAAGAATAAATGACACTTACCTTTATTGAAGATGTAGTGATGAGTGATGGGATGGGAGGAGGGGAGATGAAGGTTTATTATATTTTGGAAGGGGAATCCCCTTCCATAAGGACTTTAGGTAGCAAGTCCTTTTCCGGGGTTACTTCCCTTCTTTGTTTTTTAATGCCACTGGGAACAACTTGAGAGTCACTGGATCTCTGTCGCACCAAAAAATCTGTCCATAGAGTTCTGTACCTTGTGTTCCTTTAAGATTTTCCTAAAGTGGGTCACAACATTGTCATTGTAAAAGTCACCAGAATGGCTTGCAATAGCTATGTCAGGGTGATTTTCTTTCATAAAGGTTTGCATGTCAACCCACTTTGCACAAATTTCCTTAATCTTTGAAGAAGGCAACTTCCTCAATTTCTCTCTCCCTTCCTCTGAAGTAATTTCCTCAGTTGTGGCCTCTTGCTGTTGCAGCTCATCAGTGGTTAGTTCTTCATCATCATCCTCCACCAACTCTTTCACATCCTCCCCACTAACCTCCAACCCCAAGGACTTCCCCAATGCCACAATAGATTCCACAACTGGCATAGGCTCCTCAGGGTTAGCCCCAAACCCTTCAAAATCCCTCTCTTGTACACATTGTGGCCACAGTTTCTTCCAAGCAGAGTTCAAGGTCCTGTTAGTCACTCCCTCCCAAGCCTTACTTATAAGGTTTATGCAATTGCGGATACTAAAGTGATCTTTCCAAAACTTTCTTAGGGTCAATCGAGTGTCTGAGGTCACTTCAAAGCTCTTTTGAAACATTGCTTTGGTGTACAGTTTTTTGAAATTTGAAATGACCTGCTGGTCCATGGGCTGGAGGAGAGGAGTGGTATTAGGAGGCAAAAACTTTAATAAAACTCAACTTCCCCAAAATTTGCTCTGGCAAGTCTGAAGGATGAGCAGGAACATTGTCTAATACCAAGAGGCACTTAAGGTCCAATTTATTTTCCAGGAGGTAATTTTTCACAGTGGGGCCAAACACATGGTAAAACTAATCATAGAAAATGTCCCTAGTGACCCATGCCTTACTGTTTGCCCTCCACATCACACACAAATTAGCCTTGATGACATTGTTTTTCCTGAACACTCTGGGAGTTTCAGAGTGATACATGAGTAGAGGCTTCACTCTGCAATCCACACTAGCATTACTACACAACATTAAAGTAACCCTGTCCTACATAGGCTTGTGTCCTGGGAGTGCTGTTTCCTCCTGTGTAATGTAGGTCCTGTTTGGCATTTTCTTTCAAAACAGGCCTGTTTTGTCACAGTTAAACACTTGTTGGGGTTGCAATCCTTCAGCCTCTATGTACCCCTGGAATTCCTGTACATATTTTTCAGCCGCTTTTTTGTCTTAAATGGCAGCCTCACCATGCCTTATCACAGTGTGTATGCCACTACGATTCTTAAATCTCTTAAACCAACCTTTGCTGGCCTTAAATTCACTCACATCACCACTAGTTGCAGGCATTTTTTTAATTAAATCGTCATGCAACTGCCTTGCCTTTTCACATATGATCGCTTGAGAGATGTTACCTCCTGATATCTGTTTTTCATTTATCCACACCAATAACAGTCGCTTAGCATCTTCGAGTACTTGCGATCTGTGTTTCAAAAAGATACTTGCACCTTTTGCAACAACAGCTTCCTTGATTGCCTTTTTGTTGGCCAAGATAGCAATGGTTGATTGGAGTTTGTTGTACAACCTGGCCAGCTCGGAGACACGTACTTCACTCTCATATTTTGTGATTATCCCTTCATTTCGATTGTAATTTTCACCCTTTTTACCACAGGGTTGGCACTAGAAGCTTTCTTTGGGCCCATTGGCACCATTACTTGTCTAATTACCTTTACCTGTTTTAATACCACATTTACTATCTTAGATTACTCTTAATTACCTTGTTCATACTGCCATATAACCAAGTATAACTACCAGTGCAATATTGAATGAAATAAACATTACCTTTTCACTTTTTTGTAATCATTATTACTTACTAAAATTTTATTAAACACCATATTTACTACCAGTCAATTTTACTTTTGTACATTAAACATTATTTTATACTTCCCATAACATTTTGTTGCCAAATTTTCAAGTTTGTATATTCAACCCCAACCTTTATATTATCCTTTGTACCTGTGTACCTGTGTACCTGGGTACCTGTCTACCATCTTACTATCATATTATAACCAAGACATTACCATTGTTATTTTTTTACTATTATTCTTTTGGTACTTTAATTGTGAATTTTATTTTGTCAATTTAAATCTAGTTATAATCTTGATCTTGTCAACAACCTATACCAGACTCTAGTGCAATTGCAAGTACCATTTCAAATTGTATTTTTATATTATAAGTTTATATTATAATTCCTACCATCTGTCCATTTAACTTTGTTTACCATTACTTAATTTTAGTCCCTTATATATTTTCTCCTTTATTTTAGCTTTATATAACTACCCTAGTTTATATATTCACATTTGTTAAAATAATCAAGGTGCTATTCTCAGGTGCTAAAGTAGAATAAGTTCACAATTTTGCCATTATATTCCAAAGCTCATTTATTTGATTACCACTTTATTGTTCACCACAACCTATATTAGTCCCTTTTATATTATAATTTTATACTATAATTCTAACTTTAAAAAATTACCTTTATAGTACTACCTACTATCATATTCCCAAGCTCCATTATTTGATCATCACTTTATTTGTATTAGTCCCTTTTATATTGTCTCCTTTATTTTAGCTTCAAAAAAAAAAAAAAAAAAAAAAAACTACCTTACCTCATTATTTTACATTTGTTAAATAATTCAGGTGCTATTTTTTAGCTTAAGACTATTTACTTTGTTTTATACTTAATTCTAACTATAGATTCACTACAAATCTTATGATTACAAGCATTGATCTGATACCAACCTCTTATTTAATGACTTAAATGAATCAAACAGTTACTGTAATTACTACACTGCAGAACAATCAAAGGCACTTCTCAGTGCCAACAACAACATAACTATCTTTAACTACAATATCAGATCTTTAAGCAAGCATTACGATGACCTCATAGCATTACTAAATTCCTTACATGCCAATATGTCCATCATTACACTAACTGAAACCTGGCTAAAGCCTGATAGTACAGATGTCTATGCCATTCCTGGTTACACAGCCATACACAACTGTAGGCCAGACCAACAAGGGGGTGGCACAGCCATATACTACTCAGACCAACTAGAATGTATCACTAATACTTGCACAAGGGATGAACATGGGGAATATATAATAGCTAAATTCAAATCCAAATACCTACAAAAACCTCTCACATTGATAAACATCTACAGAGTTCCACAGTCAAACATTACCCAATTTAGTCAAAACCTAGGAAGTATGATAACTGATGCACGCATGAACAAAGATCACTTACTACTCTCAGGTGACTTCAATATAAATCTCCTGCAAGACCAGGACCCACACATTACTGAATTCACAAACACAATGAGTAACTGTATGTTACTACCAACAGTAACAAAACCTACAAGAGTTACAGAGACTAGTGTTTCCCTACTTGACCACATCTGGACCAACACCATATCCCCTTTAAAATCAGGCATAATTAAATATAATACCACAGACCACTACCCTACTTTCCTCATAACAACTCTTGGTAAACTACCCCAAGACACTACTAAAGTCACCTTCAGACTTCACAATGAGGCAGCCATTAATAACTTCACAACAGCAGTAGCAAACATTGATTGGCACACTGAGCTAGAAATCTATACAGATATTGACGAATGTATTAATAATTTTCTAAAAAAGACCCAATACCTCTATAACAAGCACTGCCCTAAAAAACTAAACAGATGACAGCTAAGAGACCGAACAGTCCCTGGCTAACACCCAGCATTCTCAAATCCATAAATACAAAACACCAATATGAAAAACAGTACAGAATGGGTCACATAACCAGAGACCAAACAAAACGTTACTCGTCAATCCTAACCAGCCTGATAAGAAGGGCAAAAAAATTGTATTATGAGAACAGATTATCCAACTTATGAGGTGATATAAAAAAGACCTGGAAAACCCTATCAGAAATTCTGGGAACAAAAAAGATATCACGAAATAGCGAAATAAAATTAGCAAAGTCAGATGAACCCCAACTCCCACCAACAGAAACAGCAAACAGACTCAATGATTTCTTCTCCACTATAGGACAAAACCTTGCCAATAAAATCCCAAGCTCAGATACCCCACCAAATGACTACCTCACCGGCAACCACCCGAACACACTGTTCCTAGCTCCGACTAACCCATACGAAGTCTCCCTTATTATCAACGCACTAAAAAACAAGGCAGGAGATTTAAATACCTTACCACCCTTTATATACAAAAAACTGTCACAAGTGCTATCACCAATCATTGCAACAAATCCATAGAATCCTCCACCTTCCCTACAGTACTCAAAATAGCAAGGGTCACCCCGATCCACAAAGGAGGAGACCAAACAGAGTTGAATAACTATAGGCCAATATCCAACTTACACCCTCTCTCAAAAATCTTCGAAAAATTAATTCATAAACGAATCTACTCCTACCTTATCTCCCAAAACATACTCAACCCCTGCCAATTTGGATTCAGGCCTAATAAAAATACTAATGATGCTATTATACACATGCTAGAACATATATACACTGCAATAGAGAAAAAAGAAGTCCCACTGGGGATCTTCATTGACTTACGTAAAGCTTTTGATACAGTTGACCATGACTTGCTCCACGTAAAATTGTCACACTATGGTATAAGAGGGCACTCCCTCAACTACCTCAAGTCATACCTCAGCAACAGAAGCCAATATGTGTACGCAAATGGGGCAAACTCTTCTGCGCAACCAATTACAGTTGGTGTCCCACAGGGAAGTGTCCTTGGCCCTCTTCTCTTTCTCCTATACATAAATGACCTTCCAAATGCTTCGCAATTACTCAAACCCACACTATTTGCAGATGACACTACATACGTCTTCTCTCACCCGAGCCCAGTCACGCTAGCCAATACTGTAAATACTGAATTACAGAAAATATCTACCTGGATGAGGACTAACAAACTTACACTAAACATTGACAAAACCTACTTCATTCAGTTTGGTAACAGAGCTACAGATGTCCCTCTTAACATAATGATAAACGGATCACCTATCACAAAGCTAACAGAGGGAAAATTCTTAGGAATCCACCTTGATAATAGACTCAAATTTCATACACATATACAACAAATTTCTAAGAAAATTTCCAAGACTGTAGGCATACTGTCAAAGGTACGGTACTATGTTCCACAGTCAGCCCTCCTGGCCCTATATCACTCTCTTATTTACCCCTATCTCACCTATGGAATTTGTGCATGGGGCTCAACAACAATTAACCATCTCAAACCACTAATTACCCAACAAAAGGCTGCAGTTAGAATGATAACAAATTCTCACTACAGGCAGCACACTCCACCAATATTCAATACACTAAACCTACTCACCATACAAAACATCCATACTTATTACTGCACCTATTACATACATAGAACACTTAACTCTGATATTAACCCTCCCCTCAAACATCTTGCCAACCTCAACAGAACACATGACCATAACACAAGGCACAGATCACTCTTTGATGTTCCTCGTGTCCATCTCACACTATGCAAAAACTCAATGCACATAAAAGGCCCTAAAATCTGGAATTCATTACCTGTAAATATAAAAGAAACACTACCTGTTTATAAGTTCAAGTCTCTTCTCAAAGATCACTTACTCACCCAAAACCAAATAAATACTGAATAACTGAACCTTATAAATTGTATATCTTAAATGTTTCTCACAATTATATCACATAAATGTTAAACCTAAAACCCAATCTAACTTTATTATTTTTTAAATACACTACCTAACAGAATACTCCATACGACTGAATGTACAACAATGCATGCAACCATATGACCTGTCTTTGTAATACTCATTTGTGCTTTATAGTTATCTGTTTACAATAATGTATTATCACTGATTTCATCATTGCTTAGTTAATTTTAAGCCAGCCCGAAATGCTATGCATAGTATAAGTGGCTTTGGCATGCTGCTCTTATCTGTATTTTTTTGTACCTCTGTATGTATGCTCAAATAATAAATAAATAAATAAATAAATAAATAAATAAATGGTGGCTTATTTAGCAGTTACAAGCACTAAAAACACTGGAATAATACAAAATGTACCAAATGTATTCGTGGAAGTGACCGCACAGGCTTGTAAACATTGGCACATTAACTGAAGGCAGGGCAACTAAGGCACGCTCAGGCCAGAGGGACGCGTGGACGCGTTTGGGACGAATGATGTAAGTCGAGTTTATGTTTGTAGGTCGGGGAAATTTTTTATGCTGAAACGCTTCGTAAGTCGATTTTATCGTTAGATGAGGCCTTCGTAAGTCAAGGGTCCACTGTATAACTATATTATTAAATTTTAGGTGAAATTTCAGTTAGAAGTTTCATACTATGTATGGTACTTCAGAAATTTTATAAATGGATGGAAAAAAATGAGAAAAAATGCTGAGTTTCGTACAAAATTCGTTCTAGAAGGCTGTTCGAGTGCCATTACCGAACGAATTTGTTCCCATAAGGAATAATTTAAACTAAATTAGTCCATTTCAGACCCCCCAAAAATACACTTACAAAAGCATTTATAATAATACACTTACATAATTGTTCGAGTTGGGAACTGTACGAAACTCGGGGTACCACTGTATATATGTAGCTGGAAAATGGTGGAAGAGGCATATTTGATTGAAAAATGCTAAGAAAGCTCTGCCATTAGCAGCAGTAGCCTAGTTGATCAGACAGGCAACTAGGATGTCAGGCCTTAGTTTGGACTGTCAGGGTAAAAATACTCTCAAAACTGGTCACGTATATACTGCCACAATTATGAGCACCAGTAAGTGTAAATAGAAATAATAGAATGCCACAGCTATACTGTCAACAGCACTAACATTAAATTCAGTTCAGTTTATTGGGACTTTTCACTAATTTTAAAAGCTTGGCATATTTTTCATTAAGCTTAGTTTTGCTTTTAATAATTTAGATTGTAGAGCTGTATTTCCTGTTCTTTGAAATATACATTATTTTGATAAAGGTGGATATTAGTTTCTGAAATGTATTAGCTGTAATAACATTCACCCCATAAGAAAGGTCCAGATTGGATTTCCAGACAAAATAACAGCATAGAGAAAAGTTGTATGTACAGTACTACATTTGCTGCTGTGTAACCACACAGTGACTGGGGACCTTTAGGGGTTAAACCACAAGAGCCAGGATTTCAAGTTTGCAAGGTATGGTTATTTTGTTTATAAAATAACCATTTAGAATATTTAGATTTAGAACTTTTGATATTGAAATATCACTTCAGCAGATACAGAATGCCACTAGCATACCTCAACCTTAATATTTTTGTATGTAGAGGGTTTTTGCACATTTATTTTTTCTAAGTGCAATTACCTTGGATCAGTTTTCTGTTTACAGAATTTGTTTTCTCTGCTTTTCCCATTTTTCACATTACAGTGGACCCCCGCATAACGATTACCTCCGAATGCGACCAATTATGTAAGTGTATTTATGTAAGTGCGTTTGTACGTGTATGTTTGGGGGTCTGAAATGGACTAATCTACTTCACAATATTCATTATGGGAACAAATTCGGTCAGTACTGGCACCTGAACATACTTCTGGAGTGAAAAAATATCGTTAACCGGGGGTCCACTGTATTTTGTCATACAGTATTTGTATATGTGTACCTTCTTCACATAATTATCCATTGAGACTGGACTGCGGTATTGGCAGACATGTAAAATCAGCTCTTCATGCATGAGTAATACTGTGTCACAAGAATATACAGGACTCGCTTTTCTTGCAGACATTGGATGGATTGGAGGAGCAGATACACATTGGAGAATGTACTCGACTGGAGCTATGGGGGGGTGGATCCATCAATTCCAGGCAATGGAGGACCATCCTGTGCAAATTTTCTCTCCATGCACCGCCGCCTCTTCGAAACTTTTCTGGGATGTGCGATACCACTGGTGTATTTCTTCTGGGGTTATTCATATATTACATACCCATCATCATATAAATTTGTAAGGTTAGTGACTATTATCTGGAGAATTATTTTATCAAGCTTCTAAAAGATAATATTAACTGTGTTAAAATGACCTGTGAATACTGACAGCCTTATGGGTGTACAATTGTATGTGAAATTTTTGTTGGTATACAGTTTGTTGTGTGATTAAATGCACTCACAAAACTTTTGGAAATGAATATTTACAGCAAATTAATTTTATTTATAGTTTTAGGAAGAGCTGCTTAATATGACACTGTTTGCTATAAAATGGGATCCCATTACTCTTGCTGTTTGATCTATAATTATGCAGGTATTAGCAGTGTAGTATGTAGGTAATGTTAATTGACTTAATTGTCTAATTACCAAAATTAATTTTAATTTTAATTTATTTATTACTATTTTAATGATCAATAATGATCATGATTTTTTCACACATTAAATGTGAGGGAAAGATTGACAATGATAAATGAGACACTTGTACAAAAATTGGGTATCTTTATTGTGAAACTTTTCACCAGCTAGTGGCTGCTTCAGTCCAGTACAGAGAAAAGTGAACTGAAGAAATGACTGGCTAATATAATGTTTCCAGAATGGAGATACCCAAATGTTGCACACACATATAATTTATCAACTTGCTGCTTTTCTAACCATACATTAACAAGGTTGACCTTGCATATCTCTGCTTAGACTGATGTGAATGGTATACTAGAGATTTTTGGTATTTAATTCACACTTACTATAAGATTTTCTTAACCACAGTAGGGTGGGGCTCAACCTCATAGTAAGTGAGTTTTATGACGCACTTGCCATGAGTTTGATCCCCACCCGCACCATGGTTTATTTGCAATTGTGTTATTACAATTTCGTGAATCATAAGATTTTCTTGCTTGATGTTCCCCAAAACTGGAAATGAGTATAAAACTAATTCAGGTCACTCAGTAGAAGTGATAATGTCAGAACTCTGATATTCAAGGATCTCCACACTTTTAATATCACAGCTTCAAGGAAAATGATAGGCTGGATAACTAGACCCCTCAAAACAAGAGATGCCAAGTCAATGATAATACTGTTTGTCACTTGTTCTCTCTACACTGAGGTGTATTTTGAGATTTACCATGGGCTCAGATAGTAAGCTTTACCTTACTAAATGCACTAGTATGTGTGTAACCGCCTTGGTACTGTGGCCAAAATTTTATTTAATTTTATTTTATTTTATTTTTTTTTATTAACACATCAGCTGTTTCCCACCAAGGAAGGGTGGCCCAAAAAAGAAATACATGTACTTTCATCATCATTCACTTATCACTGCTTGCCAGAGGTGTGCTTGCACTACAGTTATAAAACTGCAACATTAACACCCCTCTGAAGGAGGGCCAACATTAACACCCCTCTGAAGGAGGGGTGTTAATGTTGGCCAAAATGTTTCAGAAAAATAATTAACATTAAAATTTCTGCTTGGATTTTTCCCTTAGAAAGTTTTGAAATACAGAAGAAATCTTTCAGTGCCATCTTTCTTTTACTTGTGGGACAACCTTAATTACACTGGGCATGTGCAGGTACTTGTGCCTAAAACCAGAAGTGTTCAGATTTGTTTATTAACCTTCTGTACTGTAGTTTTTAATTTATCTACTTATCTACCTGTCCATGTATCTCCTTATCTACATATAGTATACAGCATCTACATATCTGCCTGCTTCTTATTAAAAATAAAAAATGTGTACCTTAACAGGAAGGACCGAGGAGGTAAACGAGCACTGCTAGTGTTGGTATCAATGGTGTTCGGTATGGAGATAGGCTTCAAGTTTGCCACAAAGCAGCTGATATATCTTTTGAATCCATGCCATATTACAACAGCAATACAGGTGTGTGCAAATGTTTTAATTGAAAACTATTCTTTGAATTCTTTTTTTGTATTATTATTTAGTTTGAAAGAATGACCTGGTGTTTTTTTTATTTGTGTAATTTTATGTTTTATTGTGAAATGTGTTTTGAACCTTAATTGGTTATAGAACTTTGGCATCTTTTGCCTATTCCTTTTGACAGAAGATATACTAATTTATCTTTCTTCTTCTTTCAACACACCGGCCGTATCCCACCGAGGCAGGGAGGCCCAAAAGGAAAAACGAAAGTTTCTCCTTTTACATTTAGTAATATATACAGGAGAAGGGGTTACTAACCCCTTGCTCCTGGCACTTTAGTCGCCTCTTACAACACGCATGGCTTATGGAGGAAGAATTCTGTTCCACTTCCCCATGGAGGTAAGAGGAAATAAACAAGAACAAGAACTAGAAGAAAATTAAAGGTGAATACAGGAAAGAGTAAGGTTATGAGGATAACAAAAAGATTAGGTGATGAAAGATTGAATATCAGATTGGAGGGAGAGAGTATGGAGGAGGTGAACGTATTCAGATATTTGGGAGTGGACGTGTCAGCGGATGGGTCTATGAAAGATGAGGTGAATCATAGAATTGATGAGGGAAAAAGAGTGAGTGGTGCACTTAGGAGTCTGTGGAGACAAAGAACTTTGTCCTTGGAGGCAAAGAGGGGAATGTATGAGAGTATAGTTAGGAGTCTGTGGAGACAAAGAACTTTGTCCTTGGAGGCAAAGAGGGGAATGTATGAGAGTATAGTTTTACCAACGCTCTTATATGGGTGTGAAGCGTGGGTGATGAATGTTGCAGCGAGGAGAAGGCTGGAGGCAGTGGAGATGTCATGTCTGAGGGCAATGTGTGGTGTGAATATAATGCAGAGAATTCGTAGTTTGGAAGTTAGGAGGAGGTGCGGGATTACCAAAACTGTTGTCCAGAGGGCTGAGGAAGGGTTGTTGAGGTGGTTCGGACATGTAGAGAGAATGGAGCGAAACAGAATGACTTCAAGAGTGTATCAGTCTGTAGTGGAAGGAAGGCGGGGTAGGGGTCGGCCTAGGAAGGGTTGGAGGGAGGGGGTAAAGGAGGTTTTGTGTGCGAGGGGCTTGGACTTCCAGCAGGCATGCGTGAGCGTGTTTGATAGGAGTGAATGGAGACAAATGGTTTTTAATACTTGACGTGCTGTTGGAGTGTGAGCAAAGTAACATTTATGAAGGGATTCAGGGAAACCGGCAGGCCGGACTTGAGTCCTGGAGATGGGAAGTACAGTGCCTGCACTCTGAAGGAGGGGTGTTAATGTTGCAGTTTAAAAACTGTAGTGTAAAGCACCCTTCTGGCAAGACAGTGATGGAGTGAATGATGGTGAAAGTTTTTCTTTTTCGGGCCACCCTGCCTTGGTGGGAATCGGCCGGTGTGATAATAAAAAAAAAATAATAAAAGAACTAGAAAGAAAATAGAAGAAAACCCAGAGGGGTGTGTGTATATATATATGCTTGTACTACACATCTTCTTCTTTCAACACACCGGCCGTATCCCACCGAGGCAGGGTGGCCCAAAAGAAAAAACCAAAGTTTCTCCTTTCAAATTTAGTAATATATACAGGAGAAGGGGTTACTAGCCCCTTGCTCTGTACTACACATATGTGTATGTATATGTTGTAGTAGTAGGTTGGTAGACAGCAACCACCCAGGGGGGGTACTACCGTCCTGCCAAGTGAGTGTGAAACGAAAGCCTGTAATTGTTTTACATGATGGTAGGATTGCTAGTGTCTTTTGTCTGTCTCATAAATATGCAAGATTATAGGTACGTCTTGCTACTTCTACTTACACTTAGTTCACACTACACATACATGTACACGTTTATTTATACACACTCATCTGAGCTTTCTTTGATTTTATCTTAATAGTTCTTGGTCTTATTATTTTTCCTTTTATATCCATGGGTAAGTGGAATAAGAATCTTTCCTCCATAAGCCATGTGTGTTGTAAAAGTCAATTAAAATGCCGGGAACAATGGGCTAGTAACCCCTTTTCCTGTAATAATTACTAAAAAGAATAAGAAGAAGAAAATTGTCAAAGTGGGAAGTCTGAATGTTCGTGGATGTTGTGCAAATGATAAGAAAGAGATGATTGTGGATGTTATGAATGAGAAGAAGCTGGATGTCCTGGCTTTAAGTGAAACAAAGCTGAAGGGGGTGGGAGAGTTTCAGTGGAGAGGAATAAATGGGATTAGGTCAGGGGTTTCAAATAGAGTTAGAGCTAAAGAAGGAGTAGCAATAATGTTGAAGGATAAGTTATGGCAGGAAAAGAGGGACCCTAAATGTATTAATTCAAGGATTATGTGGAGTAAAATAAAGGATTTGAAAAGTGGGTTATAGTAAGCGTTTATGCACCTGGAGAAGAGAGAAGTGTAGAGGAGAGAGAGAGATTTTGGGAAATGTTGAGTGAATGCATGGGGAGTTTTGAACCAAGTGTGAGAGTAATGGTGGTTGGGGATTTTGATGCTAAAGTGGGCAAAAATGTTGTGGAGGGAGTAGTAGGTAAATATTTGGGAGTCGACTTGTCAGTGGATGGGTTTATGAAGGATGAGGTTAACCATAGAATTGATGGAGTAAAAAAGTGAGTGGTGTGTTGAGGTATCTGTGGAGACAAAGAACATTATCAGTGGAGGCAAAGAAGGGAATGTACGAGAGTGTAGTGGTACCAACACCCTCATATGGGTGTGAAGTATGAGTTGTAAGTGCTGCAGCGAGGAGGCAGCTGGAATCAGTGATGTGTCTAAGGGCAGTGTGTGGTGTAAATATTATGCAGAGAATTTATAGTGTGGAAATTAGAAGGAGGTGTGGAGTTATTAAAAGTATTAGAGGGCTTAAGAAGGGCTGTTGAGGTGGTTTAGTTATTTAGAGAGAATGGAACAAAGTAGAATGACTTGGAGAGCATATAAATCTGTAGGGAAAGGAAGGCGGGGTATGGGTCATCCCAGAAAAGGTTGGAGGGAGGGGGTAAAGGAGGTTTTGTGGGCGAGGGGCTTGGAGCTCCAGCAAGCGTGCATTAGCATGTTAGATAGGAGTGAATGAGACGATTGGTTTTTGGGACCTGACGAGCTGTTGGAGTGTGAGCAGGGTAATATTTTGTGAAGGGATTCAGGGAAACTGGTTAGCCAGACTTGAGTCCTGGAAATGAGAAGTACAATGCCTGCACTTTAATGGAGGGGTTTGGGATATTGGTAATTTGGAGGGACGTCTAAGCTGTCGTATCTGAGTGCTTCTGCAAAGACAGTGATTATGTATGAGTGATGGTGAAAGTGTTGAATGACGATGAAAGTTTTTTCTTTCATTTTGGGTCACCCTGCCTTGGTGGGAAGTGGCCAACGTGTTAAAAAAAAAATTATAAACTTACAGCAGTAACTTTGAACACCTTTCACTTAATGTCTGGAGGTCCTCCAGCTGGCAGGGGCCATTGGGTTGCAGCCTCTAAATCCCATCCCTTAATCTGGCCCTGAGTGGAGGGAAAGGCAGAGTAGGGGTCATCCTAGGAAAAGGATAGAGAGAGGGAGTAAAGGACAGGCGTGTGTGAGCATGTTAGATAGGGGTGAATGGAGACGAATGGTTTTTGGGACTTAATGAGCTTTTGGAGTGTGAGCAGGGTAATATTTTGTGAAGGGATTCAGGAAAACCAGTTTGCCAGACTTGAGTCCTGGAGGTGGGAAGTACAGTGCCTGCACTCTAAAGGGTGGAGTTTGGGATATGTGCTGTATAGAGTGACATCTAATCTGTCATAACTGTGCATCCCTGGCAAGACAGTAATAGTGTGAATGATAATGAAAGTGTTTCTTTTTTGGGTCACCCTGCTTTGGTGGGAGATACCAGTGTGTAATATTTAGTGAAGGGATTCAGGGAAACCGGTTATTTTTATATAGCCTGACTTGAATCCTGGAAATGGGAAGTACAATGCATACACTTTATAGGAGGGGTTTGGGGTATTGGCAGTTTGGAGGGACATGTTGTGTATCTTTATACGTATATGCTTCTAAACTGTTGTATTCTGAGCACCTCTGCAAAAACAGTGATTATGTGTGAGTGAGGTGAAAGTGTTGAATGATGATGAAAGTATTTCCTTTTTGGGGATTTTCTTTCTTTTTGGGTCACCCTGCTTCGGTAGGAGACGATCGACTTGTTAAAAAATAATAATAATAATAATAATAATATAATAGTCGTCATCCCTCTATAACAGTCAGCTTTGATGGACATCTCCTTTCCCTTATTACTGGGTTAAATCGAGGGTTCAGTACCCTAACACTGCAGTGACAATGAATGGTTGTAAATATCATGCACTTTATATTTTATGTATAGGGAATGCATGGATCAAAGGAATGAAATCCCATATTTTTTAGAAACATTTATTTCAGATATACCTTCTTGCAGCACCTCCAAGCAAGTGGGTAACTACAGTTTTCCGGGTGCACCTAAACTTTCTGAATGGAGCAGTTCTCGCTCTTCTCTTTCCTGTCACCAATTCAAGACTTGTAAGCATTAATTATTTTTACCTCTAATTAATTTGGAAACATTGCTCATTTTCCCTTGAAGATAAAAGTCATTAAATAAGCTTCTGCAGTTTTATTCCGAGTCTGGCAGAGTAATGCGTACTATCACTTATCCCAGTTGAAGCACCTAATTGGCATGTTTTAATATCCCCTGCATCTATGAATTTGTACTGTTTGTTACTCTTTCTAATAATAGTACTGAGCAAATAGATTTCAAAGTTATGTTGCTATAAACTCTTATTCGCACTGAAGAACAAGACAGTTATTTTATTCTTTTTTTATTTGGCTATCATTATATTCTCATGATTAATTATAAAGCATCTCCTTCAATACCCTTTGGGATGATTGCTTTGATCATTTATAGATTAATACTTGCTACTAGAATTTACTTTTTATTCAAAATTATTTTGGTATCACTTGATGATACCTTAATGAGAAGCTTGCTCATGCGACAAGGAAGCCAAGCTATTGCATGCCTTCAGTGTCAGAGTTCCATGAGTTCCTCACCAGTTCTCATCACTGATTACTTCTATTTTTATGGATAAGCTTATAGTTTTTCAGTAGTAAGTAGAATTTTTTTTTAACTTCATATATTACTGGATTTGGTATCTTTCAATCTAGTAATGATGATGTTTCTGCTAGGATAAACCGTGGAACTGCAGAAAAAATTATATTATTCATTAAACGGTGATCAGGTGTGGGAATTGATAAGGATCTGTGGAATACGACCTGAGAAGTTGGTGGCCCCACAGGCTTTTGATCAGTTGACTGTGCTATAATGTACATACTTTCAGCTTCCGTTTGAGGTGGAGATATACTGGGTGCAGCATATAATGATGCTTGTTACGCCGTACTACCTTCTGCGGCTTGGTGGTAAGTTCTTTGTTGGGGATCCTAAAATTTGTCGTTAAACTGTAAATGGTTATCTTACTGCAATAAAATCCCTCATTAATACACAGTATTGTCATTGAGAAAGATATTTTTGTTATTATGTTTGCAATGATTATTGCCTTTTGTAAGAAGTTTGCACTAGGTATCTCCTGTGAATATACTTTGTGGCACTACTGGGCAATTTTTACTGTAATATTGTTCTGAAGGTGGTTGTAATATTGTTTATATACAATAATTATTAGAGGGGGGGAAAGTCTTTATATATTTATTCCTGAGAAATACTGGTGAATATTTTATTTCCAGGTATGACACTGATTGGCTCTTTCATTATATTTATGATGAAGTATTAGTTTCTGTATATAATTTTCGTCAATGTTACAATATTTTGTTATTAACTGTACAGATCATAACATTTTCATCAATGTTACGATAGTATGCCATTAAAGGTACACAACATACCAACTTAACAATTAACAGCTTCTTACATTATACTTTATAACTATCTAGGATTGTAGTTTAAATATTTTACATTGCTTGTAGAATATAGCATACATAGTTTAGCTTATTGTTAATTTAATTCTTTTCTTAATAGAAGTTTGACTGGCCACAAAAGTAACTAAAAGCAAGGTGGGTGTTAGACTGAGCTGATGTGCCTTATGTGTTGAGCATAATGATGTAACTGTTTTCATTGTGATGTGATGCAACTTAACATTCACCTTTCTCTTTGTGTCCAAGCCATTATCTTAGGCATTAATTAGCAGTGACTCTAACTATATTTATCAAGCTATTTCCCTTATATTATTTGTTCCCTTAAATCCTGACAGTGTTGCACACTACTAAAATTCATTTGTGTGCCTCCCCATTCTTTCTCTTGTTTGTCTTTATCTTTTCCCTTGTCTTTCTTGATATTTTCTCTTCTCTTTCTTAATCTTTTCCCTTGTCCTTCTTGATCTTTTCTCTTGTCTTTCTTGATCCTTTCTTTTGTCTTTCTTAATCTTTTCCCTTGTCTTTCTTGATCTTTTCTCTTGTCTTTCTTGATCCTTTCTTTTGTCTTTCTTAATCTTTTCCCTTGTCTTTCTTGATCTTTTCTCTTGTCTTTCTTGATCCTTTCTCTTGTCTTTCTTGATCTTTTCCCTTGTCTTTCTTGATCCTTCCTCTTGTCTTTCTTGATCTTTTCCCTTGTCTTTCTTTATCTTTTCTCTTATCTTTCTTGATCTTTTCCTTTCTTACATTGTCTCCATTTCATACATTATTCCTGTTTATTTATGCTCTTCATTAATAACAGTTTGCCTAACACTGGCAACATTAACATAATTAGGCTTTCCATTGGCTAGATAAAAACAGGAATGAGTTACAGTGGAACCTCAAAAATCGAACGTATTACATATCGAATCTTTCGAAAATAGAACCATTTTTTCGGACAAACTGTGTCCCTATTATCGAACGTGCCCCTATTTTCGGACCGCCGGGTACGGGACCTGTCTGCCGCCCGCTCTGTCCGCGTCCCCACGCAGGCGCCGTGAGCAGTCTAGCTCTGTTTATGCTTGAGTGAACACTAACCTGTGCTCTCATTCACGCATTTTACGATTATTTCGTTGTGTTCAGTGCTTGTGGGACTGTGAAATAAGCTGCCATGGGTCCAAAGAAACTTGCTAATGGTACCCCTGTGGTAAAGAAAGTGAGAAACACCATAGATGTGAAGAAGGAAATAATACAGAAGTATGAGAGTGGTGTGAGACTTGTTGAGCTTGCCAGGATGTATGGGAAAAGCAAGTCGACCATTGGTTCTATCCTATCAAAGAAAGAACAAATCAAGGAAGCTGATGTTGTGAAAGGTGTTAATATGCTAACCAAAAAAAGACCACAAATAGTTGAAGAGGTTGAGAAGTTGTTGCTGGTGTGGATCAAGGATAAAGAGATTGCAGATGATAGTGTTTCAGAGACAATTATTTGCGAAAAGGCAAGGAAGTTGCATGCCAACCTGGCACAGAAAACTCCTGGAACCAGTGCTGATAGTGAATTTAAGGCCAGCAGAGGCTGGTTTGACAGATTTAAGAAGTGTAGTGGCATACACAATGTTGTAAGACATGGTGAGGCAGCCAGTTCAGACAAACGGGCGGCAGAGAAGTTTGTACAGGAGTTTAAGGGGTACATAGACAGTGAAAAATTGAAACCTGAACAAGTGTTTAATTGTGACGAAACAGGCTTGTTTTGGAAGAAAATGCCCAAAAGGACCTTCATCACACAGGAGGAAAAGGCACTGCCGGGACACAAGCCTATGAAAGACAGGCTTACTCTTTTGTTCTGTGGTAATGCTAGTGGTGATTTTAAAGTGAAGCCTTTACTTGTGTATCATTCAGAAAATCCCAGAGTGTTTAAGAAAAACAATGTTTTTAAGAACAAGTTATGTGTCTTGTGGAAAGCTAATCATAAGGCATGGGTCACAAGACAAATTTTCAAAGAGTGGGTCCATGAAGTGTTTGGCCCCAGTCCTAGTGGCATTAAAAGACAGAGAAGGGAAGTAACCCCAGAGAGGGCTTTACCTGAAGTCCTCATGGAGGGGGATTCTCCTTCCAAACACTAATCCCAACTCTCTCTCTCCTCCTCCCTATCTTCCAGATGCCATCACCAATCTTCAATAAAGGTAAGTAAAAATGTTATTTTATATGTATTACTATACATATTTAAAAGCCATAGTATTTGTTGTATGTAAAACTGTAATTAATCTCTATAAAATGTATTTTTTGTGTGAATATTTTTGGGTTTCTGGAACGGATTAATTGTATTTCCATTATTTCTTATGGGAAATATTGCTTCGAATTTCAGACTTTTCGAATTTAGAACTAGCTCCTGGAATGGATTAAGTTCGATTTTTGAGGTTCCACTGTACAGCAATTAATCTGTATAGGCCAGGGGTGCTGTATTTTTGACTAATATACTGTAGCAATTTTAAGGAGAATAAGCGAGATCTCAGTATTTGGTCACTGTTCATTTTCTCGATGCCTTTGCTTAAGTAGCTTACCGCTATTGCGCACAGTATGCATGCCTTGCAAGTCTTGTACCATCCCTAGAGCACCCTTGCCGGTAACAGTAATCACAATGCTCAGGCATCAAATTTTTCCACCTGTAGCTAGCAAGTGAAACATCTTTTAAGTGGTACACTGTTACTGAATTTGTTGATATTCTAATAGCCTAAGTCATTGTCAATTAAAGCTACAAAAAATATGAACATTATTCAGTTTTACTAGATACTGTAGTTTCTTATTGTAGAGAATATGATTATTGTTTTCTTTTAGTATTGTTTTCCTAGCTTGTATGCAATTGATAGGTGCCCATGTTGATCTAAGGATAGCCTGTTGTGAGGAGTGACTTTATCTTTTAGTTTTGAATTATTATTTAACTTGTAATTTTCATTTAGAAGTGATATATTTGAACAGACATTTTCCCACAGGTGTGTACACAGTAGAGAGCCCCAGAGATATGACTTGGACCATCATGTCTTTGGGCATCCTTCTTATTTATCACTTCCTGCCACTTCAGATTATTGGCATGGTAAGGATGGAGCAAATAATGGTAATTGTAGTTGTCATGACTTATTTGTGGTCACATCATTACATCTTCATAGTTGAGGATCTTAAGTGAGTGACAGGGTTCTCCAGATTGTGTAAATGCTTTTATAAAGGTTAACAAGGGATACGGCTGGTTTGTTGAAAAAACAAAAAAAAAAAAAAGGGTATGTACATACATTTGCATTTTCAAAATGAGTTACTATAGGTTTCACTGAATTAATGACAGAGAAGAACTGTTTGTGTCTAACATATAACCCTTCCAGTATGAATAATTTTTTTTTTTTTCAACAAGTCGGCCGTCTCCCACCGAGGCAGGGTGACCCAAAAAAGAAAGAAAATCCCCAAAAAGAAAATACTTTCATCATCATTCAACACTTTCACCACACTCACACATTATCACTGCTTTTGCAGAGGTGCTAAGACTACAACAGTTTAGAAGCATATACGTATAAAGATACACAACATATCCCTCCAAACTGCCAATATCCCATACCCCTCCTTTAAAGTGCAGGCATTGTACTTCCCATTTCCAGGACTCAAGTCCGATTATATGAAAATAACCGGTTTCCCTGAATTCCTTCACTAAATATTACCCTGCTCACACTCCAACAGATCGTCAGGTCCCAAGTATCATCCGTCTCCATTCACTCCTATCTAACACGCTCATGCACGCTTGCTGGAAGTCCAAGCCCCTCGCCCACAAAACCTCCTTTACCCCCTCTTTCCAACCCTTTCGAGGACGACCCCTACCCCTCTTTCCTTCCCCTATAGATTTATATGCTTTCCATGTCATTCTACTTTGATCCATTCTCTCTAAATGACCAAACCACCTCAACAACCCCTCTTCTGCCCTCTGACTAATGCTTTTATTAACTCCACACCTCCTAATTTCCACACTCCAAATTTTCTGCATAATATTTACACCACACATTGCCCTTAGACAGGACACCTCCACTGCCTCCAACCGTCTCCTTGCTGCTGCATTTACCACCCAAGCTTCACATCCATATAAGAGTGTTGGTATTACTATACTTTCATACATTCCCTTCTTTGCCTCCATAGATAACGTTTTTTGACTCCATATATACCTCAACGCACCACTCACCTTATTTCCCTCATCAATTCTATGATTAACCTCATCCTTCATAAATCCATCCGCCGACACGTCAACTCCCAAGTATCTGAAAACATTCACTTCTTCCATACTCCTCCTCCCCAATTTGATATCCAATTTTTCTTTATCTAAATCATTTGATACCCTCATCACCTTACTCTTTTCTATGTTCACTTCCAACTTTCTACCTTTACACACACTCCCAAACTCATCCACTAACCTTTGCAATTTTTCTTTAGAATCTCCCATAAGCACAGTATCATCAGCAAAAAGTAACTGTGTCAATTCCCATTTTGAATTTGATTCCCCATAATTTAATCCCACCCCTCTCCCGAACACCCTAGCATTTACTTCTTTTACAACCCCATCTATAAATATATTAAACAACCATGGTGACATTACACATCCCTGTCTAAGACCTTTTTACTGGGAAGTATTCTCCCTCTCTTCTACACACCCTAACCTGAGCCTCACTATCCTCATAAAAGCTCTTTACAGCATTTAGTAACTTACCACCTATTCCATATACTTGCAACATCTGCCACATTGCTCCTCTATCCACTCTATCATATGCCTTTTCTAAATCCATAAAGGCAATAAAAACTTCCCTACCTTTATCTAAATACTGTTCACATATATGCTTCAATGTAAACACTTGATCTACACATCCCCTACCCACTCTGAAGCCTCCTTGCTCATCCGCAATCCTATATTCTGTCTTACCTCTAATTCTTTCAATTATAACCCTACCGTATACTTTTCCTGGTATACTCAGTAAACTTATTCCTCTATAATTATTACAGTCTCTTTTGTCCCCCTTCCCTTTATATAAAGGAACTATACATGCTCTCTGCCAATCCCTAGGTACCTTCCCCTCTTTCATACATTTATTAAACAAAAGTACCAACCACACCAACACTATAATTCCCCCTGCTTTTAACATTTCTGTCATGATCCCATCAGTTCCAGCTGCTTTACCCCCTTTCATTCTACGTAATGCCTCACGTACCTCCCCCACACTTACATTCTGCTCTTCTTCACTCCTAAAAGATGGTATACCTCCCTGGCCAGTGCATGAAATTACCGCCTCCCTTTCTTCCTCAACATTTAAAAGTTCCTCAAAATATTCTCGCCATCTACCTACTGCCTCCCTCTCCCCATCTACTAACTCCCTTACTCTGTTTTTAACTGACAAATCCATACTTTCCCTAGGCTTTCTTAACTTGTTTAACTCACTCCAAAATTTTTTCTTATTTTCATTAAAATTTCTTGACAGTGCCTCTCCCACTCTTTCATCTGCTCTCCTTTTGCACTCTCTCACCACTCTCTTCACCTTTCTTTTACTCTCCATATACTCTGCTCTTCTTATAACACTTCTGCTTTGTAAAAACCTCTCGTAAGCTACCTTTTTCTCTTTTATCACACCCTTTACTTCATCATTCCACCAATCACTCCTCTTTCCTCCTGCCCCCACCCTCCTATAACCACAAACTTCTGCCCACATTCTAATACTGCATTTTTAAAACTATTCCAACCCTCTTCAACCCCCCCACTACTCATCTTTGCACTAGCCCACCTTTCTGCCAATAGTCGCTTATATCTCGCCCGAACTTCCTCCTCCCTTAGTTTATACACTTTCACCTCCCTCTTACTTGTTGTTGCCACCTTCCTCTTTTCCCATCTACCTCTTACTCTAACTGTAGCTACAACTAAATAATGATCCGATATATCAGTTGCCCCTCTATAAACATGTACATCCTGGAGCCTACCCATAAATCTTTTATCCACCAATACATAATCTAACAAACTACTTTCATTACGTGCTACATCATACCTTGTATATTTATTTATCCTCTTTTTCATAAAATATGTATTACTTATTACCAAATTTCTTTCTACACATAGCTCAATTAAAGGCTCCCCATGAATCATATTAACTTATATTTCCTTCAACTCTTATTTTGTTATTCCTACATGATGTCAAAAGGCAGCCTGATTTAAAAAGGTCATATAGTCTTTGTTTTTGTTTTTTTGACCTTTATTTTTACACTTCAAAAGTTTTCATCGGTGATGTGTTTGCTCAAAGAAGCTTATTCAGCAGTTGTTTATTGTTCATACAAACATTTAAACAGTTGTTTTATAAACATTTAAACAGTTGTTTATAAACATTTAAACAGTTGTTGTTTTTCAACGCACTGGCCATATCCCACCAAGGCGGGGTGACCCAAAAAGAAAAATGAAAGTTTCCCATTTAGTAATATATACAGGAGAAGGGGTTACTAGCCCTTTGCTCCCAGCATTGTTATAAACCTTTAAACAGTTTTATAAATATAAACATTGTTTTATAAACATTTAAACAGTTTTATAAATATTTAAATAGTTGTTTTATTAATATTTAAACAGTTTTTGTAAACACTTAAACAGTTGTTTTATTAACATTGTCTTTGCAGGCTTCTCAGGTGAATTTAAACAACATGCTGTGCCCAGCCATAAGTGATCCTTTCTATGGCCCAAATTACCGGATTGCGGCCATGTTTCATCAGTCATTATGTGTTCCTCTTGTCAGCAAGACCTTCTGCGTTGTTGCAAACTTTTTCATAACCAAATTTCCCCCCACAAAGGTAAGTATAACGAGAAAACATCAAAACTATTTTTTTTTTATTCCACAATTTGTAACAACAGGTGGCTATATCTTACATATCAAAAACTCTAAGTGTATTTGTAAGTGTTTCTGTTTTGCAGTGACAGTATTTCTGTTCCTTCTTGCAACATTTTAGCAATTTGTCATGAAAGTGAAATTGAGGTGGGAAACACAGTGCCTGCACTCTAAAAGGAGGGAAGGTGTTGCAGTTGAGAGAGCTGTCTGACCTGTGATGGCAGGATACTTCTCAGTGATTGAATGAATTGATAGTGAATGTTTTTCTTGGTTACCCTTCCTCAGTGGGAGATAGCTGGTATGTTAAAAAATAAAACAGTAAAATTAATAACATGGTTTCTTGGGATAAACACCAGTGCTATACTACAAATTAGGTTGTGAGGTCACATTATAAAAGGGGTTTGCTATACATTATCACTGCACACATATACACACATGCATATACACATGCTCAAGGCCAGGAGCTATGAATCTACCCCTGCAGCCACAAATAGGTGAGTATGCACATGCACACACACGTGCACAGATGCATTGAGTGCTGTATATTGCATTTGCACTTGCTAGTTTGGAGGCACTAGGGTTTATGCATAGCTGAAAGAACATCATTTACAGGTGATAGGAATGGCAGTATCAATGAACTTGGTATGTACATTTTTTGAAAAGCATATGGCAGTGCATCCTCCTCCTTGGCCTTGTCTGTCTTGTCACATTTATGAAGTGTAGCCAGCAATTCTAGCAAAATTTTCTGGGGTCCTGTTGTCCAAAAATGTCTCAGCAATGGCAATCATATCAGGACAGTGAATTTCCATTAAACTGTGCGTGACCTCCCCATCATTGGTAATGAAGCCCATAATGTTGGCAGAGAGGATGCTGATAGACTTGATCCTTATGTTTGTGTTCAGCTTGACTAAATAGGTATGTAAGGTGTGTGCCCTTGAAACAGGTAGTACACTAGGACAGCCACTGGAGCATAGCTCTCTAGTCGTGTATAAGACACAAAACCACCTGCTGAGCTGGGCTAGAAGTAGCTAGGTGGGTGATGTGTAAAAGTGTTCATCAGTTCTGCAATCCTACTCATTTGTTCTGAGAATGAATCTAAATAGCTGGTGATCCTGTCTGTCTATTTCCTTTTTGCTTCAACAGTGGTCTTCATGATGTCACCTCTCATGACAGTAATTGCACCTAATATCTTGCAGACAATTGTCAGCGGTATACGCCCTTCAGTGGCAACAGGAACATGGCTAGATGCCTGGGAGGGTGGTCTTCTATTTCCTGCTACTCTTGTGTTTTGCTGCTGATTCATCAGCTGATTCCTCTGTTGGTTCTGCTGCTGATGAGCCTGATGATTATGTGCCTGGTGGGCACTCTCCTCGGGCTGTGTTAGTATAAGACGAGAAGGCTGTGGTTAGCTACCTCTTTTTCCACAACCTCCTCCACATCCTTTTCCACACCCTCATTCAGCCCTACCAGATATATATCTGCTGTTCATGCTTTGGCCTGGGTATTATTCAGGTACAATGTCAGTCAGCTGATTGTTAGCCACAGCAGTCAGGGTTGGCAGATGGAGCATTGTTGCCAGGTGTACCAGTTGGTATTGGAATAGTGATGTCAGGTGTACTGTTAGGTGTAGCAGTGGAGCCAACAGATTCAAGGTTTACTTCATTTATGGGTGACAGATCTGTTCCCAATGTGGTGGCCAGAGAAGTTGTAGTGGAATTTTCAGGTATGGTGTTTCAAGCCCTGTCTGCTGGAAGAGCTCTAGTGCTAGCAAATTTCCACCAGTATTTTGCTGTTGTGTTAATATCAGTGTGAGAATTCCAGGCCTTCTTGATAGTATCAAGAGCAGCAGAGAATCCTATGTCATTTGATGTAGGCCTGTTCTGGTTATCTACAGTAGTTTAAAAACAGTCTAATGATTTTAGGAGCTCATGCAACAGTTACTTTTGTTGGAATATCCTGGCTGCAACCTTGTAACATAGCCCAGTAGCACTGTGTTGATTATTTGAGTGGTGTTCCTGAGCCTTTTCTAATCCTTCCTTTTGTGACATAAAGCTCATTTCTGGTACATATGTCACAGGTTCATGGATGTCTTTGAAACTTCTGAGATGTGTCATCTGGCTACAATAGAGGCCTACCTTGCATGCTATATGATAGTAATTGGAACATGGGGGCTTCAGGCATTTAAAAATATGTCTGGCCTCTGCATATGTATGTGTGTGTGTATTTAATTATTTAAATATTACAGTGTCATTTGTGTTGAAATCTATTGTTTATTTTGTCTATTTTGCAGGTAAAGGATAATCTTGAAACTGACGTGACTATGAGTGCGTATGATCAACGAATAATGAGTCAAGAAGCATCAAGCAAGCAGGATGATAGTTCGAATAACCAAAATGGACTGAAGCACCATGCGAGCATACACAGACGGTCCCGCAGTGAGGCTGTGACAGTCTCTCAGTGGAATGGTCATAGCCATCAAGAGTCAGGTCATTAGTAAAATTGTTCTTCAAATGGTAATGCAGTGGGTTCTTCAACTTATGACAGCCTGAATTACAAACATCTGCACTTGTGAATGGGGGGCTTAGGAACCAATAAAAGTTTTATGAATGCCACTCTGCATTTGCAGACATCCACACTTACAAATGGGGAACTGAAGAACCAAATAGTTTTATGGATGGTGATCTACAGTTATGAACAGGTGAAACATAACCATCCTTTATACCGTTGTTGTCTATTGGAAAACAGGTTCTAAGTTATAAATAACTTATTTGTTAGTTGTAAAAGCAGGAATACAACTTGTTCATAATCTGGGGAACCCATGGTACTGTCATAGATAAGAAGATGGTCATGGTGGCAGTCATCAGTAATGATGGTCATGTATGATCAAAGAAGTTGGTAATGAATGTCATTGCTAAGTTAAAAATATCAGTCAGATTGCTTTTCTTAGAATTACAATGTACAGTAGGTCCCTGACTTACAATGTTTTGATTCACGACGTTGCCCTTTTATAATATTGGCCCTTTGAGGTAAAATACTTACGAGCACAGACTCACTTTCGATATACAGTACTACACTTATGATTTATTTCCAGGTAAATTATAATTTTTTTTTCTTGTTTATTTACTAAGTGCATTCATACTTTGGTCTTTTTTTTTTATGTATGTAGAAAGAGCTCATGTTAGTTGACATTGATTAGTAACCATATATTTAATATTTCCTAAGGATGAATTGTAAATACATACATATATTTTTTCTCAGCTTTTTACTAAATGCATTCATACTTTGTGTATGTTCATTTTTATGCATATGCAGAGAAGTCACATTTGTCTAGTTGAGATTGGTCAACAACTACAAATTTAATATTTATGATTTTCTTAAGGATGAATTATAAATATTTCTTGTTAGTTTTTACCAAATTCATCCCAGTTGACAGTATTTGCTAAAACACACACTAATTGACAATATAAAAAATTAAAAAATTGTGTTTGTTACCATTTAAAAACTAAAACTATGGAAAATAAATTTACCCTAAAATAGTTTAAAAAATCATAAAATATAAGCTATATACAATTCTGATATCCTTTACTTGCCACTTTCTATACCTATGTGTTATACACATTATAGAGGTATTCCAAATTCAGTCATGTAATCCTATACATACAGTAAGTACAATTTTACAGGTGAGTATCTATCATGAAACTGTGTAACTAACTGTATTAACATTGGTAGAATTACCAGCAATATGTTAAGTAGAAGGAGATTTGTCAAGCTGTTACAAACAATACATGGACACAGGGTATATATAGACCTAGGGTATAAGGCACAATATAATCGTTGTAGAAGTAGTAGTAGTTATAATACTAGTGGTAGTAGTAATACATGTGGATACTAGAGCTTATTGCTTGGGTAGCATTAAAAAGGGTTGGGAAAATATTTTTGTTAGGTTGGATTTGAGAAGCCCTGTTGCAGTGTTCCTCCTCTCTTGTGTTCTCAGTGTTCTTATGTAGTATCAGCAGCAGCAACTATGTGATGGCAGGGTTCATTGTTTTGAGGATAGTTGCTGCTGCTGATACTACATAATTATGAACACAAAAGAGGAGGAACACTGCAACAGGACTTTTCAAATCCAACCTACTAACAAAAATATTTGCCCAACCCATCTTAACCCTTTAAGGGTCCAAAGGCCAAATCTCAGAGTGACAGCCAGGGTAGAGAATCTTTTTCCGAAGGTAATTGTTACAAAACTCGTCTTCTTAACCTTCTCCAATGGTATGGTAGAGTGTTAAGGTAGCATTCTTGTTGAACATATGGCCTGTTTACGGTTTTGCAACAATAACTTAGTAAGAATTCAGGATTACAAAACAAATAACTAAAACTTAAAATATTTACTAGTAGAGTTTTAGCTTAATGTATGATATGTTATGATTAACATAAAATAAGGAGTTTAACTCTTACATTTCTCTTGATACGTACTAGTACATTGATATGAATAAATGAACCTCTTGAGGTTGAGCTTTGTACTAAAATCACCAATAATATGCACCTATAAGAGTTATTAAGACCTAGCCACAAAGTAACTTACAATGCTTATAAAGACTTATCTGAACTATCAATTCAGAGTATACAAGAACTCGTAAGTGACGGACTTAGTCTCATTTCCATCCAACATGACTAAGAATAGCTTAGACCACAAATTAACCCACAAGGCCAACAAGGCTTGTCCATTCAACTGAAAGATTAATTCTCTAGAGTATAAATAACTCGAAAGTGACAAGCTTAAGAAAGGAAGTCGGTCATGAAAGAAAAACGACCACCACAGAAAACTTTACATGTCTCTTATGAGAGGTCAATGAGTGAGGTATGCTCCCTTGGCTATGCAAGCCCAGACTAGAAGTGGGAATGCTAGTCAGAGTGTGTGTGAAGGACCTGCTCTCAGCTAGTGCTGAAAAGCTACTCAGAGCAAGGGTGGTGAACCTACTCTGAGCGAGGGCTAAGAACCTACTCAGTAAGAGTAGAGAACCTGCTCTGAGCGAGGGCGGTGAACCTACTCAGTAAGAGTAGTGAACCTGCTCTGAGCGAGGGCGGTGAACCTACTCAGTAAGAGTAGTGAACCTACTCAGAGCAAGGGCTGAGAACCTACTCAGTAAGAGTAGTGAACCTGCTCTGAGCGAGGGCTGTGAACCTACTCAGTAAGAGTAGTGAACCTCTCTGAGCGAGGGCTGTGAACCTACTCAGTAAGAGTAGTGAACCTCTCTGAGCGAGGGCTGAGAACCTACTCAGTAAGAGTAGTGAACCTGCTCTGAGCGAGGGCTGAGAACCTACTGCCGGTACCACTGAGTGGTAAGGCAACGTCACGTTGGTCACGTGACTGAGGGAGACTTAAGTACCTGAAGTGCTAACCGGCACTTACACTAGTGGTTTCCCACTACATGACAATATTAAGAACTGCTAACAAAACATAATATAATACAATATTAGCATTAGCATATATATTATAAAATAAAGGAGCAAATCCTTGTATAAAATATAACGGGTATGGCCATACTCGTAACAGTAATAAAGCAAAAAGTACGAAATTTGATGGAAAATTGATGAAATTACGCTTTCGCGGATTTTGATGCATCAGCAATATTTACGCATCAGCGATTTTGCCGACTTTGACTCCCATTTTAGGCCAATTACATTATTCCAGTCGACCAAATTCTTAGCTATTTTGTTAGTATTACTTCTGTTTTATCGATTGAGCACAAGAAATAGCCCAGTCAACTGTTTCAACTACCCAATAAAGTGATCGGAAATTGGTAATTTGGCCAGTTTAACACGAAGTTCAAAATATTTCAATTTCAAAATAGGGTCCAGAATAAGCAATGCAGGCATTCCTGGCACTAAACTAACATTTCCTCTGTTCATTAGTTATGTTTCAGGCTTTACAAATGAATTCCACTTTGACTTTTTATTCACATAATGAATTTTTATTCACACCAAAAAATGGAAGATTTAATGTTTTGCAATATTGTAATAATTGTATAAATAATATCACCACATTTGTGAATGTATATTAGACCCAACAGCTGATGCATATTAGACGCATGACATCATTTGTTTACTCTTGAACATTGGCAAAATTTGAACATTTCCGCTACTTTGAGCGTAGTTTCAACCCATTTTCGTTACTAAAACCAATCAGAATCATCTCTATTTATGTAATATATCTTCCATTCTATCAAATGAGACCAAGAAATCGTGAATACAACTGTAAAAAACATTTGAAAAAACACTGAAAATTTGCTGTTTTAATCCAAAATTACAGTCACAGCTTTTTTCTCTCATTATGCACTGCGTGTTGCAGGATTTGCTTAATGTGGTGCACACTTACCACACAGATGTATTCTCTCATATCTAGGCCCAAATTTACCACTCACAGCTTATTTGAGTGAGCTGAGCTCATGGCATAGATCTACGGCTTGGACCCTGGCTTCAAAGCCATAGATCTACGGGACGGACCCTGAAAGGGTTAATGCTACCCAAACAATAAGCTGTAACAACCACATGTACTACTACTATTACTACTACTACTATTACTACTACTGCTGCTGCTGCTGCTGCCGCCGCCACTACTACTACTACTACTACTACTAGTATTACAAATGCTACTTCTTCTACAATGATTATATTGTGCCTTACACCTCACTCTAAAGCCTATATATACCCTCCGTGTCCATGTATTCTTTGTAACGGCTTGACAAAGTTCCTGGAAAGCAAAAAGTTGCCACAATAAAATGTTGCATTAGTTGCACTTGTGTCCTTTTACTTAACGTAGTGTAACTAATGTCTAAAATTCACAAATAATATATAGTATTTTTAAATAAAAAATACATAAATGCACAAATCATTACCTCATGAAAGTGATGACATTGGTGCCAATTTTAAATTACCCAAAACATTACTTTAGAGATGTCTAAGTGAATCTTTGTAAACATTAATGTTGAGGGAGTTTGTCACACCATCCTTGGTGGTTCATCACTACCTTCCTGTACTACATACACATTATCCCTCCTGCTTCACTTTTACCCCTTCTGTCTCACTTCACTCCTTTCTGTTCCACTTCTCCCCCTTCTGCCCCACTTCTCCCCCTTTTGCCCCACTTCTTCTGCCCCACTTCTTCTCCTGTCCCACTTCTTCTCCTGTCCCACTTCTTCTCTTGTCCCACTTCCCCTTCTGCCACACTTTTCCTTCTACCTCACTTCTTTTCTTCTTCCCCTTCTACTCCACTTCTTCTTCAGCCCCATTTCTCCCCCATCTTCCCCCCACTTCTTCCCTCTTCCCATCTCCCAACACATGTACTGTACTGTATATGTTCCATATTGTACCTCTGTTCTGTTTATTAAACAATGTTTAATACTGCTTGTAAGCGACCAGGCACAATACTGAGTGTAAAATATTAGGTGAATATTCTTAGTTAAAAAACAGATGAACCTTTCTCTGATTATAACAAGGACATGTGAGAAAATAGTTGTCCCCAGTTCTGAACAGTTATCTTGCTAACAATTTTCAAGAGCAAATTAATGTTGTAAGTTGGGAACCTAAGGTACTGTAATCTTTAAAGGATATATGCTAATTTATTGATAAAATTTATTATATTTTCAAATGCAAATGATCTGACTTTTGGTGAAATCTAACTTAGGTGCATTTTTAGAATTATTTTTAGAAATTATTTACAAATTTTGATAGGATAAGATGCACATTTATCTGATATTTGTGTTTCTACATATTATGATTGCTCAGGATTTTTAGAGGGAGAATATTTCAAATTTTCAGTCATGAATATTCTTCTTCTTGTTTATCAAAGCTTTCACAGAGTGCTGAATTGCTGAAAGAGAAAACTACAAGTACGATCTCACATTTGTCTCATATCCATGTGGCTGTCTCAGCCCTTCTCACTTTCTACCTCTCACATTGCCACTGTTTAAGAATAACTGAGAGTGATAACTGACAAGCTTAATTAGGCTTGTATCCTATTTCATAAACCAGCAGCCTGAAACATGAAGCTAAAAGGTTCACCCCAAAGTTATCCTCATAATATCCAGATTCTCCATAGGTGCCAGGATACATGCTGCCCTCAGTACAAGGTCAAACATGCATGATAATAAACCAGGAGTCTGTACTTCCATAATCTTGCATAGCAGACTGTTCTTTCTTAAACTGAAGTTTTTTTGTATATCAGCTACATACCTACAGGTGTCATAAATATACATATTCATAGACATCTTTCAGCGTACCAGCCGTATCCCACCGAGGTGGGGTGGCCCAAAAGGAAAAACGAAAGTTTCTCCTTTCAAATTTAGTAATATATACAGGAGAAGGGGTTGCTAGCCCCTTGCTCCCGGCATTTTAGTCGCCTCTTACGACACGCATGGCTTACGGAGGAAGAATTCTGTTCCACTTCCCCATGGAGACACATAGACATATCACACAGATAATGAGACTGCTCACTATAACCTATTGTATTAATTATGTACCTCTGAAATAAGTATGTGTTCCTCATTTAAACTATTATTTCGTAGCATTAAACTTCCTCTTGATGCACTCCGTAAGTCTGCTAGCTACTGATAAGGCTAACTTATGGAAAACAGGACAGTCAGCACCCTCCCACACTTGATTAATGGCACTCAAGATTTTGGGGTTAGAGGACACGTCCATTCCAGGAAGATTATGCTTAATAAGCTTCCAAACATTCTCTATTGGATTTAAGTCCAGTGAGTTTCCATGCTAGTCATTAAAGTATGGAAATGATTTACGCAATTCTTAATGTCTTTTGCACTATAACAAAAGGTACTGCCCAGGCACTTCTTGAATCTGGCAGGCAAATAGTGTGCTAAAGGCATACTTATGGGCATGAATATTTATGATGTCTACTGTATATGCAACAGACTGCTTGAGAATAAAAAATAAAAATTAATTTGAATTGTGCGAGATACAGTTTATTGCTTTGTAATGGCTCATTAGCTTTCTGCAAATGCTTTTAGCTATGCTTAAAGCAATTGTACATTTTATGTACTTCAATATTTTTTCCCCCTTGACATGCAATTTTTATACTTTTATATATACATAATCACTGTCTTCTTTAAAATGCAGGCATTGTACTTCCCATTTCCAGGACTCAAGTCCAGCTAACCGGTTTCTCTGACTCCCTTCACAAAATATTACCCAGCTAACACTCCAACAGCTCATCATGTCCCAAAAACCATTCATCTCCATTCACTCCTATCTAACATGCTAACACATGCTTGCTGGAAGTCCAAGCCCCTTGCCCACAAAACTTCCTTTACCCCCTCCCTCCAACCTTTTCAGGGATGACCCCGACTCCGCCTTCCTTCCCCAGTAGATTTATACACTCTCCAAGTCATTTTACTTTGTTCTATTCTCTCTAAATGACCAAACCACCACACCAACCCCTCTTCAGCCCTCTGACTAATACTTTCAGTAATTCTGCACCTCCTCCTAATTTCCACACTACGAATTCTCTGCATGATATTTACACCACACATTGCCCTTAGGCACGACATCTCCACTGCCTTCAGCCACCTTCTTGCTGCAGCATTTACAACCCATGCTTCACACCCATATAAGAGTGTTGGTACCACTTTACTCTCATACATTACCTTCTTTGCCTCCATGGATAGCATTCTTTGTCTCCACAGATACCTCTATGCACCACTCACCTTTTTTCCTTCATCATTTCTATGGTTAACCTCATTCTTCATAAACCCATCCACTGACAAGTCGACTCCCAAATATCTGAAAACATTCACTTCTCCCATCTCTCCCCCTCCAATGTGATAACCAATTTTTCTTTATCTAAATCGTTTGATACCCTCATCACCTTACTCTTATCTGTATTCACTTTCAACTTTCTACCTTGACACACCTCCCAAACTTGTCCACTAACCTTTGCAACTTTTATTTAGAATCCCCTAAAAGCACAGTATCATCAACAGAAAGGAACTGTGTTAACTCCCATTTTGTATTTGATTCCTCATAATTTAATCCCACCCCTTTCCCCAACACCCTAGCATTTACTTCTTTTACAACCCCATCTATAAATATGTTAAACACCCATGGTGACATTGCACATCCCTCTATATATATACATATCTTCTTCTTTCAATAAACTGACCATATCCCACCGAGGCAGGGTGGCCCAAAAATATAAAACAAAAGTTTCTCTTTTTAACTTTAGTAGTGTATACAAGAGAAAGGGTTACTAGCCCCTTGCTCCCAGCATTTTAGTTGACTCTTATGACATGCATGGCTTACGGAGGAAGAATTCTGCTCCACTTCCCCACTTCCACACCCTCGTCTTCCACTGAGGCAGGGTGACCCAGAAGAGAAACACTTTCAACTTTCACCATCATTCACTCTATCACTCTTTTTACCAAAGGTTCCCAGATCTAAAGTTCAGATGCCCATCCAAGCTGCAAATATCTCCACCCTTCCTTCAGAGTGAAGGCACTGTACTTCCTATCTCTAGGACTCAGATCTAGCTAACCATTTTTGCCTCTATCCCTTCCAGTAACATGTCCAGCCATAAAAGCCATTTGCCTCCATATTCGCTCTGTCTCATGTTTATTCACATTGAGCTGCTGCTACACTCTTACAGAAGAAATTAAGATGTATATTTCTGAGCTCTTCATGCAGCTCTATGATCATGGCTCTTGCTATTGGTCTTATTTGCTGTTGAAAAAGCACAGTATCAGCAGTATATAGAAAATGCCTTGATACCCCTTTAATTCCAATAAGAGAAATATCATGCTGTATGTATATACTGTCATTTTTTTTTTTTTTTAGTAAATTGGCTGTTCCCACCAAGGCAGAGTAACCTAAAGGAAGTTAATTTCACTAAACTGTGTTATATTACCAGCCTTTTTTAAATATGATGATCAGTGTATTGTACTATTTTAAAAAATCAAATACCTATAATAATAATAAGATTGGAATAGGGAAAGAGGTAAGAGATATCTTGCAAAAAGTACATGTTTCCTGGTTTCAAGTGGCATTCACACCAAGCCTCCAGGCCCTGGCTGTTTTCTGCCGCTGTTAATCCAAAGTGTCATACAGCACAATAAGTAGATTTATAAGTGTACAGTCGATTATTGTAAAGTAATTGCAAAGTTCTTTGATATTGAAAGAGGAACACTAGTGATTTAGTGTGCAAAAAGGAAAGTTAAGGAGAGAGAGAGAGAAGAAAATAGGAAGAGAGGGAAAGAGGGAGGTAAGGAGACAGGAAGGTAAGCTGAGTGGTTAGTTTCACCACTTATGCACTGTGGTGCACAGTACAAATCTTTCCCATGGTGCTTCTTAACAAAGGTGCACTTACAGGGAATATTTCTTCTTTAAACTACTATCCCTGGGGCTATCTGCAATTGTCTTTGACATATTACAATGGGCAGATAAGGAAAATCTATGGAAAAGGCTCATTATACATCTTAAAACATCCTAGTAGCATATGTGAAGAAAATAACAGCATGTATGATAGTTGATGCTTGCTTGCTGCCACACTTTTAATTTTGGTATTCCAGTAATTACCATTATTTTGACAAAGCAATGGCTACAAGACAAATAAGATATGCCTGTGTTCTTAATGAAGAACTTTAAGGAGTAAGCTATACAAAGGAGCATGAAAACCAAGCAGAACAATAGCTTAGGTCAACAACAGATTTTCTTTTTTTTTTGTAAAATTAATGTGTATTCAGTAGCTGTTTTACAAGAAGCGCATGGACATCACAGTTCAAATAAACCTTTGAACTACAACATCCCTGCCTGTCCTTGTTTCTGTCAGTTATACATGTTAAATATCATCTGGAAAATAATCTCTCTCTGATGCCCTTTTTAGCATAGCAAAGCATGAGGAAGGAGGTGGTTACCTATGCTGTAAAAGTGATATTACCTGTTGCCTGTTAGAAAGAGGGAGTCAGGTGACTGCCTCAGGGTACTGTTTAAATGCAGAATTAGCATCCACCAAGCATAATAACTCACTAAATCTGGTATCTGCAGAAAAATGTTAAAATTTTGCATTTTACTGCATATTTAAAAAGTGGATTTAGTTATCGTCTCTTTATTGTTTAGGGGTTAGAGAATTGTGTTAGTCTTCTAGTGAATTTGATGATTCCTCAAGTGTTCAAGTAAATTATACCTTTCCTCTCCATATCTCATTGCAGTATAATACTGTTTAGCTTAATCTTACTTTTCTAAGGTCATCCTAAATTTAGCATTATTAAACATCTTTAAAATGTGTTCAATAATTATTGCTAAGGTAGAGCAAAAATGAATATAAAATTGGCTTGTACAGCAAAACTGTTCTTGTTGAATAAGTCGAGTCAGCAACTTCTAGCTAAAACGCATTACATATATATGCTGTGTTATTTAGGCAGAGTCAGTCAAACAAATTGAACTGACCTTAAAGTAGATCCTACCTTAATTATACCAAACCTCTATTAGGTCAGCTTAAATTTATTTAGTATTTAACATCAGTGATTTATTAACATCAAAAGGTGTTCAGGATGATTTTTGCAAAGTTATTGCAATACTAAATTTTTACCTTGCTTGTTTTAGCAAAGTGATCATTGCTTTATAAACCAAGATAACAGACTCTGCTTAAAAAGCATGACATACAGTATGTACATACATGTATACTGCACATTCTTTCATACATATATACTACATATAATGGTGGGCAAATACTGTACAGTGATTATTGCATGTCATTTTCTTCCGCTGCACGAAAAATTTCTCTCTGGTTGTGGTTAGTAGCTACATAACATGAACATGGTAAGAATATTGAATGCATAAAACAGTGTCTGGTTTGTTCTTCCTGTGCAAAAATCCCTGTATTATGAATGTTGGAATGTTGTATTGAGCAAGCATCTGAAAGCAAAAGTTCTTTAAAAAATAGCGCTGAATGATCCTTATGGGTTTAGCACTCCCATCAATCATAATGTTTTTTCATAAAGTATGTTGAATGTTAAAATAATATTTCAAAAAACATTTTCCTAACATCTAACATACTTTTTGCTTTAATTTTTAATGTTAAATGTTCCTTTCAGAAACTATCTTCTTAATATTTTAAGGACTTAATGATGACTAATAGAAATTCTTAAATCAAAATTTCCTTTGGTGTTAATAAATTTTATGATAAAGCTTGACATGGATTGTGTAATTATAGAAATAATTGCAGAAATTTCCCATGTTAAATGAATCAAATTTAAATCAGGTCTTGCTAAGGAAAAAACTGTTGAGATTGTATGTGAAATGAATTTATAGATAAAAGTTTGATTTTAGAGTTAAATAAATCAAATAAGACCAATCTCTTAGTATGAGGACATTGTAGATTGTATTAGAGTAGGACTTGCAAATGTAATGTTGATTACAAAAAGAATATGAACAGTAAACTGATATTTGTACTTTATTTTGGGTGAGATTTTGTAAACCTTTTCCACCCATTTATTTGGAAAGGGGGTAAGGTTAATAGACATATAAATAGTTAAACAAATGTTAACCTTAGACAAGTAGATATTTTGTACTGAGTAGAAGATGAGTGCTGAAAACTAGTTTAGCACTGGTAGGTACAACACAAGGTGAGACCAAGGTAGCTAGCATTTTGAGCATACTACTAATGATGGCCTCTTCCTCTGGTAAGGAAATGACACAAATTTTTCCTTGGCCTTATCATTGTAAAGAAAGAGGTAACATTGTTTTCTAGAGGTTTGTGAGTGTTATTAGCATATTAGGTAATGTCTGGCTTATTATGCATAGAAATGCAAAGTATTGTACAGTATATTATTTGAGTGTATTGCAAAATCTGGAAAGCCATGTGAATGTGTCAAGTTCTTACCTCAGGAGAAGGCTCAAAATAACATCAAGAAGTTTAAAATAGAATTGTGTGCCTTTTTTCTTGGTGTTTTCTAAGCAAGGTTGAATTTAGTCCATCCCAACAAATACTATGTTGTGTAGCACCGTTGTGATAAACTTTGTATGTCCTCTTATAAACCATCTTCTCTGTGTTACTGAGTGTTGTCGTATGAAACTATTGCATGTCATAGCTCATCTTTTACTGTAATTCTGACATTATCTGGTGTGTGTAAGTGCCATTAATTTTTCATTACAGAGATGAACAGTTTTGTGCCTGCTGTGAATGCTAGGGTGCTTGATAGTAAGCAAATATTTGCCTCTTCTGTAATACAGTGCAGTGTATGTGGGAGTAAGAATTAGTATTTTTGAACATACAGTAGCTGTTTTTTAGCTCAAATGTTTGGTGTGGAAATTATTTGATACATTTTTTAAATTGTGCAGATATGAGTCACAAGTTTCCTGTGTTTTTAAACTTATTTATTATCATCCAGTAGAATTGTATGGCGATTATGATGTTTGAAACCATATACAGTACAGTACGGTACTTGAAATAATTCAGTGTCACAATTCATGACTGATTTATTAATGGCTGCTGTTGCTTATATCTTTCAGATTTAATTTAATCAGAGCCAGTAGTGCAAGTTGTTCAGAAACTTGGACTGTCATAAATTTAACATAATTCAGCCATTAATGCGCAAATAACCCGCATGTAGGAGAGAAAAGCTTATGATGGCGTTTCAGTCCAACTTGGACCAAGTCGGACCAAAACGTGGTCGTAAGCTCCCCTTTCCTACGTGTGGGTTACGTATTTGTGTATTATTCCAATCACGGTATTGTGCTTTTTTGTTCTCAGCCATTAATGTTATTCTTGATAAAACATTGTCATTGATTCACAGAATACATCCATGAAAACTGCAGTTTCTTATACTATATGAATATATGTGCTCTAAGAATATTTTTGAAGTGTATCAGTGGCAAGCATATTGCAAACATACACCTCTTACTGCTTCAACCCATATCTTGATTAATATGACTATTGTGATACTGATACCATTAAATATATCTATTAATGACACAAATCAATCCACATTGAGACATTAAAGCAGAAGATAAGATAAAGACTGTATTTTTCTCAGAATAAAGCCTTCTTCAGATTTTTTTTTTTTTAACACAGGCCGTCTTCCACCGAGACAGGGCAGCCTGAAAAAGAGGAAACAAACGTTTTTCTTCTTTTTACAAAACAGAAATGTACAGTAAATGTAGTGTTTGAAATATGTAGTACTCAACTCTTTTTTTTTTACTGTCTCCATGTGAGTTAATATGTGCCATTGAACATATTTATTACACCTCTGTGTTTGGATATCTATTAATGAAATGCAGATTTTTAAATTAATTTTGAAAAATGCTCTCTGAGGGATGCTGACAAGATGTTAAGAGAATGTCAGGAAGATTATGGTAAATGTAGTACATGGTAATAAAACTTTACATTGATATTGAAGTGTTCTCAGGGGTTTATCCAAACACAGGTTTAGTTTACTCAGGAGACATAACACATTAAAAGGCCACTAACTGAAAATATTTTTAAATTTATTCTGGAAAGTAAGAGAATCAATAATTATTTATCTTGGAACAGTGAGAGATCATTGTTTGTAGAGAAAAACCATGCTGTCACACAAAATAAAAGGAACTTTTTCACTTTCATGATTATGGCATATGCCATCTTTCCTTAGTTTTTAGTTTGTGTAGATACATAATATCTATTAATTGCAGAGAACACACAATTGTAAAACATTTGCAATCTTACCAGTGGATTTCTCATGATTTTAAGGAGGACTCGGACCTTTAAGTTCAGTGTTCCTGGGATTAAATCTAAATGTTATTATTTCTCTTCCACCCAGTTATAAATGAAAACATTAATTTGTACAAGATAGAGAACTTATGCACCCAGAAGTTTGTTCAACAAAGAAACTGCTTACCAGTCTTTAACTCTTTGAGGGTCCAGAGGCTAAATCTCAGAGTGACAGCCAGGGTCCAAGAATTTACAAAAAAAAAAAAAAAAAAAAAATGCTATTTTTTCTTATGAAATGGTAGAAAATCTTTTTCTGAAGGTAATAAAACAAAAAGTATGAAATTTGATGGAAAATTGACGAAATTACGCTTTCGTGAATTTTGATGAGTCAGCGATATTTACGCACCGGCAATTTTGCTGACTTTGACTCCCATTTTAGGCCAATTACATTATTCCAATCGACCAAATTCTTAGCTGTTTCACTAGTATTACTTCTATTTTATTGACTGAGCACAAGAAATTGCCTAGTCAACTGTTTCAACTACCCAAGAAAGTGATTGATAATTTGGGCAGTTTAACACAAAGTTTAAAATATTCCAATTTCAAAATAGGGTCCAGAATAAACATTGCAGGTAATCCTGGCACTAAATTAACATTTCCTCTGTTCATTAGTTATGTTTTCAGGCTTTATAAATGAATTCCATTTTTATTTTTTATTCACAATGAATTTTTATCCCCACCAAAAACTAGAAGATTTACTGTTATGCAATGTTGTAATAATTATATAAATAATATCAGCACATTTGTGAACGTATATTGGACCCACCAGCTAATGCATATTAGATGCACGATGTCATATGTTTACTCTTGGACATTGGCAAAAATTGAACATTTCTGCTACTTTGAGCTTAGTTTCAAGCCATTTTCATTACTAAAACCAGTCAAAATTATCTCTATTTCTGTAATATATCTTCCATTCTATCAAGTGAGACCAAGAAATTGCAAATACAACTGTAAAAAAACATATGAAAGAACTCCACAAAGTCACTGTTTTAATTCAAAATTACGGTTGCAGTTTTTTTCTCATTAAGTACTGCGTGCTGCAGGATTTATTTTATGTGGTGCACACTTACTACATAGATGTATTCTCTCATATCTAGGCCCAAATTTACTGCTCACAGGTTATCTGAGTGAGCTGAGTTCGTGGTGTAGATCTATGGCTTGGACCCTGGCTTCAAAGTCATAGATCTATGGGACAGACCCTGAAAGGGTTAAATGTGACAAACATCATTTACAATCATTGCTTTTCAAACAAAAAAAAAATATTAATGATGTTAATTCCATTTTTATCCTCAGAACAAAATTTTCCTATTATAATGCCCTACTGGGCCAGATTTATTTTTAGTCAGAAGATGGTAAATGGTACATTTAGTATGTGCCAAAAGCATCATTACTTTCTTTGCTAAACTTGATGTATTTTGTGAATGGCCACATATGGTACATATGTCCATCTTGTAATATGTACTGTTATTCCATTATTATATATGCAGTAACTGCAGATATGTGGAAAAATTAATATACGCAAAATTGATTATATGCATTTGAAAATGCTCTTATTATATTGTGTTTTTATATTTTTTGTTTAGCTTTTTGGTTAGAGTTTTTAATTAAAGGCCTCCATGAAAAAGTCATACAATTTTATTATTTTTTACATAGACATCAATAGCACAGAATGACACATAGAGGTTTAATATTTTTTTATTGTGAATATAATAAGGGTTCATAAATATGAAAGGCAAAATTAGTTTGTTTTGATAAAAGAACAATAAAGTCAAAAATTATACAGTTCTGTATAATGTTGAAATTTTCTTTATAAAAACATCAGCTTGCAAAATTTTATGTGCTTGTATTTGTGAATTAAAATGCAGAACATTTTCAATAAATGTCAGCAATAATATGTATATGATTACCAAAATGTCATTAAGTACATTTGTTTTTTTAACACGGCTGTCTCCCACTGAGGCAGGGTGACCCAAAAAAGAAAGAAACACCTTCGCCATCATTCAGACATAATCACTGTCTGCAGAAGTGCCCAGATATGACAGTTCAGATGTCACTCCAAACAATCAGTATCCCAAACCCCTCCATTAAAGTGCAGGCATTGTACTTCTCACCTCCAGGACTCGAGTCTGGCTAGCCGGTTTCCCTGAATCCCTTCACAAAATATTACCCTGCTCACTCCAACAGCTCATCAAGTCCCAAAAACCATTCATCTCCATTCACTGCATGTATAGTAAAGGAGACGGGTTGTCCCGCTCCCAGAGGTGGAAGAGGACGGGGTTAATGCTGCTCGCGCTTGTCTCGTATGAGTGTAGCACGTTGCCTTGGACACTTGGGAAGAAGGAGAGGTGTCACCCGAGGGAACAGTGGTGTGCGCCGTCCCTCTTAGACGGCGATGGTGCCAAGAGACTATGGGGTGTTTTCGGCAGGGATGCCGCCAGAGGAGGCCTTAAGTCCCAAAAAATGACATGGTCTCACGGTGTTTCAACAAGGATTGCCCGTTGAAAAGACACACCAACCCAGTACTTTCCGGAGGGGACACCCCTCTTCTTTAGTACATATACTGCATCTAATTTTGAGTGCCAAAGTAGCTTCTCGAATGTGAATGGATACAATGGTAAGCTGTTCATTGATTATTTTCTATATGTGTACAAACAACTGTGTATAACTAGAATGATCATTCTTAGTCATCATTTAAGACACGAAAGACTACTAGTACATGATGTTTTTAAGAAGTCTTAATTGGTGCAGTTTCAGAATGAAATGCAAACTCATAAGCCACTAAAATCTCTACCCAGAATGTTAAAAAAAAACACTAACAAGCAAAAATAACAGATCTTTTTAAATATAAAGCAAGTAAATAAAAGCTAAAAAGATCCATGACACTTTAACAGAATTGCAAGATAATGTAAATGATAATTTAACGTGGGATACTTATAGAATAACAGCAGAAATATACAAAAAGGTACAGAAAATGTAGGCAAAGGTAATAAAAAGCAGTAATAACATGAATGACAGACTAGAATAAGGCTAGGCAAAGTCACATGATTATAACAGAAAATTATTATTAACTTATTTCATACCTATTACTAATATATTTAATTGGCAACACTATTTCTACTCAGGCATAATGGAAACTAGTTTCAATTAACACAATTATAAGCCAGGTCTATAAACTGGGGGTAATATGGCTGACACTTCAGCTGTTAGCTCTGGGAGTTGGTTCAGTCATTTTCACTGTTCTTATAGAAAGAAGCATATTTCACAATAGACACATTTTTTTTTTTTTCAACAAGTCGGCCGTCTCGCACCGAGGCAGGGTGACCCAAAAAAAAGAAAGAAAATCCCCAAAAAGAAAATACTTTCATCATCATTCAACACTTTCACCACACTCACACATTATCACTGTTTTTGCAGAGGTGCTCAGAATACAACAGTTTAGAAGCATATACGTATAAAGATACACAACATATCCCTCCAAACTGCCAATATCCCAAACCCCTCCTTTAAAGTGCAGGCATTGTACTTCCCATTTCCAGGACTCAAGTCCGACTATATGAAAATAACCGGTTTCCCTGAATCCCTTCACTAAATATTACCCTGCTCACACTCCAACAGATCGTCAGGTCCCAAGTATCATTCGTCTCCATTCACTCTTATCTAACACGCTCATGCACGCTTGCTGGAAGTCCAAGCCCCTCGCCCACAAAACCTCCTTTACCCCCTCTTTCCAACCCTTTCGAGGACGACCCCTACCCCTCCTTCCTTCCCCTATAGATTTATATGCTTTCCATGTCATTCTACTTCGATCAATTCTCTCTAAATAACCAAACCACCTCAACAACCCCTCTTCTGCCCTCTGACTAATGCTTTTATTAACTCCACACCTTCTCCTAATTTCCACACTCTGAATTTTCTGCATAATATTTACACCACACATTGCCCTTAGACAGGACATCTCCACTGCCTCCAACCGTCTCCTCGCTGCTGCATTTACCACCCAAGTTTCACATCCACATAAGAGTGTTGGTACTACTATACTTTCATACATTCCCTTCTTTGCCTCCATAGATAACGTTTTTTGACTCCACATGAGTTTGCTAAACAGCTACACACTTCACTTCACTAAAATGGAATCTAAATTTTGTTTGAACTTAAAACAAGCTCAATATACAGGAGAGCATTGCTGTTGTTTCAGGCTTTTCCTCCAGAACTCATACATATTCCGATTATGACACTCCTCATAAAAGCATGATGCTAAAAAAAGAATACAAAGTCACAATACTGTGGCTGGCATGACATACAAATAACCTGTTGGTTATTTGTGCACGATGTTAAAAGTTGTACAATAATAGCAAACAATTTATCAGCTTATATTACAATCACACTTGCATGCTAAATAGGGTACATATATTTTGTGAAATAATCAGATTTACTAAAGGTCTTATACAAAATTGTTGGAATATCTTGACAACTGAGGATCAGCAAGCATAACTTCATATTCTTAACCCTTTCACCGTGTGCTTATTACGTTGATCGATGTTATTGATGCCAGTGTTGCTCTTGTACATGTATGTTTTAAGCACAGAGCCCTCAAAAGTGCTGTGGGTAGTAAATTTTCACCTAAACATGAGAATGGGTCTGTGCAGTGAGTGTACACAGTATAAAAAAAATCCTGCCTCACATGGTACAAGATGGAAAAAGCAAACCTCTGATCTTATGTTTGGTTTAAAATAGTGACTTTGAGGGTACTTTGACACTGGTAAAGGATGCTTGGTTTAGGTAACTTCATCCTTTGATCAAATATAATCACCTCCCATTTCCCTGGTGCTGTATAACCCCTAAGGGTTTAGCTCGTACCCATATTTATAATAAATGATTATGCCAAATATTCTCATGATACAATACACCACTGTAATGTTATCAAGTAGAACCGACAGTTCAATATTTTTTGATAGATTGTCCCATTATTAGATAACATGTCAACTTCACTTTTAGTATCTCCTGCAGCGTTGACAGGTTTATCTTGTTCCCCCTCTTTCTTAATATCACCGCTGCCCTCAAGGCTCCCTCTCTCAACTGTTTTTTATCCACTGGCATTTTACTCCACAAAAAATTAAATTTCTAATTTTTAATTTCTACTCAACCTCAGGTTCAGCATTTTTTGTAATACTGTGTAAAATGATAATAATAAATAATAATAATACTGTAATATGATAATAAAATAATAATAATACTGTAATACGATAAAATAATAGTGACCTTTTTAACACACTGGCCGTCTCCCACGTAAGGTGACTCTCCCTTCCCCTGTAAAAGGAAATTTATTCACCATCATTCATTCAATTGCTGTCTTGCTACATGTGCATATACATCACAATTCAAACGACCCTCCACACTACATCCCTACCCATGCAGAGTGCAAGCATTGTGCTTCCCACCTTCAGGACCTACACTCTGAAGGAAGGGTGACGATATTGCACAGTTTGCAACATCCTCACCCTTCCTTCCTTTTTTGAATTGTGAAAAGAAATAAAGATTTATTATCATTATTAACTTTATACACTCTCGCTCACTGTTAACCTTCACACATTCCTCCCCATAGTATTGTATGACTCACATGGGTTTAGTGCTTAATTTGATAATAATAATACTTTAATACCACTCCAGGCATAAGCTGTGTACGTATAAGACTGAATGACCGCTATGCACTTGACCTACGGGTTTTGTGCTTAATTTGGATAGCATACAAATTTGTGACAATTGCCTTGAGAGAACACACATTATGGAGACACAAAAATTAAATCATGTAGATTTAACCTAGGAGAACCCAATAAGTTAGTGCCTGACTTATTGGGTTATTTCTTCGGAACCTTTTGTGAATGTTGGAAGCTCTGCCACTGAGGATTTTGGAAGTTATCTGAGCCATTCCAGAATGCTGAGAACGGGCTCAACTACTTTGCTCATAGGGCACTTGAGCATGCCAATTTACATACCATACTCTAGTTATGAGTGAAATATTAAAAAGTTGGAGGAAGAAAAAATCAAGTAACTTCTTAAAGATCCTCCCTCTGAGGACACAATAATAATATGGTACTGTAATATGTAAGACAGTAGGAAGGAAGTGCTCTGTTAGTCATTCATTGTCAGAGATAACTACTATTAGTTTTCACTCATTGGTCAACCTTAAAGAACGAATCAGGTGTCGCCTCTTGTCACGAGGAGACTGTAATTATCTGATACAATGTAATATTTCAAGATAACTATATATTGTACACGATTTTTGCGGTTGGCAAACATTGTGCCTACATGGCACCTACATCATAGCTGCCACTGTGGTAAAAATTTTTCTATATAATTTAATTGGATCATACATGATGGAATGAAAAAAATATTCATATGTTTTCTGGTCATGGGGGAAAGTATGTATGAGGAGAGAGATTGTGATAGGTGACAGCTGCCACTTAAGAGTAGGAAGATAAGAAATGAGGTGACACCACCTGCCTCAGAGCAGTCACTGGGATCTCAACATCTGTCCTGACAACACCTGACATACACTGCTCCTCAGACCACACTATGTCGGGTTAGTGTTCTTTTTTGTCACTGTTATTATCACGAAGAGTAAGATATGTTAATATAGTCTGAAGAATATTCGAAAGTCTAGTTCACGGAATTTATAAAGCAATTTGTCATCACACCTATATTGACAGTTCTTTTAATACATTACTGTATTAATTCCCCTCGAGGGAGGTGCTTTGATACCAATGAGGGGTTCTTGACTCAAGGAACTTGATTTACCCTCCTTTTCTTTGGATAGTCTCCCCTCAAGGAAGGTTCCTTGATGTTGGTGAGGGGCTCTTGATTTAGGGAATTGGATCTGTGCTCCAGTTCCCCGAATTAAGCCTGAATGCCTTCCACATATCCCCCCCCCCAGGCGCTGTATAATCCTCCGTGTTTAGCGCTTCCCCCTTGATTATAATAATAATAATTTGGATAGTCTGCTTCCCATTCCTCAGGCGTTAAATGACCCCTCTGGGTGTATTATTTTCTCCTGGTTAAAATAAAATACTGTAAAAATTGAACATCAAAATGGTATACAATACCGACAGGTTGTTAGGTAAGACACATATGCAACAGTTAGACAACTTTATTCCGAAACGTTTCGCCTACACAGTAGGCTTCTTCAGTCGAATACAGAAAGTAGGCAGGAATAGTAGAGATGTGAAGACGATGTAATCAGTCCATCACCCTTGAAGTCGTAGAATTTGAGGTTGTCAGTCCCTCGGCCTGGAGAAGTTCAGTTCCATAGTCAGGAACTATCTGAAGATCAAGCGACAGTGCGGAGACTTAAATACTGTCGGAAGGAGAGGTGCAGAGTAGTAGTAGTAGTAGTGAGAATGTAGCCACTGAGAGGTCATGTCCCTCTCAGATCCAACACTTCTCACTTGAAAAGCTTGTCCAAGGTGTTTTCTGTAACAAGATGCCATGTGTTGCAGTGTCTGACAAGATGAACATCAAAATGGTATACAATACCGACAGGTTGTTAGGTAAGACACATATGCAACAGTTAGACAACTTTATTCCGAAACGTTTCACCTACACAGTTGGCTTCTTCAGTTGAATACAGAAAGTAGGCAGGAACAGTAGAGATGTGAATACGATGTAATCAGTCCATCACCCTTGAAGTCGTAGAATTTGAGGTTGTCAGTCCCTCGGCCTGGAGAAGTTCAGTTCCATAGTCAGGAACTATCTGAAGATCAAGCGACAGTGCGGAGACTAGTACCTTACACTTATCCACATTGAACTTCATCTGCCATTTTTCAGACCAAGACATTAATTTTTCAAAATCCTCCTGGAGTTCATTGCTATCCTCTTCAGAATGAATCATATGGCCTATCTTTGTATAATCAGCAAATTTTCTCATGTTACTCGTAATCCCTTCATCAAGGTCATTAATGTAAATTATGAACAAGAGATGGCCTGAAACTGATCCTCGTGGAACACCACTAGTAACTAATTCCCATTCAGATTTGACCCCATTAATGGAAACTCTCTGCTTTCTATTGGTAAGCCATGCCTCTATCCATGCTAGAACTTACCTCCTATACCATGAGCTGCCACTTTTCTTAAGAGTCTCTTGTGAGGTACTCTATCGAAAGCTTTACCAAAATTCAGATAAACAGTATCATATTCTTTATCACTGTTTACTGCCTCAAATGTTCTATTGAAAAATGTCAGTAAATTTGTCAGGCAGGAACGGCGTCTCATGAACCCATGCTGAGATTCATTAATCAAATTATACTTTTCAAGGTGACTTCTAATAATGTCAGCTATAATTGATTCTAATAACTTGCTCACTATAGATGTCAGGCTTATTGGACGGTAATTTGAAGGTACGGACTTATCCCCTGATTTGAATAGAGGAACCACATTAGCCATCTTCCCCAACTCTGGCACAACACCAGTAAGGATGGACGCATTAAACACACTCGTTAATGGCTGACTAAGTTCCATCTTGCATTCCTTAAGTTCCCTGGAAAACAACTCATCGGGCCCCGGGGACTTATTTTGCTTCAGTTTGTGTATCGGTTTGATAACCATATCCCTCGTGACAGTAATATTAGTTAAGTTAAATTCATCAGGAACTGAATAGTTGTTAATTTCTGGAATCTCATTTGTGTCTTGTGTAAAAACCGACAAAAAATAGTCATTAAATAAGGAACACATTTCCAGTTTGTTATCCGTCAGTTGTCCATTCCCAATTTTCAAAAGGTCCTACTTTTTCCTTCACCTTCGTCCTATACACTTGAAAGAACCCCTTTGGATTGGTCTTTGATTCATTAGCAACTCTAATTTCATAGTCACGTTTAGCCTTTCTAATCCCCTTTTTTACTTCTCTTTTAAGCTGAACATATTGGTCAGTAAGGTTAACCTCTCCTCTTCTGATGCGCCTATAAATTCCCTTTTTTTTCCCTAATTGACGCTTTAGCCTCCTGTTAACCCATTTGGGATCGTTATTACTAGACCTAATTTCTCTCTGGGGAATGTATATACTCTGAGCATGGTGTACATTATTAAGGAAAAAACCATAAACGCAGATCCCTTCGTAATCATAAGTATGATCATCGTCAATAAAATCATTAGCTAGACAACCCCAATCGAGATTAGATAGGTGTTCCCTAAGTCCACTATAATCGGCAGAACGAAAATCAGGGATTTTTTTTACCGTATTATCATTATTCTTGTATTCCCAGTTAATGCTAAAAGTGATGGATTTGTGATCACTTGCGCCAAGCTCTTCAGTGATCTCCAGATTATTTACGAGTGTTTCCTTATTTGACAAGATTAGGTTGAGCAAATTATTACCCATGGTAGGCTCTATTACACACTGCTTCAGAAAACAGTCCTGAACTGTTTCCATAAAGTCACCGGACTCCAGATTACCGGTCAAAGAATTCCAGTCAATTTGACTAAAGTTAAAATCCCATACTATCACTACGTTATTGTGTCTAGAAGCTCTAACAATTTCATCCCAAAGAAGTCTCCCTCTATCGTGATACAAGCCTGGAGGTCAGTATATTACACCTAGAATTAGTTTTTCTTAACCTTCTACAAACTCTACCCAAACAGATTCTGTTACTATTCCATCTATTTTTATACCAGTTTTTATGCAACACTTAATATTTTCTCGAACATATAATGCAACTCCTCCCCCCTTCCCATTACAACTATCCACACGGAAGAGCTTAAACCCTTGAATATTACACTCGGCAATCATATCCCGACTCTTTAAATCATACCAGGTTTCAGTTAATGCAATGACATCAAAGTTCCCAGCACACACTACCAAACGTAGTTCATTAATCTTATTTCTTGCACTTCGACTGTTAGCATAAAATATCATCATATGTTTTTTCTTCTCACATTTTTCCTATTCGCCTTTGCTTTTACACAATTTCTGAAATTATCATTACCCAGCATTACTTCATGACTGTTATTATTAAGATTCATAATATCAAAGCCTAAATCAATATATCCATACTCATTATTTTTCATTTCTAAACCCATACCTCTAACTAATCCTAGTTTAAAGCCCTAACAATCCCCTCAATTGAGCTAGCAAGAAAACCCACACCTGCCCTGGATAAGTGAACCCCATCCCTGGCATACATGTCATTTCGGCCATAGAAGTGGTTCCAGTTGCCAATGAATGGTACTGCATTATCTTTACAGTGTTTGTCCAGCCAACAATTAACACCAATTGCTCTGGACAACCATTCATTTCCAACACCCCTTCTTGGCAAAATGCCACATATAACAGGATGCCCCCCTTCTTCCTAATTATGTCTATTGCTGTCCTGAACCTTCTAACTAAATCCTCACTTCTACGCTTGCCTACATCATTGCCTCCAGCACTGAGGCAGATAATAGGATTGATCCCATTACCGTTCATGATGCTGTCAAGTCGGCTAACAATATCCTCCATCCCAGCCCCAGGAAAGCAAACCCTCTGTCTCCTACTCTTATCCTTCAAGCAGAACGCCCTATCCATGTATCTAACCTGGTTATCCCCAACAACAACAATATTCTTACCTTCCTTGGTGTCGTTCATCGTGACCTTCCCAGTAGTCGACTCACATTCGTCGGGTAGTGCGGAGAATGCATTAGATGTTACCACAACAGTTTCCACAGCAGTCTGTTTCTTCTTCATTGTTTCTACCTTTCCATTCGTCTTCTTGATCGTCAACTTCGTTCCATGCTGTCCAGCCACTGTCCAGATTCCCTTCTTGACCTGAGAACTCACAACTGGAGGACTACTACGAATCCTCTTATTTTCCTCAGTCAATCGCCGTATGTCCATCTTCGCTACCCTCAATTCTTCCTTAAGCTGCTGGTCAAGTTGCTCGATGGAGGGCATCTTGGTTCAGTCCACGGAGAGTACACTAGACACGACCTCACTGAGCTAAGTACAGGTCACCACTGAGCTGACCTCTCTTGGGCCAAATAATTGGAGCCACGCTTCCCTTCCTATGTCATCATTATGTCCCATTTGCCAGGTGCTAGATAACCCCCTTGGGTTTAGGCAACAAAGTTCGGCATATTTTTCCCACGATGACATTCCCATACACATAAAGTTTAGCGCTTTATTTAATTATAATAATAACATACCCAGATAAAAAGAAAACTAAGGCCCATGTGTAGTTATTGAATAAATTTACAAATCTATGCTAGCAGCAGTACGTCGGCGGTGACAAGAGCCTAGTGCTCTACGACAGACACAATCTGTAACTGAGTCAAGGACACAAGTCTAAGTATTGCCATAGTTTTTAAGATGGCCTTAATGAGCCACTGAGTGTGTCATATTCTGATTACAACCCACATCAATTGATTTTCCTAGACATTAACTACAACAACCTTCTGCATCAAGGATATTTCTTTCCCTTCCTTGAAGCGTCATAAGTAGGTGGGAGAGTCTTGATATAACACAAAATACAATATTCCAAACTACAGTATTCTTCACAGTTCTTGCTTAATTTCGTAAACTACGAAGTATATTTTCCTAGCAATAATAAATGTATGGAAGAGGGTAAGGTACCTAGGGATTGGCAGAGAGCATGCATAGTTCCTTTGTATAAAGGCAAAAGGGACAAAAGAGAGTGCAAAAATTATAGGGGAATAAGTCTGTTGAGTATACCTGGTAAAGTGTATGGTAGAGTTATTATTGAAAGAATTAAGAGTAAGACGGAAAATAGGATAGCAGATGAACAAGGAGGCTTTAGGAAAGTTAGGGGGTGTGTGAACCAGGTGTTTACAGTGAAACATATAAGTGAACAGTATTTAGATAAGGCTAAAGAGGTTTTTGTGGCATTTAGGGATTTGGAAAAGGCGTATGACAGGGTGGATAGGGGGGCAATGTGGCAGATGTTGCAGATGTATGGTATAGGAGGTAGGTTACTGAAAGCAGTGAAGAGTTTTTACGAAGATAGTGAGGCTCAAGTTAGAGTATGTAGGAAAGAGGGAAATTATTTCCCAGTAAAAGTAGGCCTTAGACAAGGATGTGTGATGTCACCGTGGTTGTTTAATATATTTATAGATGGGGTTGTAAGAGAAGTAAATGCGAGGGTCTTGGCAAGAGGCGTGGAGTTAAAAGATAAAGAATCACATATAAAGTGGGAATTGTCACAGTTGCTCTTTGCTGATGACACTGTGCTCTTGGGAGATTCTGAAGAGAAGTTGCAGAGGTTGGCGGATGAATTTGGTAAGGTATGTAAAAGAAGAAAATTAAAAGTGAATACAGGAAAGAGTAAGGTTATGATGATAACAAAAAGATTAGGTGATGAAAGATTGGATATCAGATTGGAGGGAGAGAGTATGGAGGAGGTGAATGTATTCAGATATTTGGGAGTGGACGTGTCAGCGGATGGGTCTATGAAGGATGAGGTGAATCATAGAATTGATGAGGGGAAAAGGGTGAGCGGTGCACTTAGGAGTCTGTGGAGACAAAGAACTTTGTCCTTGGAGGAAAAGAGGGGAATGTATGAGAGTATAGTTTTACCAACTCTCTTATATGGGTGTGAAGCATGGGTGATGAATGTTGCAGCGAGGAGAAGGCTGGAGGCGGTGGAGATGTCATGTCTGAGGGCAATGTGTGGTGTGAATATAATGCAGAGAATTCGTAGTTTGGAAGTTAGGAGGAGGTGCGGGATTACCAAAACTGTTGTCCACAGGGCTGAGGAAGGGTTGTTGAGGTGGTTCGGACATGTAGAGAGAATGGAGCGAAACAGAATGACTTCAAGAGTGTATCAGTCTGTAGTGGAAGGAAGGCGGGGTAGGGGTCGGCCTAAGAAAGGTTGGAGGGAGGGAGTAAAGGAGGTTTTGTGTGCGAGGGGCTTGGACTTCCAGCAGGTATGCGTGAGCGTGTTTGATAGGAGTGGATGGAGATATATGGTTTTTAATACTTGACGTGCTGTTGGAGTGTGAGCAAAGTAACATTTATGAAGGGGTTCAGGGAAACCGGCAGGCCGGACTTGAGTCCTGGAGATGGGAAGTACAGTGCCTGCACTCTGAAGGAGGGGTGTTAATGTTGCAGTTTAAAAACTGTAGTGTAAAGCACCCTTCTGGCAAGACAGTGATGGAGTGAATGATGGTGAAAGTTTTTCTTTTTCGGGCCACCCTGCCTTGGTGGGAATCGGCCAGTGTGTTAATAAAAAAAAATAATAATTTGTTGCTCCACTATACCACCATATTTTTCTAATTAAAATTATTGCTCGTAAATTACTTTGAAAACCATTAATGAAGATTTTAGGGTTTGCAGAGGTTATTCGTAATTTTTTTGTATATATATATATATATATATATATATATATATATATATATATATATATATATATATATATATATATATATATATATATATATATATATATATATATATATATATATATATATATATATATATATATATATATAATATATATATATATATATATATACGTATATACTTCAATAATAACCAAAATAAGTAATCCAGGACCCTCGAGAGAGGGTCTTTGATGCAGGGGAGGGGTTTTTGATGTAATGAATTAGACTGTGCTTCCCTTCCTCGGATCAAACCCTAATGCCTCCCATTCCCGCAGGCGATGTATGACCCCCTAAGGGTCTAGCGCTTTTCCCATACATACAGTGTAATCACTTCTGTCACAAATTTGTCTGAAGTTTTTCTGCTGCTGTGAAAACTCGGCAGAGTTGGAAATGTATGATAATGTTTCTTGTCAGGGATTAAGTGTCGAACAAGTGTTTCTGATGAACATTGTTACATCTCTTGTCATCTATTCTAAGTTCCTTTCCCCGCAAGAGTAAAAATTGATAGCGAAAAAGCATATCTGATTTTTTTTTTACTAATTCAAGATACTCTTAATACAACAAGTTTTCACTGCAACCTGAAATTATTGAACTTTACTAAATCTGTTATACAATTTTTAAAACTTATTAATACTAAATGATGCTTTACAAAGAAGAAAAAAGTCTACAATCATTTCATAGATAAGAAAATAGTAATATTATAAACATTAATTCCAGCAGCAACAATAATACCCTTTTCGTTTTTCTCAATTGTCTCTCTAAACATTTTCACTGGAATTTTGTGTTTGTCACATATATGTAATGCACAGAACCTTCCATTAAGTATAATTACGTCTTTGTACTCTCTGTCAAGATCCATGAGAATGATATCATAGATAACTCTTATTGATCTAAAATTTCTTATCATCTTGATTAGTCACCAAGTATGTGTCATGTTATCGTGTCACGTCAGACAATGATATAACTGTATAAAGTTCATTCTTAATCTCGAGTGTCAGCAGGAAGTGTCAGAACGCTAGTTGCAAAGATTAATTATTACAAAGAATACACTTAATTGACACTTTAAGTTTAATTCTTAGGTGGATGACAATAATAATAAATTATTATTATTATTATTATTATTATTATTATTATTATTATTATTATTATTATTATTATTATTATTATTGTTGTTGTTGTTGTTCATATATGATATGGCGCCTAAGGAATAGAAAGAAGTTAAGCTGGTTTGATCCAAGGAACAGTCATAAGTAGCTAAAGATAAACTAAAATTCATCTGACTTAGTTAATTTTTTTCTGAATGTTTAATACTGACTTCATTAAGTTTGGTGTGCCTTTATGGGGTGTATAACATGCAAATTTTCAGTCGCTTCGTTGGTCTTTGATGTGGACAAGATGTCAAAATTGCAATATATATATATATATATATATTATATATATATATATATATATATAAATATATATATATATATATATATATATAATATATATATATATATATATATATATATATATATATATATATATATATATATATTATATATATATATATATAATAATAGGAGGGAGGGGGTGGGGGATTTGTTTTGAAGCTGCGTTATTATTATTAATATTTATATTTGAAGGGGCTATGGGGAACTGATGGAATTTGGGGGGCTGATGCCCCTTGGTGCTGCCACTGACTAGTCGCTCATTCATGTGACTTCAAAGAAAATTATTAGTTTTACACATAGGGTAATCTTTGCACTTTTTTTTTAATTCTTGGAACAAATACCTTGCAGGAAAGATAACTAAGTACTCTAATGTTAACTGTTTTCAGTCACAGTTTTTATAATCTGAAGCTGGTTCATCCACTTTACAAATGCATTATTCCCGGTCCACAAAGACTGTATAATTAACGAGGGTACATGCTGTATTCTATTTACATACTGGAAGTTATAATTTTCCCAGCAAAAATAGGTATACTAATGGATAATAAGGTATACCTGGAGGAGGGGTGGGGATGCTGCAGTTCGGAAGGTTATCTGAACTGTGATGTCGGTCCGCTTCTGGTCACCCTATCTTGGTGGGAGACGTCCGATGTGTTAAGAAATGTATAATGAGAGTGCCAGTCAGTACCTTGTCTATCTTCACACTGTAGCTGCTGCTTAGTATTTTAAGCCACAATAATTTATTGCCGTCATACATGTGAAAATTACGAACAACTTGCTCCTGGCGTTAGTCACTAGTGACAGTAATTAAATACATTCAGCTATGTATAACCTCCTACTTAGTGTATATGATAAATCCTCGTTACTGTATTTTAAGAAGCACAAAACCCATGGGAGTCGTTCAACGCAGGTAATAGAGGCTTTTTCCTCGCTCCATTAATCGTGGCTTGGTCTCGGGTCACATGATTGCTATATATACTGATAACATGTATCGACTTCCTGGTAACCTGAATGTTTCTGTTGGGATATTAACTTACTTTCTAAGTTTATGTTCCGTAGATTGCATTACTTTTTTTTCATAAAGCCTAAGTGAAAATTTCGTGTGGTGACATTGCAGTCCACTTCACCGAGGACACGGGCTCGACTCGCAAATATAAATTCCGTCGCATCCAGACGGGGACCATCAGGTTCAAAGTGAAGGCGGCTCATGACGTGGCCATCTGCCTCTCCTCTGACAATGAAGAGGAACCTGAGGACATGTACGAGATCTTCATAGGGTGCTGGGGAGGCGGAGAGTCTGGTATCCGCCGTAAGAAACACGATGACGTCTGCCGCATCGAGACACCAGACATCGTCAACGGAGATGAGTTCGTGGGATTCTGGATAAAGATTCAACGCGGCGTCATCAAGGTCGGCTTTGGTTTTCTACAAGTTTGGCTCACATGAAGCTCAAATTCTATTACATGTCCCGAATTACTAGAAAATATATAATTATATGAAAATTGGTGGATGACCTAATGAAGTTGTTAGAATTATTATTCTTAGACATGTTTGCCAAACTTAACCTAGAGGTACCTCTCGGGCAGGTTGGCCGCTCTGGACAAAAACATGCCTTCATGACTTACTCTGACCCTGAGACTCTCCTTCATGCTACCTGGTATGGCTTCTCAACCGGCTGGGGTGCAGAGGGCGAGTGGGTCTTCCCCGGTACGCCTTATTCTTGTTTATTTCTAAATTGCTCTTTAAGAGGGCCCGGCAGCATCATTAGTGTTAACTGAAATAATGTGTAAATAAAAATTTATTTGCTGGCTAAACTGAAAGCCGCTGACTTAGCTTAAGAGCCTAAAGATGGCTGTGAGTAACTTGTTTCTTTCCGGCAGATGACGATGACACTTCTTCGTCGTCCTCGTCAGCCATGTCTTCCTCTGACTCTGAGGCAGAAGACATCAACAACCTGGAAGACAGACGTAAGGCACTAAGGGCTCTTGAGACGTTGGGGAAGAAGCTGGAAATTTAATCAACTTACAAAACTAGCATAGTAACGATGAAAAGATCTTGCGTTGTGAAGTACAGAAATGACGAGATAGTGGCCGCTTCCGTTGTGTAGTAAAGTTAAACTAGGCTAGGAAAGATACAATACTTTGACTTAGAATTTTGAATTCAGGTCATCATATACATGAACAAATTTCTTATGAAGAATTAGACATATGTGCAACAACTGGGTGTCTTTATAATATAAAAGTTTCGCCAACCAGTGGCTTTAACAATACGTGGACAAAAACAGAAGACTGAAGAGGTTGAAGATGAGGTATTTAGTTCCTCAGTGTAACAGCGTATTCAGTACCATAGTCTTGATGAATCTGAAGCACAGGCAGGTTAGGTCTGTCAGGAAACAGGACAAGTGTTTCCTGATGCGGGTCTTAGTCATATGATGACCCACAGCTGAAGCTTTTTGGTCATCTGACCGAAGCCTTCCATTGGCTTATCAGTCCACCACCTCTAAAAATTATGGTTACGACTTTAACCATTAGATCAGCAGGAAGAAGTGTGCTTATAACTGAAGTCAGATAAGGTGCAGCAGATGACTGCATTGTCACTGATTGGCGGGATTTCTAATGGAAACTTTTTGGAGAATTTTAAATTCCAAGTACAAATAATTAACAGTTTTCTTTATCACTTTTAGCTTTAATTGCTTCTTTGACAATTTACCAGTTTTAGTATATTTTTTCACAGAATTTACTTAAAAGTTTATACCATAATTTTTCGTATTATAGTGTAAGTCCACTGCATCTGCGGCTGCCAGTTCAGATTTTTCACTCTTTCACATAGACTTATTGTGAATTAGTGTTTATTGGTACTTTACTTAAATATTTACTGTACTTCATTTCGAAACTGTCATAAAGGGATTTGTTTGCATTTTTTTTCAGTCAATGCCCTTGAAAGGAGGTTCTTGACGCTGGTGAGGGGCTCTTGACCTAGGGAATTGGATCTGTGCTCCACTTCCCTGAATTGAGTCTGAACCCCCTCACATGCGCTGTATAATCCTACGGGTTTAGCACTCCCCTCATGATTATAAGTATAATTTCCAGTCAATGTGATCATGTCTTAAGAAATTAATTCCTCCCAGTGTTACAGCTTTCACAAAGGCGAAAAACTTCTTGTATATCTAAGAGAATAAAACAAACTAAAGTTCCTCTCTGTTTTAGCATTATGTTTCGGCTAAGACCAGTCAGCTTACTTTAGGTAAATCCTCTGGGGTCATACAGATAGGTAATCAAGTTTGACCTGAGGAAGAGGAGTGAATCTCTAGTTCCTTAGATCAAGAGCCCTTCGCCAGTATCTAGGTACTTCCCTTCAAAGTTAAGGTATATACAAAAGTGTGTGTGATGCTCTGAGCTAACTTGAATTCGTTTTTTTTTTTAATTAAGGTGTCCTTAACATTGTAAAAATTAATGTAAACCTGACGCGGGTCTTAGTCATATGATGACCCACAGCTGGAGATTTTGGTCATCTGACCGAAGCCTTCTGCTGGCTTACTTGTCCACCCCTTTAAAAATTATGGTTATTATTATAACCATTTTTTTCCTTGCAGGTTAATGATCCACGTGTAGTTGATAAGCTTTAAATATACTTGACTCCTGCTTAAATACCAGTAATATCCTGACAACTTGTTGGTAAAAGTTACGTTTATTATAACAGCCATCCAGTACAAGCGACCAGCACGGTGGGTACCAGCCAAGAGTGGCTACTTCCCCCGTCATCCAGTGTCTGGAGGAGAGGGTCCTGACGGTGAGGTCTTTGTGGGCATGGCTCACCATGAAGGTGCCTATGTGCTGGGTATGGTGGTACCTGACCACGGCTGTTGCTACATACCCTATGGTGGTGATGCCATTCCAAAGTCTGAGTATTTTGTAAGTAGCTAGTGATTTTTTCTTAAGCGATGGAGATACAACTTATAATAATTTCTATCCATTATTATATATAAAAAATATTAGGCGTTTTAACACTATACTTTAATCTCTAATGTTTTTCCACCTCTTTAATATTTTGGGTCTTTAATTTTGAAAAAATCTTGTACATATATGTATATGAACCCTAATATAAAATGAATTGTCATGTAGTGAGTGACTAAGCTTGGTCAAAACTAAATTTACGGAGTATACTCTTCAGAATAAATTAAGCCTCATCTTAATTTCTTGATATTTACCCCACTAAGTCACCTTGCAGGACCCATTATCTTAGAAAAGTTTCGGATTACGGAAGGTTAGGAACCCAAGATAACTCAAGCCAGTGCGTTATATACACCAAAAAATATAAACTTCTCGGTGTTTATAGCCCTGTTGCTTTAATTATTATCAGTAGCGAGGGAATACCTGGGCATATTAGTTTGTAATTACAAATACTGCTTAAACTTAATACAGGTATTAACCGGGAGAGTTAACAACGATTTAGAAATTTTATCCTGCATAAGCAACGCCCATTTGAGTTCGTACTGAGTCCTGCCTTGGGGATATTCTTTCATTTTTACAACATAAATAAAAACAAGATTGATTTTTTTAGATTTTGCCACCGAAGTGGCTAGTTTATTGTGCACCCCATATCCATCCTGTGGACGGTAGCGCAAGAGCATATGGATACACAAAAGGCCTAGGAATTAGGCCCCAAAATGGTTAACAAGAGCACATCTGGATTTATGTTTACATTTCACTCATCTGTTACAAGGAAATTTTAGGAAATTTACTTAAGAACAAGCTGAGTGTCAAACTGAGGAAAACTCTGATAAACACTCGTTCTTCTCACCGTCAACACCTCATATGCAGTGCTAAAGAAAGTTTAAACTTGATTCAGGTGCTGAGTAACCCTGGTAGTGTGACGCTGTCTTGGGAGCCAGGGAGCATGGGCAAAGCTCCCTCAGGAGCCCTGCAGGGCGGCATCACAGAGGACGGTGAAGCTCTTTTCATCGGCCGTGTCAGCGTGGATGGTGAGGTCTCCGTCGGTAAGGTGAGACCTTTAACTTGACCACTAGACGTTCATAGTGTTTTACTGTAAGCCAGCACTTCCTTGTGAGTGATAGTCGTATCTCTTATCTTTCGCCATCCACAAGTAATTCTTGAGGTCCCGCATTCCTAATTACAAATTCAGGCTGAACCCCCTCATCAATCTGGCTCGGAAGACTCCGGATTATTAGCAGAATTTGTCTTGACAATGTGCCACAAATTGCAAATGGCGTCCCCTCCGTCACTACCCCGGCTGTTCTGCATCCCACCTCACTCGAAATTTCTCGAAGGGTCAATCAGCATCACATTATTTGAATTATTATATAATTCAAATTCATACATGCTGAATTTAGGAAAATTCAAAATTTTCCACAGATATCTTTAGTCATGCCTGAGAATTTACTCATTCAAGATCCCAGCCTACAGAATACAAAATTCCTTTCTTTAGTGTAGTGACTAACTTTCAGTTATATTTATCTTCACGCATAAAAATCTCAACGACTTTATTCAAGATTAAGTAACTTCAGGGCATTTAACTTTTGTTTTCCTAATACACAAATTTAAAATTTGTCAAATTACTGCATTTTAAATGTTTATAGTACCTAAGCACAGAATTGATATAATTAATCCCCTGAGTTGAAGTTAGTTGTTTTTGTTACACAGTCTTTGTTAATGTCTGGAAAATGGCTTGCAGTCTTAACCTTTTACAGTCATTAGACCATAATTAAACGTAACTTCACCAGTCACAAGGAGCTTTTGCTTTAAAATTGATGTTTTTGCTTTAAAATTGAAGTCTTGTCTTCTGTCACAGGTTCATGGCAGCCATGGGGTGTGCTACGTTCCATACGGGGGCAAAGAACATGCCCACAAGCATTACGAAGTCCTCTGTGTCCGCAACGTTCCCTGCAGAGTCTAACCTGTGCATTGCAAGCACCTACAACCTTTTGTGCCGAGTCTAGCATTTGCCTTGCAAGCTCCTGCGACATTTCATGTAGAGTATAGCATTCGTCTTGCAATAGCCTATAACCTCCATTCAGAGATTAGTCTTCGTCTTGCAAGCACCTGCAACCTTCTCTGCAGGTGGGAAGGTTAGACTCCATGGAAAGTCTAGCCGAAGGCTAGACTTTCCATGGAGTCGAACCTTCGTGTTGTAAACGTTTATTAAACTGGTCCTAATCATTAAACGTGTCGTGCTTCATCATGACTTGTTAATTTCCTTAATTCAGCCTGCAACGTCCCATCTATATGCAACTCTTACCTATATCCTGAAATCTAGTCCAGACCATAATGTTAAGGAAGACTTTAACATAATGATTCATAACCTTCAAAGTGACTTTCATATTCTTCCATAGCCAGTGGTTTACCTTCTTCAGAAATATTATATATTTATAGGGAAGTATTAAACTCGTGGGTTATACAGTGAGTCTCCTCCAGCTGGAGACAAATGGTATAAAATATCACAACAGAAAAAGAAACAAATCCAGTATAATGCAATCTTATTGACAACATTTCGCCCACGCAATGAGCTCTATCAAGTCATAGATTTGACTTGATTAAACCCCACTGTGTGGTCGAAACACGTTAATACAGGGCAGTGTTATATTGCATTTACCTAGTGCACATACCTTCCCTGGTGACAGTCTCCTTACTGGAGGAATTGCTGTCTTCTCTCATGCTGTGAGTGGCCTCCCGGCAGTTGGTTTTATTCACCTAACAACCAGAGCTTTGGTGTGATAGAGCGCAAGGAAAACGTCTCATTATGATAATTATTATACTCTGAGGGAAGCGCTAAACCCATAGGGGCCAGACAGCGCATAAGGAATGACAGGCAGTCAGGTCCACTTCTTCGGATCAAGAACCCCTCACCGGCATCAATTAAGCTTCACGACTGAAATATTCGTAAATAAATTATTCAAAGATACAAAGAATGAGAATAAAAATGTTTTTAAATTAATTTTTTTATTACACAGACACAAATAAAAGTAGAGAGAAGATTAACATGACCTTGATCAATATTTATAAGACACATCCACAGTTAAATCTATTATGAAGGCGTATTAAATACCAGCCAACCTGCCTCTCTGCCAGGCTAGCTGACTGCCTCGCTGCCAGGCTAGCTGACTGCCTCGCTGCCAGGCTAGCTGACTGCCTCTCTGCCAGGCTAGCTGACTGCCTCTCTGCCAGGCTAGCTGACTGCCTCTCTGCCAGGCTAGCTGACTGCCTCTCTGCCAGGCTAGCTGACTGCCTCACTGTCAGGCTAGCTGACTGCCTCGCTGCCAGACTAGCTGACTGCCTCGCTGCCAGGCTAGCTGACTGCCTCACTGCCAGGCTAGCTGACTGCCTCGCTGCCAGACTAGCTGACTGCCTCACTGCCAGGCTAGCTGACTGCCTCGCTGCCAGGCTAGCTGACTGCTTCACTGCCAGGCTAGCTGACTGTCTCGCTGCCAGACTAGCTGACTGCCTCGCTGCCAGGCTAGCTGACTGCCTCACTGTCAGGCTAGCTGACTGCCTCGCTGCCAGGTTAGCTGACTGCCTCGCTGCCAGACTAGCTGACTGCCTCACTGCCAGGCTAGCTGACTGCCTCACTGCCAGGCTAGCTGACTGCCTCACTGCCAGGCTAGGTGACTACCTAGCCGTACACACTGTAAACACAAACTTTGTACACACACACGGGTTAATTTTTGTTTAGTGCAGGTGGGAATACTCTTGTCAAGACCAGTAATGATACACTTTACACAAATACAATGAATCTGACGCAGAAACGTTGGGTACTGATGAAGGTATGGAAAAACAAATTTATGGGTTGCAAAAGCCAGATTGGAATATTTTTCTTTTTCACAGACAAAGAATGATTAACAAACAATGTGAAATTAAAATCTACACTTTCTTATAATTGCACTTTCAAAACAGTGATTAATTATCACTACTAGCATTAAGACAGTCCACGGACTGTCGTAATGCTAGTAAAAGAATATTTATGTATATGTAAGCCTAACAATCCTACAACGCGAGTGTAATTATTTAACACAATTTATCTGAGACCAGCACAAGAATTCTAACCTATGCTACCTAACACTGCACAGGCCGAGAGTCACGTACACAAGTGCTTAAACTATTCACGTTCAGATTCTTTATTTCAGATCACTGGATATGCAAAATGTACATGTGCCACCTTGACTGAGTGGTTTAACCAATGTTTGACTACCCGTGTCAGATGTCAAAGGTTTAAATCCTCTGCCGGTCTAAGAAAAACTGTATGTCTGTATGTATGTATTTATGTATGTATATATGTATATATATATATATATATATATATATATATATATATATATATATATATAATATATATATATATATATATATATATATATATATATATATATACATACACATTTAAGTTTATTTTAAAAAGTGCTATTACATGACAACACATTACAGTTTCTGTAATTAAGATTAACACTTTTCCCACACACGAAGTTATCGGCAAGTGTAAACTCAAGACATGATCAGTTTATAACATAATTTTAGGGGTTATGGTATTGTATTTTGATCAAGATTAAATATAATGAGACTTCGTATTCTCCTGTTGAATTTTACTATAAATATCTTTCTTTTCACTCTGCCTAAGGCCTTTGAGATATCTTTGGACAATAGTTAATAAATTTGTTTTCTATGTACTAAGCATTACTGAGAGGGTTTTGCTGTATAGTCTATAAAAAATATAGAAATCTAAACTTCTCGAAAGTCCAACAGCAAAGACTACAGCTATTCAACTCAAATATGTTGGTATGTCAAAAATCATAACTGTTCTAAGGTTCTAATTTCCTATTGCTTTAACAGCTTTATAACAACTTATTAAGTCACTACTCAACGGTTCTATGGCATCTCTGTCTACTTGAAGACTATCACTTGTAAACAAGTAAACTGTTACCCTTTGTAATGTGTTTGCTCCGTAACCAAGGTACACGAGGCTCTTTAAAATATATATCATTCTGGTAGCAATAATAGTTAACCTGTCCTTAGTTATCCTGAATACATGTTGTATACATTTTTTTTACAATATTTATTCTGAGAATTTGGATGATGCACACTATGTAGCTAACATCTACATGACTAGCTACGGTCTACAGCAGTCCATGATAGTTTTGCTGTGAATAAAGAAAAGATTGCACTTGGACGGAATTACAATAAGATGTCTTACCATAGTCCTTGTCTGCCAAGTGGTATATATATATCCTCAAAATTATATACAAGATAGAATTTATATAGTCCTTGTCCGCCAAGTGAAAGATATAGCCTTAAGACTATACAAAGCATTTTTTGTATGTAGAAGTCTTAGCAACAGGTGCCCTGACCACTGAGTGCCACGATAATTATCATTATTATTCTCAGGCATCGCATCATTGATGCCAAAATATGAACCACATGTTCAACATCATATATAAATATATCACATGGACAGATTTTCACAGGTAGTGAGGAATGTTTCCAGAAGTTACAAACATAACCTGGCTTTACCAATTATTTCCATGCCTTATTTAATCTAATTCAAGGCATGACAGATTTAATAAGGTCCTAGGCCAAGACATTTTCCAACTGTGTTTGTGTTGTGTGTAAGGCAAATATTCTGCTACATAATCTATACAGACTCAGAACTAAATAAATTCGTGAAGACTAGGATGAAATTTTTGTGTACACAAATTCGAAGAATGGAAACACACTTTATAAATCCGGACAGGTACTTTAAATAAATCACTATGTAATATAGTATATATGCATTTTTACAGGCTAAAAACACTGATTATTGTTATTATTATAAAGGTAAAGAGATAATTATAAAATAACATTTTATACGGGGATAACTCACGGGGAAAATAAGTCTATGGTAACTTCCTTCCATTTATGGATCTCTGGTAAATTAATTCCCGGAACACTGAAATACCACCGTGCATAAAAACAAGAAATTCGTGATGTTGTGGATTAAATATATAAGTAAATTTGACTGCATTTTGGGTATGAGGTTCCACCCTGCCTCAGTCACGGCAATAATACGTCGTGCAAAGATCTATAATTATTTACAGATTCATTTAAAAGATGTTTCATGAGACTGTAGTACACAGTCGTGAATGTCTGATCTTTACAAATCTGATGGTTAGGTTAGGTAAGGTTCGTCAGGAAACAGGACAAATGCTTCCTGACGCGGGTCTTAGTCAGGTGATGACCTGCCTTTAGACCTTTTGTCATCTGACCGAGGCCTTCCGCTGGCTTACCGGTCCACCCCTTTAAAAATTGATATAATTATCTGATGTACAAATCTGATAAAATTTCAAAGGATTTTTAATGTCAATGCTAGATATTAAAATGTAATTCTGAAGAAATTATATAGAGTAAATTCTAAATAACTGCAGTGTTTTCTGCGCTTGGAATAGTAAAAAGATAATTATATTCGTCATATTGTAAACTAATGTATTATAGTGCAAAACTTGTTACTGGTTTAATGAAAGAAAAACATAACAGAATTAAATGTCATTATGAGGCACGGATATTGGTGTCCTGGTGGGATTTTCCATATAAATATACATGTTTTTATAGAAAAAGACATAGCAAAAGGTCTTTTAATACATTTTTTTTTGCCATCGTTTGTCAGCTGACGGACACACTCCATCCATATGACTCTGTATCACAGGAACACTTGTAATAAATGTCGACGTATATATTGATAGATAAGAGTGTAACTATGACAAATGAAGATATTACCATCCTTCATATATTGTAATCCTGGTAGATGAGGACTCAGTTATGACTGATGTTCATGTTATGTCTGGTGGTGATGTTGTATTTGTCCTCTTGTGTTGGTGATGATCGCCAGGCAACAGGACATAAGTCTCCTGTCACTGGTTGGAATCAGCTGATTAAACGTTGAGGGGCTGAGCATCCGCTGGCCTGACCTACCTGGTGTCACACCTCGTTCACTCAGTAAATGTTCAACATAATGACATTAATATTACATGTCGAAAGAAAACTTATTCATGCATGACTTATGCATGTCAGGACTGATTTATCCCAGTCATGACCGATTTATCTAAGTTTACATGAATTGTGAAAGGTTATTCACGACTCTGTACCGAACTATCGGAACTGTGCATGAACACAGGTCTTGGAAAAACATCCATGCGCGATGCTTACAAAATCTGTATATTATACATTACGAGAAGAACACTTTGCGTGTTGTATGTTATTTCTGCATACACCATACATACACCGAACAATACATTGTATTTACTAGCACAACACGTGATACATGTTCATGAAGTATTCCTAAGGAACCAATACGGGATGAATGGTAGAACTTAAACAATAATATCCTCAACACGCCATAATTATAATACTACAATCACTTATTGAACTCTTCCTTTATAATCTCTATAGTTATTCATAAATTATTTTAATTCAAACTCAGCTAATATTTTCAATATATCTCGAAGTATAAAGGTCTTCAGAACATACAATTAATTAAAGTAAAGCAATTCTCTCTCTCTGAAAATTTGTGCCCACTATATATAAATATTTTATATAAATGTAAGCCATCTATCGTAGTAAAATAAATATACCAACAATATTGTTGAAGGAGAGATGGAAAGATAAGGTATATTTGAAATATTCTAATGTATTGATCAGCTATAAGCTAAAGGCTCGCATATGCTACTTACCTGCAACTTTTAATATATATATATATATATATATATATATATATATATATATATATAAAATAATATATATATATATTGAACTCTAATCTGTGATATGGGTTAAATAATACTTGATAATAAATAGGACTAGGAAGATTCGGGCCTTAATTATCCTAGTAGTTTATAGGCCTAAAATGTAATTACATCTAAGATTATTGTCTATTAATATTGAAAACCACTGTCAAACTATACTACAGATATAAACAGAATATTTAGCACTGGGACTTAGGACTAAATGACAATTTTTTCATAATACATTCTTGTACATTCTTACTGTGTTTCATCAGGTACCAAAATTAAATTGTGAAACTGATACTGAAACAAACTTATCCCTGATGAAAGTTATCTAGATCATAATTTAAATAGTTCTATAATCTTCTATACAACCAAAATTAAACTTGGTAGATATAAAAATCTGTTAAAGTCAGGAAGATCTTCAGTCAGAAAGCAAAAACTAATTTATAACTATGTAGTTTCTAGTAAGGCTCCATCAAAAACAGACGTAAATACGTAACCTTAATGACCCTTTCAGTCTGATGGGCTTTCAATTCTAATGCTCAAAAACAGAAAGATATAGCACTTAGAAGTATCTTAAAATAGAAAGGAAGACTGTCATACAGCACTGTAGATGCTAATACCTAAGACAACTCAGAAATCTTAGACCTTTCTTACTCTTTGGAGAAAGAATATAATACCTCCGCCACTGGAAAAATCTCACATATTTAGAGATCTGTTTAAAATTTCGGTGGGACCCACTCCAGCTTTGCTCGCGCCCCAAAGGAAATTAAAATAGAAACGTTATGCAAATTTTTTTATGCAGTATCTCAAACTTTTAATTTTTAAGCTAAATTTAACTTGGCAACCTAACATAATCTTATCCAAATTTGCAAAATATAATATAATTGAACTTATCTAAGTTTTCTAAGAATTTGTCTAAGCATAATTAACTATTTTACTTGGTGAACCAATTTTTCAGGTAACATTTTTGGTCGTCATCAGAGGATGACCTTGAACCTGAATCACTCACTAATCATTAGCTGACACAAGGGCCAGGAGCTGTGAATCAACCCCTGCAACCACATATAGGTGAGATATTTTTTTCTCAATTCAGACTGAAAATGATAACCTAAACTCTCCCACCCTTCCAAAAAAATCGTATCATTGATGTTATACAATACCGACAAGTTGATGAATAAGACATGTACAATACCTGTCTTATTCATCATCTCCCTCAAAAAACTAGCTAATTATTATTTGACCTCGTCCATTGACAATATTTTTTTAATACAAGCAAGCTCTCCACATGCCCCACAAAAAATAGTTCATTTTTGCGCAGATTCATATTTTGAGATATTTGATATAATAATACTTTTAAATGTGTAGTAGTGCTCAACCAGGAAGGGTCAGGCCTGGCCAATCACGCGTCACCATACAGTCACGTGACACGCCCGACCAAATCACAGCTCAAAAATTTCCTGGGACAGTTCCAGTAATGTGTCCACGACAGTGACGTCTCGTTGTGATACTTGTGAAATTATTCTATTTTACGACATAATTCGATATAATTATCTACACTTTAATGTGAGTACTACTGTAGAATGATGATCTACAAGGTTACGTAAGTTGTTTATGTTAGACTAGGCTGTAATGCCAACTTTAATCGTATATTTTTACGAAATGTTTTCCGCTCGGGTAACCATTTCATACATTACCTTTTTTCTATTGTTATTGAATGTAGAAGCTCCATGTACAGTGTTCAACATCTGGGTATCTACCGTGAAGACATCCAGTACACAGTTTATCAAAACTACGGTGGTTAACACCTTTCTAGGCTCAGGGACTGATTAACTGGTCTTCTTCTGTCTCCAGTTTCACTACCTTCAAATAACCTCTTTATTAAAATGATAAAGTGATGCTTAGCGAAACGTCCCCAGACTCTAAAGATACCCAGGAGAATCTAAAGATACCCAGGAGAATCTAAAGATACCTAGGAGAATCTAAAGATACCCAGGAGAATCTAAAGATACCCAGGAGAATCTAAAGATACCCAGGAGAATCTAAAGATACCCAGGAGAATCTAAAGATACCTAGGAGAATCTAAAGATACCCAGGAGAATCTAAAGATACCCAGGAGAATCTAAAGATACCCAGGAGAATCTAAAGATACCCAGGAGAATCTAAAGATACCCAGAATCTAAAGATACCCATGAGAATCTAAAGATACCCAGGAGAATCTAAAGATACCCAGAATCTAAAGATACCCATGAGAATCTAAAGATACCCAGGAAAATCTAAAGATACCCAGAAGAATATAAAGATACCCAGAATCTAAAGATACCCAGGAGAATCTAAAGATACCCAGAATCTAAAGATACCCAGGAGAATCTAAAGATACCCAGAATCTAAAGATACCCATGAGAATCTAAAGATACCCAGGAAAATCTAAAGATACCCAGGAGAATCTAAAGATACCCAGGAGAATCTAAAGATACCCAGAATCTAAAGATACCCATGAGAATCTAAAGATACCCAGGAGAATCTCAAGATACGCAGCAGTTGCAATGTCAGCTATCATCTTGTCGGTATTGTATATCATTATTACTGCAAAGTTATATTTATCTTGACGCATCTTATATACAAACAAACTGAATATTTTTAAAATATTAGTAATCAGCCAAGTTGACAGCTTTATAAAATGAAATTTAATTTTAATAAAAATTTAATGACATTCAGTAATGCGATTATTACTAGAGGAAGTTGAATGTCAACACATTCAATTTTTAACATTACTGAATTCAGAGAAAGTGAAGTCACTGTTTAACAATATAATTGACCTTCACTTAATGGGTAATAAATTGATATGCTATCATGCAATGGTCACTTCTTGCCTTAGTTTATGATATGTAAACAATATTGGCACAGGGACATTATTTGCTATTCAATTACTCTGATAAATTTAACATTTTATTCTCAATCCTACAATGAAACATGCATTCATAAGAACATAAGAAAGGAGGAACACTGCAGGAGGCCTGCTGGCCCATACTAGGCAGGTCCTTTACAATTCATCCCACTAACAAAACATTTACCCAACCCAATTTTCAATGCTACCCAAGAAATAAGCTCTGATGTGAAAGTCCCACTCAAATCCAACCCTTCCCACTCATGTACTTATCCAACCTAGATTTGAAACTACCCAAAGTCCTAGCCTCAATAACCCAACTAGGTAGACTGTTCCACTCATCAACTACCCTATTTCCAAACCAATATTTTCCCTATGTCCTTTCTAAATCTAAACTTATCTAATTTAAATCCATTACTGCGGGTTCTCTCTTGGAGAGACATCCTCAAGACCTTATTAATATCCCCTTTATTAATACCTATCTTCCACTTATACACTTCGATCAGGTCTCCCCTCATTCTTCGTCTAACAAGTGAATGTAACTTAAGAGTCTTCAATCTTTCTTCATAAGGAAGATTTCTGATGCTATGTATTAATTTAGTCATCCTACGCTGAATGTTTTCTAACGAATTTATGTCCATTTTGTAATACGGAGACCAGAACTGAGCTGCATAATCAAGGTGAGGCCTTACTAATGATGTATAAAGCTGCAGTATGACCTCTGGACTTCTGTTGCTTACACTTCTTGATATAAATCCCAGTAATCTATTTGCCTTATTACGTACGCTTAGGCATTGCTGTCTTGGTTTAAGGTTGCTGCTCACCATAACCCCCAAGTCCTTTTCGCAATCTGTATGGCTAAGTTCTACATCATTTAATTTATAAGTACTAGGGTTATGGGCACTCCCAAGCTTCAGAACCTTGCACTTATCTACATTGAACTGCATCTGCCACTTTTCTGACCAAGAATAGAGTTTGTTTAAATCCTCCTGAAGTTCCCTAACATCTACGTTTGAATCAATTATCCTACCTATCTTTGTGTCATCGGCGAATTTGCTCATATCACTAGTAATTCCCTCATCAAGATCATTGATATATATTATAAACAACAACGGGCCCAAGACTGATCCCTGTGGAACGCCACTTGTTACAGATCCCCACTCGGATTTAACCCCATTTATGGACACTCTCTGCTTCCTGTCAGTGAGCCATGACTCGATCCACGAGAGCACTTTTCCCCCAATGCCATGGGCTGCCACTTTCTTTAACAGTCTATGGTGCGGAACTCTATCAAAACCCTTACTAAAATCTAAGTAAATAATATCAAATTCTTTATTGTGGTCAACAGCCTCAAAAGCTTTACTGAAGAAAGTTAATAAATTAGTTAGACAAGACCGGCCTCTTGTGAATCCATGCTGAGTATCATTAATCAAGCTATGCTTATCGAGATGGCTTCTTATAATCTCAGCTATAATTGACTCTAGTAATTTGCCTACAATTGAGGTCAGGCTTATTGGGCGGTAATTTGACGGTAACGACTTGTCCCCTGTTTTAAAAATAGGAGTTACATTAGCCATCTTCCACATATCAGACACTACACCTGTTTGAAGAGATAAATTAAAAATATTAGTTAATGGTTCACAGAGTTCCATTTTGCATTCCTTAAGAACCCTTGAAAAAACCTCATCAGGACCCGGCGACTTATTTTGCTTCAGTCTGTCTATCTGCCTCACAACCATCTCACTAGTGACTGTGATGTTACATAATTTATCTTCTTCTAGCCCACTGTAAAAATTAATTACTGGAATATTGTTAGTGTCTTCCTGTGTAAAAACTGAGAGAAAATAATTATTTAAAATCAAGCACATTTCATTCTCATTGTCAGTAAGGTGCCCATAGTTATTTTTAAGGGGACCTATCTTATCTCTAACTTTTGTTCTATAGACCTGGAAAAAACTTTTTGGGTTAGTTTTAGAATCCCTAGCAACTTTAATTTCATAGTCCCTTTTAGCTTTTCTTATCCCCTTTTTAATGTCCCTCTTAATGTCAATATACTGATTCATAAGATGACCCTCACCTCTTTTGATACGCCTATAAATTCCTTTCTTATGCCCTAGTAGATATTTGAGCCTATTATTCATCCATTTTGGGTCATTTCTATTTGATCTAATTTCTTTATATGGGATAAACGCTCTTTGAGCAGCATGTATAGTGTTCAGAAAACTGTCATATTGATAGCTCTCTTCGTTACCCCAGTCAACAGATGATAAGTGTTCTTTAAGCCCATCGTAATCTGCTAAGCGAAAATCTGGGGCTGTTACTGAGTTATCGCTACTATCGTACTTCCATTCAATGCTAAATGTAATTGATTTGTGGTCGCTAGCACCCAGTTCCTCTGAAATTTCTAAATTATTAACAAGGGATTCATTGTTTGCCATAACTAAGTCAAGCAGGTTATTTCCCCTTGTAGGTTCTGTCACAAACTGCTTCAAAAAACAATCCTGAAATACTTCTAAGAAGTCGTAACGATTCTAAATTCCCAGTCAAGAAATTCCAATCAACATGACTAAAGTTAAAGTCTCCTAGAATTACTACATTATCGTGCCTTGTGGCCTTAACAATTTCCTCCCATAGTAGTTTCCCTTGGTCCCTATCTAAGTTAGGGGGACGGTATATCACTCCTAAAATCAGTTTTTCATGCCCCTCTGAAAATTCTATCCAAACAGACTCTGTATGTGTTACTTCAGACTTAATACCCGTTTTTATGCAACAGTTCAAGCGATCTCGGACGTACAATGCCACCCCACCCCCCCTCCCAATACTTCTATCTTCTTGGAACAATTTAAAACCCTGAATATGACATTCCGCAGGCATGTCCCGACTTTTTGAATTAAACCACGTCTCAGTTAAGGCAAATACATCAATGTTACCTACACTAGCAACTAATCTCAACTCGTCCATCTTATTCCTAGCACTACGGCAATTAGCATAATAAACATTGAAAGACTCTCCTTTCTCTTTACCCTTCCTGCTCATTTCTATTTTTCTACTAAACCTATTACCGTCTTTATCACCCAAGGTCCCTGTTGTCAATGAATGTTACCGCATTTTCCTTACAGTATTTGTCCAGCCAGCAATTGACACCAATTGCCCTGGACAACCATTCACTTCCAACTCCCCTCCTTGGCAAAATACCACATATGAGAGGGTTCCCACCCTTACTTCTAATTATTTCTATTGCTGACCTATACCTGCTAATCAGGTCCTCACTCCTACGTCTGCCAACATCGTTGCCTCCAGCACTGAGACAGATAATAGGATTGCTCCCATTACCTCTCATGATGTCATCCAGACGGCTAACAATATCCTCCATCCCAGCCCCAGGAAAGCAAACTCTCTGTCTCCTACTCCTGTCCTTCAAGCAGAACGCCCTATCCATATACCTAACTTGGCTATCCCCAAAACAACAATATTCTTACCTTCCTTAATGTCCTTCGTCGTGTCGTTCCCAGTAGTCAACTCACATTCGTCGGGTAGCACTGAGAATGTATTGGATGTTTCCACAACAGTTTCCACGGCAGTCTCTTTCTTCTTCATCGTTTCTACCTTTCCATTCGTCTTCTTGATCGTCAACTTCTTTCCCTGCTGTCCAGCCACTGACCAGTTTCCCTTCTTGACCTGAGGACTCAAAACAGGAGGACTACTACGAATCTTCTTGTTCTCCTCGGTCAATCGCCGAATTTCCAAATTCG
>NC_069432.1:42255322-42278524 GCF_026875155.1 Cherax quadricarinatus
AGTTGACTTCAATTTCTATTTGAGGGTAAACGTATTCTTGACAGGTTGTGGACAGAAAAAAAAAGCAATCTTAATGACCCACGAGGAATCGATACCTTTTACACATTAACCCATTACTTTTAAGTAATAACTAAAATTCTTCCAACCAAATGCTGACTCAGATATAGATCATTTCGTGTACTATCTTCAATTTTAATTTACAGAATATGGTTTAGCAAGAATAGTCTCTGATTCTGTTGTCCTCCATTAAGAACTAATGAGATAAACTCTAATTATAATTCCTATAATTTTCATGTTATATTCACGAAATAATGCAGTTTCAGTATTCCAAAACACCAATAATTATGTTATTATCGTGAGCTATATGATATATACGAGTTTAGCGCTCTCTTGCCTTTATAATAATATGTAATTATATACTGGTAAGTCCCTGAATTACTTTATATTTGGACGCTTCTTAATTTTCCTAAAAATTAATAGAAATATGTATTGATAAGAAACATTGTGGCCTCGAAACAATTGAATTGAAAATGTCAGAAATGATGAGACGTATCATGTATATTTTTCCAATAACCTTGACAACATTACAACATAATTCGTTAACATTGTAAGTCACCTTTACATTTTGGTGATATTATTATTAATTATTAAAGTGGTAGTAGACCAATAAGCCAGTGGAAGGCCTCGGTCACTTGATCAAAAGCTCAAGTGGCGGGTCATCATCACGAATTGGTAACACTGATCAAGACATGGTAACACTTTTCTTGCTTTCTCTATAATTCTTCCTGGTTTAGCGCATTTTACGTATAATGAATAAACAACAGATAAAAAGTCTTGCTTCAAAATGGATAAATTAATGTAAGGCAGTCTTTCACGATGAGGCTTTATTGTTCTTATCAACGCCAAATTTACGACCATTGTCAAGTCAGTACAGCAAGTGGATAATATTGTGAATAATGACTCAGGGAAGCAGATTAAAGCAGATAATTTCTTCATGAGTGGCATATAATTATAGCCTCTTCGTTAAGTTTGCAGATAATAGCCGTAACTCAAGTCGCTTCTTTAACGGTATATAATACTGCCGCTTTTAAAATTTACTTTTAATCGTTAGTTGTGGGAAGAAGCGGTTATTAAAGTGACTTATTTTAAAATAATAGGTCTAGGATAATGTTAGCGATAACACAAATTTGTTCAAAGGCATTGCAGAGGTTTGCAACGAGACTCGTCACAGAGGTATGGGGTATGTGCTTTGGGGGGAGATTAAGAGAGCTAAACTTGATGACATTAGAGGAAATAATGACTAGGGATATGATAATGTATAAAATACTGAGATGAACTGATAAGAATTGGACATGAGAGCTTGTTCGAGACGGGAAACAGGAGCACACGAAGGCACAGCTGGAATTTAAAAACAGGTGAGTCACAAGGATGTTGGAAGTATTTCTTCGGTCTTCGAGTGGTCAGGAAGTGGAACAACCTGGATAGTGGATAGAGGCAGGATCCATACATAGTTTTAAGAAGAGGTACGATAAAATTCGAAGCCAAGACAGTGAATTTTTTTTTTATAGGAGTTAAATTATTCTTGATGTTAGTGGACTCCCGACTAAAGTACTCTCGTTTAATTGAGAAAGCTTAAATCTACGAAATAAAAAGGTGACAATCGACAGCCCTGAAATCTACCAGAGCTAATAATCTATCAGTGTACGTACATTTGAGTTTAATCATTAACGTTGCTAGCGATTAAGTGATATTTGACGGCTGGTTACAAGATAGGTCGAAGCCTCAACCACCGTGACAGATCACAGCGAAAGATTTGTAAAGACAGTAAGTTGAGACTCAAAATGGACAAATATCTTTATCCATATACCAACTTATGTTCTACCTAATGCCCCCTTCATAAGGGTGCTTTATGCTGGTGAAGGGATCTTGATCCAAGGAATTACAGCTACCCTCTCCTTCTTTGGATCAAACCTGATTACCTTCCATTCTCCACGCGCTGTATGATCCCTAAGGATTCAGCGTTTCTTCATTAATAATAATAGTAATAGTAAGTAATGTATAGTATGTCGATAGTTGTTAAGCTAAACAAGTCTTCTTTGATTATTAGTTTCGGATAGTATAATATAGTCTCTGAAATTATAACTAGGATCTGTATGTTTAAATAAATGAATTTAATACAATCTAACAATAGTTCAGAGTAAATAAGGTGAGCAGAGCAAGTGATGTCCTTACCTTACCATCCATGACGAAGATAAGGTTGCTCTCAAGTCCTGTCTGGAATGTGTGGGCTGACTCTCCATCAGGCAGGGAACTGGTGGAAACGTCACCACCTTCACCGCTCCTACTACCTTCGCCAACAGTAGCCTGTATATTGGTGAATTGACGAGTGTTGGTGCCCCTATGGGAGGTCGTGGCTTCTGCTGGGGTATAGTGTTGTAGCGTTGTGGTGTGCTGTGAGGCAGACTGAGGGCACTCCGGCGACTGTGATATATGATACAAATTAATTTCTTTCGCGACAGACCTCGCGTTGGTGCTATTTATCGCTTTGTCGCACATAGGAATATTGTTGTATATGGTCTGGTTCATCTTAACTAAGAGATTATCAGTGTGTAGGGGCACGCGCGTGCGCTCGCTTCTTAAGACAACACCAGTATAGTAACTGAAGGTAACAATCCACGAGCCTCTCCCGTCAGAGAATATAGAATAAAGTTCTCCTGAGGAGCTGGGTACCCAGACGCTGCTGTCATGGCCGCCTTGTAAAGCCAGGATTGTTCGCGTTCCCGTCACTGTGTTGAACTTCACCAAGCGAAGGGAGCTGCTCGAACTCTCCACCTCCTGCAAAAGGAACAGGGCTCCTCGGTTATCGCTCCAGCTGCGTATATTGTGACGAACACTAAACTGCTCTTCCCTCCCTGGAACCAAATGCAAAGCTGACCACTTTCCTCTGTGGTCTAGCTTCCACAGTGTTTGTCTGTCAGTGGCGTCGTGTGCTGTTACAGCAGTTGGCGGGCTCCTGACAGTGGTGAGGAGCCAGAGAGCGTCACGATCTCGACCGCACCAGCTAGCTACTAGAGACGCCGCCTCTGAGGTAAAGACGACACCCTGGTCTTTGTGGAGTCTTCGCCAGGTGTCACTGCCATAAGATAGAAGCCAGGTGATGGTGGTGGAGGTATTGGAGATGTAGAGGGCTACCAGACCGTGAGACCATGGGCAGAAAACCAGAGGGTCTCTAGTTGTAGCGGTCTGAGTTTCCCTGTTGCTACTGTCATTAGCACCAAGAGAAGGCGGCATTGCAGACAGGGAAGGCAACCCCATTGTGCTTTGGCTTTCCGTGGCCTCGCGGCCTGTCTGGGCCTCGTCACTAGACTTCCCTATAGCCTGCCAGGTCAAGGAAGTAAAGTTCAGCACCCACACCCGACCTGGAGAAACCTGAGACCTGCGGAGAGAAGACTATTAGTTACCAAAATGACAGCCTATTAGCATTTTATAAACTCTACCCACATTTCAAGTTACATAAATCTGTATTGCATGTATGTTGATGTTCAGAGGGTCATTTGATTGTCGGATGTGTGGATGTTTGCACTTACTGAAAGACAGCTAAGTTGTGGGTATGGGGTTCGGAACGTAGTGGGTGCGTTTGGAGATATACACAATTGCTATGCAGTGTGTTTATTAGGAAGCTTGATAGGTCGTGTCGTGTGTTAGCGTATGCTATCCGTGTTCTTTCAGCTTGGCGGCTACATGATGACGGGGCTATGCCCCGCGGGCAAGCCAAGGTTTGAAAGAGGTCAGCATCAGTGGCCTTTACATTCCTAAGCTGTGAGACAGTAACGGCTAACACTACATACGTTACATACTTCTGACAGCTAGGCAGTGTGTGATGGTGAATGTGTTTTCTTGAATCTCACCCTACTGTAGTGGTAAACTTCAGCTGTCGTCAAAAAAAAAAAAAAATGGTTTACATGCCTATGTTTCTTTGATTTATCAAAGGCTCTAACTGGCAGCTGATTTTTTCTTTTTAAAACTCATGTAATTCATTCTCGTGTATTTCATTTGCTCATTTTACTAGCTGAGATTTCTGAGTAAGTGTGTAGAGGGAAGGGGAGAGTACACATGGCAAAGTTAAGCCCCATCCACTGTTCGTTATGTAGATAGTTTGTGCAAGGCGATGCCAAGCACTGACTTACTCAAGAAACAAATCAAACCTATCATACTGTTATAAAATGATAAATGTAAAAAGTAATATAAAAATAGTAAACAGAGAAAACATGAGTTATTACAACAGAGCATCTAGATATTATTTCAGCTGTCAGAGAATAATAGGTATCGAGGATACCGTATCCTCGTGTTAACAATCTTGACAGTAACATTAATAATTATACTAATTATTAAACGCTAAACCAACAAACACCAAATACTGTACAGTTGTATATTACATAGCTCAATCTCCTTTCATCGAGAACCCTTCATTAGTACAAAGGCACATCCTTCCTCTCCTTTAATGGGACAAATATTGTAGAATATACTTTTGCAATTTAAGAGGAAGCGCAATAGAAAGTCCGTAAGACGCAATTTCTCAAGTTAAAACTACTCGAGAGGAACTCTGTCCCCATAGGAGAATTGCAGGGTTATCTAGGGAAATTTGGCAAAGGTTGGCTAATGTAAGAGACATATAACGCAGTTTCATTGTTCTCCCGCTGGGCTCTGGTGTGGAAAAAATATTTCCATGCAGATATGTTCTATATTAATTAGCCTCAATATGTAGACCCTCAGAATATTCATAAGATTTTCATTGCAGATAGATGTATTCCAGAAGAGTACAATTAAATATCTTATGGCAATATAATTCTAATGGCTTTCTTTTTTGAAAACAGCCACTACCCAGGTGATGAACAATAATTACTTGTGTTGCATGATCTGTATGTCAATACTAGTGTAGAAACAATGGAAGGCAGACGAGTACGAATGTCAGTAATGTTGGCTGAATATTTTTGCTATTTTTCCTATGAACGTTTCTGTAGCTGGATGCTCTCATGTTCTGTATATTCCTATGGTGTAGGGTGAATGATCGTGGTGTCTTGTTTGTCGGGAAATAGGAAAATATCTCCTTGTGCGAGTCTTTACCATACGATGACCCTCTCAGTTGTTAAATGTTTATAAATGGGGTTTATCATCACATTTTTAAACATTAAGCCACTACATAACAATAGGCGATTGTTATCGTTGGAACCTAAAGGTGGTCGTAAGCAATAAGCTGAAGTACGTAAACAACTCCTAGTCTATATATTCAACTGTTTAAAAAAAAAAAAATAAAAAGGATAGAGTTAAGCCTAGCCTTGAGTGGCAGCAAGTGTGTATCTGAACTAAAGCAGATGGTATAGCCACTTTTACCTTTATTTTTCCCCCTCCCCCCCTCCTCACATGAAATCGAGCACAGTGCCTTCCTCGGGTTATGTCCTTGCTGGGGCCGCCAAACCAGATTTTCTTCAATAACTTCACAAGAAGGAATCATTCACTATACTTGTATAACCTCGACCACAACACAACCACAGCACTCTTACATTTCCTTTTCATTGTGGAAATTGAAATTTTGCATTGCACGCTGCACAGTTGTTGCCACTATTGCTGTCGTTTCAATAATATGGTTACTGACACTGGGGAGATTTAAAGCCTGGATTCAAAAGTGCAACGAAGGATTCTGAAAACGGACACACAGTATGCACGCGATATAACAATATTCAAGCCTCCAGCGTAGTCAAATTCTCTCCAAAATTGCACATCTCGTATAATGTTATCTCCATATGATTATTTTTACATATTGTGTGCTGGGTAGTTGAGATTTGATATTACCAAGGAATATTATACTTGTAAATAATTTATTAGTTGAGTATGATGGTGGGGCCTGGCTAGGCAAATGGAAAAAGAACGGATCATTGTTGTAAAAAGCTTGTTCATTCACTTAGATCGTTTTTATAACATCTATTTCCATACGGATTCCAGCGTCAAGGGAGATATATTTTGGTTACTGGATAGTGACACAGTGTTTCAGTAGCTACGCTCAAGGCGAGTCAAATACTTTTAGTTAGACCAGAAAAACGTCAAGTCTGATATGTTCTATAAAAAAATATTCGTAAAATTATTCAGGAAAAATTCGAGTGCCGTGAGGTGGTTGCATGATCCATGACTTTACTAAGACCGTTCAAGGGGTGTACCCTGATGCCGGTAAAGGGCCCCTGATCCAAGAACTTACCATCCCCCTTCTTTAAATTGAAGTTGAATGTCTGCCATAAAAAAAAAAAAACGGAAGAAAACTAAAGGGGAAGAATTAGATATTGGAATGAAGAGGAAGAACAAAATTATATAGGCCACTCACAAGACAAAACTTAACAAATACAACAAAAGTAGTTTTTGTTTTATATATATATATATATATAAAATATATTTTATATATATATATATATATATATAATATATATATATATATATAAATTTATAATATATATATAATTATATATATAATATATATATATATATATATATATATATATATTTTATTATAATATTTTTATATTATATATTTTATATATATATATATATATATATATATATATAAACAATTATATATATATATATATAATATAATAATATAATATATATATAATATTATAATAAAATTATATATAAATATATATATATATATTTATAATATATTATATAATATATATATATATATATATATATATATAAAATATATATATATATAAGTATGATAAAAGCGGCTGGGGCATCCCTTCCGGAAAACGGGGGGCGGCTGGAGCATCCCTTCCGGTTTAGGCCTTCCACTGGGCGGTGTACCGGTCTAGGACAGCAGCTGGAGGGTCACCTTTTCACACCTAGGTGTTACTTTCCGGTTTTGACCATGACCTCGCCCTCGAGACTACCTCACCCTTGAACCCCCCCAACCAATACCCCCCCCCCACGACCCCCCCCTTCGCGACCCCCCCTTCGCGCCGCGCACCCCGCCCCCCGCCCGCGCGCCCGCCCGCGCGCCCGCCCGCGCGCCCGCCCTTCGCGACCCCCCGCCCGCGCCTTCTGCTGCGCCTTCTGCAGCGTCATCCGGATCGCCCCGGGGCCTCGAATTTTTTTCTTTGATCTCCTTGGATCAAAGGGTTTTTGGGTTCCCCCCCTATGGGGTTTTCGAAATTCTCCAATTCCTCGGATCAAAGTTTTTGGTACCCCTCCTTTCACCCCCCATGCCCCCAAAAAATTGCTCAATATCAAAGTCTCCATCAATCCTTGGATCAAGTTTTTATGGATCCCCCCCCCTATGGGGGTTTCGAAAGTCATCCATTCGTCTCCTCGGACAAGTTTTTTGGATCCCCCCTATGGGGTTTTCGAAATCTCACTTCCATCCTCCTTGGATCAGTTTTTTTGGATTTCCCCCCTATGGGGTTTTAAAAATTCCTCGGACAAAGTTCTTGGAATCCCCCCTCTGGGTAAATCATTCAAAATAGGACTCCTCCTATGGGGCATGCCTACAAACAGGTCTAAACATCTTCCCCTATTATTTTAAAAATGAACTAAAAGTTTTTCCTCCTCCATTAATTTAAATGAACTAAAAAAGCGTGTTTACTCGGCGGTCAGTGACGTCAGTATTCCTCTCATAAGTTAAATGAACTAAAAAGATCCACCGCCGGACACAGGTTGATCTTGTATACCCTTTTAATTAATAAGGGACAAGCAAGTGACCCCCGGTCACGCGCAACACAGCTGAATCTTGGTCGATCCTTTTAGTTCATTCAAGTTAATAAGGGGGCACATTTTTTCGTAATACCCACAATTTCTTTACAACACCAAGTCTAGTAAGAGACATTTTTTTAACTATTTCATTCAGGTCACCTCCCCCACGAAGTAACCTCCTCCCCACCCTCCCAACCCTCACACTCACAAACCAACCACCTCACAATTTTCACATCATAACCCCCAATTTTTTCTCTCGTTTTTAACCCTTTTAGTTCATTAAAGTTAATTAAGGGGAACACAGTACATCAGAAAGTCACCACAAACACTTATAACCAACTTTTCGATAAATTCACTAGTCACAATTTTACATATTACGAAGTTAATACGCAACACACACTCACTTTTTGACACCATTCAAAACACTCTCTTAAATCAATTGAATACTCACAAAAAATACCTTAATACATTTCACAAACAACACTGAAATACTCAACAAAAAACAATATTCGAATCACCCCCAATCAACCTCTGAATACTCCCAGGAACACCTTCATAATACTCTTGCACATCATTCTGAAAACACCTTCATAAGTACTCTCATCCATAATCATTTGTACACTTCAAAAAACACCTTTGAATACTCACATTAACACCCTTTTGAACACCTTTCAAAACACCTTCAAAGCACATCTCATAACATTTGATACACACCAAGACACTTTGAATAACCTCAAAACACCTTTGAATAACCCAAACACCTTTGAACAACCTTCAAAACACCCTTGAACCACCTTCAAAACACCCTTGAACACCTTCAAAAACACATTTTGAACACACTCAACATCCTTTGACACCTTTGAACATTTCCAAAACACTATTGAGACTCCCAATTAAGATTTGACATCTCTAATTTATCTATCTGCACTTACAACTTACACATTTTCATTAAATTTAATACAACTCATCCCTATCTCCCTCAACTAGCATTTTCTCGTTTTTATAACCCTTTTAGTTCGATTAAAGTATTAGGGGACAACAAAACATCAGAAAAAAAAGTCACAAAAACTAACTCAAACACTTTACTTTGAAACATCCCCAAAAAACACTCATAATCATTTGAATACTGTCACATAACAAAACACCCTTGAACACCTTTCAAAACACCTTTTGAATATCGTTTTAAACTAATTCATCATCACAACCCACTTATATCATCTTTTTTCGGCAACTCTAATTCCGACTACACTACCCTCTCAATACCAACTAATTTTACATCGTTTAAACTAATGTCATCACGTAACCAAAAGGGGAAAAATTTTCACAAAAAAAAAAACTTCTATGAACACCTAACACACACGCACACAGAAACACACACCCACGAAAACCCAACAATTTTTCTCGTTTTAAATAAACCCTTTAGTTCATTAAAGTTAATAAGGGGAACACAGTACATCAGAAAGTCACATACAACAACATCCACAACCCACCAATTTTTCTCGTTTAAAGCTAATTTTCATCAGAAAAAGTCCCAACAACAACACACTTAATAAAACACTTTTTTTCGTACCTAGTTCGAGGCAACAACACACCACAACACCCACATCCCACAACACCCATGAAACTTTTCCAAAACACTATTTGAGTACTCCCAATTACACCACTGATTACTACTACAACACACGCTGAATTCATCAAAACACCCTTCATCTAACACCTTCAAACACCCTTGAACACCTTCAAAACCCTCCTTGAACTACTTTCAAAAAACACCTTTGAACATTTCCAATCAACACTGAAACACTTCCAAAAAAACAACACTTTGAATACTCCCAATTACAAACCACTGAATACTACTAAACAAACACACCGCTGAATTCAAATCAAAACACCCCGTCAACACTTCAAACACGCCTTGAACACCTTCAAAACCCTCTTGAACACTTTCAAAAACACCTTTTGAACATTTCCAATCAACACTGAAACACTTCCAATAACACAATTTGAGTACTTTCTCCCAATTACAACCACTGAATTTCTACTGAAAAACACCGCTGAATTCAATTCAAAACACCCCTTCACACCTTCAAAACCACCTTTGACCACACTCAAAACAACCTTTGATTAACCTCAAAACCACCTTTGAACACCTTCAAACACTCTCAAAATCATTTGAAACACACGTCAAAACACCTTGAATACCCAAAACACCTTTGAAACACCTTCAAAAACACCCTTGAACACCTTCAAAAAAACACACCCCTCAAAACCCCTTTGAAACCTTTTAAATTTCCAAAAAAACCCACTGAAAACACTTCCAAAAAACACCATTTGAGTACCCCCAAAATTTTACACCACTGTTTAACTAAAAAAACCAATGAATACAACAAAACACACCAAAATCACCTTTAAAGAAGATCAACCCCCAAAACCCACCAACACCCAAAACCCCCACAACCCCCCATTTTTTTTTTCCCCCGTTTTATCAAATTTCATCAGAAAGTAAAACCCCCACACCCCCCAAATTTTTTTTCTCGTTTTTTAACCCTTTTTTAGTTCATTAAAGTTAATAAGGGGGCCCAAACACTACATCAAAAAAAGTCACAAAAAAAACCCCACTTTTTAACGTTTTTTCGGTTCTTAGTTGGGACAAAAACCCCCCAAATCCCAAAAACACCCACATCCCACACCCCACAAACCACCCCAATCCCCACACACAAAAACCACACACCACACACACACACACCCCAACATCCCTAACCTAGCCAAAACCAAAACCTATCTTATCCTAACCTAACCAAACCCTTAACCAACCCAAAACCTAACCTAACTTACCCTTAACCTACCCTTTAATCCTAACCCCCCCTTTAAACCTTTAAATTATCCCAAAACCAAAACCAAACCTAGCCAAAACCTTTAAAAATTTAAACCTAACCTAACCTAAACCAAACCAAAACCAAACCTAACAAACCTTCCTAAACATAACCTAATTTAACCAAACCCAAAAACCTTTTAAAAAAACCCAAAACCAAACCCTAACCAAAATTAACCTAAAAAAAAAAATTTAAAACCTACCCTAACCAAAACCTAACCTAACCTATCTTAACCTTCCCTTTTAACCAAACCCTACCCAAAACCTATCCTAACCAACCTAAAATAAATTTAAACCATTCCAAAATAAAATTAGGTACCCCCAAAATTTTCTTTAAACGACTCCATTTTTTTTTGGATTTTTCCCAAAAATTATTTTGGGAAAACTTTATCGTAAAATGGGAAACTTTTTTTTTCTTGTTGGAAAAACCCACAAAAAAAAATTGGTTTTAAGAAATATTTACTCGATTCCAAATTAAAAAACCCTTTTTCCCTCACTTTTGAAAAGCCCCTAAATTGTGGGTCACCCTTTCCCCCCCCCCCAACATCCTTGGGAAATGCGGTTAAACCCCCAAAGGTAGAAACAAAAAACCTGCGAATCAGGACGACGGGACGCCGGAAATGCGGGAAAACCCCAAAGGTGGGAAAATTTCATCTCTTTCCGGGACCAAACGGGTCTATCCTAAACTAACCTAACCAAAACCTAACAAATTTCCTAACCAAACCTAAACTCACCAAACCCGGCCCTAACCAAACTCCATAAATCACCTCTATCCAAACCCAAAACCAAAACCAAACTAACCCAACCTAATTTCCTTTAAAACCTTTTCCTAACCAAACTAACCTATCCAAAACCAAACCCTAATCCTTTAAAAAACACCTCAAAATTCTACCAAAATTTAACCCTAAAAAACCCTTACCTAACCTACCAAACCAAACCCTAACCAAACCTAACCTTCCCAAAACCTGTCCAAACCTAACCTAACTAACCTATCTCCCCAAAACCAAAACCTAACCAAACCAAATTATCCTAAGAAAAAACCCTTAACTTTTCCAAACCAAACCCCTACCCCAAACCTTACAAACCTTTAAAAATAAGGGAAACCTAACCTAATTTTACCCTAATCAAATTCTAACCTAACCTAACTTTTTCCCCTAACCAAAACCTAACTTATCCAAACCAAACCAAACCCTAACCCTTTAACCAAAAAATAACCTAACCTAATTTTTATCCTAACCTACTCATTTTACTTTCCCCCTTCAAAACACTTTTATCCCTCTTTTGGCCCCCCTTTTCTAAATATCTCTCATCCACACCTTTTACCCTCTACTACAGAAAAACCCCCAAGATTACTTCAAAACACTTCAAAAAGGGCTTTTGAGAAATTCACTTAAAACCCACTTTTGCCATTTCCAAACAACATAAAAAGCACTTCCAAAATATCATTTTTGTTTACTCCCAAAAAAGGGATTTGACAGCTCTAATTTATTACACTTACACTTTCATTAAATTACATCTACCCCCCCAAAACCTCCTCCTCATTCCCAGACTTTACAACATTAGCAAAAAAAAAAATAACTCTACCTTTTGAAGGGGAACCATTCCCATATCTAAACCGACTAACTTTAAACCCAACTCTGAACACCATGATCTTTTTCCCAAAAAATGTTGCACTTTCATTTAAACCCCTAAAAAAAAAAAACCCACCACAAAAACCTCCAAATTTTCCCCCAAAAAAACATTGAATTTACTATAAAAATTTCACCACTGAATTTTAATTTCCAAAATCCCGTCAAAATCACCAAAAAACAAATTTTTAACTTCATCAAAAATTCCTTTTTATAAAAATCCCCCCCAAATTCACTATAACCAAGAACTCCCCCCCCTTTTGGGCCCGCTTGAAAAAAAAAAAAGCAGAAAAAAAAACCCTAATACGCAAAAAATTAGAAACCATGACCCAACCATCAATGAAAACTTTATCTTGACCCCAACTAATAAAAGGAAAACACCAACTACAATCCCCCATGTTCACTTACCCCCAAAATCACTAATTTCACAAAAAAAACAAACATTTTTATAAACTTTTCCCCCACAACACAAAAAAAAAAATCATTTTTGGGAAAATTACCCTAAGCGCACTCCCCTCATCCCACCAACCCCGATGTCTCCCCCACGGGACCGACGAGTCCCTCCAGGGGACGTCAAAATCCCATTGTTTTTATTTTGGTGGTTGGTAAACATACCACCAAAACCCCCCTTTGTTTAAAACCTGTTTTCCCCCTCCCATTATTTTAAGAACATTTTATAAAAGACGATTACCAGTTTTTAGGACCCCCCCAACCCCAAAAATCACAGAAAAACACACATTTTTAAAATTTAAATTCACCCCAAAAATAAAGATCACCCTTTCCATATCATGTTTACCGTCTTTATCAACACAATCCCAAGATCCCCAAAAAATCAAAGATCATGCATTCAAAACTCCCTATGATCACTAAAAAAATTTTTTTTTAAACTTTTCGCACAAAAAAAAGACACACAAAAATTCCCAAAACATTTCCCCCCAAATCTTTTAAAAAATGAGACTAAACATTTTCACTATCCCCAAAAAAAAAAAAAAATACAAAAGACCCCAAAGATTATACATTTCAATTGAAAAATTTAAGACATGAAAACTCCCAACACAAAATCTAAGACTTTTCCCCTTTCCAATTTAAGACATAACACCACCCTTAAAAAATTTCCCTTCCTTATTTTTCCCGTATATCTCCTAGAGACTTTTTAAACCCCCGCGGATCCCCCACGCCCGTAGGGCCGGAGTGTAGTGGGGGGTTGGATTTGGTGATGGTTCCTCTGGCTCTACGTCGTGAGGGTTCCTGGGGGGGGTTTTAAAAAACTTTCTCTAGGAGTTTTTAGGAAAGAATAAAATAAAAAGGGAAAGGGTTTTAAGGGTGATGTGTTTGTTTTTTGGGGTTTGAATGTCTTAGTTTTGGGGGTTTTATGTTCATGTCTTAAATTTGCAATTGAAATGTTATAATTTTATGGGGTCTGGGTATTTTTTTTTTTTTTTTGGATAGTGATATGTTTTAGTGTTTCATGTTATGTTTAGTGTTGGGGGAAAAGTGTTTTTTGGTATTTTTTTTGTGTCTTTTTTTTGTGCAAATGTTTAAAAATAAGTTGTTTTCGTGATCATAGTAGTTTTGGATGCTTGATCTTTTTTTTTTTGGTGTTTTTGGTGATTAGGGTTGATGTGACGGTAAACATGTTAGGGAATTGGTGTTCGTGTTTTTTTTGTGAAAAATTTTAAAAAAATGTTTTTGTTTTCTTGTTTTTGGTTTTGGGGGAATTTTAAAATCTGGTTAAAATTCGTTTTGGGATATAGTGTTCTTAGATAATGTAGGGTAAAAACGGGTTGAAAAAAAGGGGGGGTTGGGGGTTTTGGGGGTTTACCAACCACCAATTTAACACATTGGGATTTTGTGACGTCACTGGGGGTTTTGAGCTGTCGGTCCTGTGAGGGAGACATCGTGTTTTGGGTTTGGTAGTGAGGGGGAGTGCGCTTAGTATTGTCAAATTGTTTTTTTTTTTTTGGGGTGTGTGTGTGTGAAATTTTTTAAAAAAAATGATTTTTTTCTTTTGATATTAGTGATTTTGAGGTAAAAAAAAGAACCCCCAAAATTTGGGGTGATTGTATTTGGTTTTGGGATTTTCTTTTTTTAGGGTGTGTGTACAAGGGGATTTTGTTTTCGGGTTGATGGTGTTTCAGGGTACTAAAGTTTTTGCGTATTAGGTTTGTTTTTCATGCTTTTTTTTTTTTTCATGCGCCATGGGGGGGGAGTTCTTGGTTTAGTGATTTGAGGGGATTTCTATAAAAAAAGGTTTTTAGATGATGTTAAACTTAGTTTCTGGTGATTTTGACGGTGATTGGTATTTTTCAGTGGGGATTTGTTTGTAATCCGTAGTGGGTTTTTTTGGGGTTTCGGAGGTGTTTGTTTGGGGGGTTTTTTTTTTTAAGGTTGGGTTTAAATGATGTGCAGGCATTTTTTTAAGAAACGTGGTGTTTAGGTTTGGGTTTAAAGTTAGGGCAGTTGTTAGTATGGGGAATGTCTCATGTTTATAAGTGTATGGTTAGTTTTTTTTGTTTCTAATGTTGTTAAAAATCTGGGAAGGGGGGAGGATTTGGGGGGGGTTTTAGATTAATTTAATGAAAAGTGTAAGTTTTAGATAAATTTTTAGCTGTTTAAATTCTTATTTGGGGAGTAATCAAAAAATGTATTTTGGAAATGCTTCAGTGGTTGTTTGGAAATGTTCAAAAGGGTTTTTTGTGGTAAACCCAAATTTCTTTATGAGAGTGTTCGAAAGTAAACTTGGGGGTTTTTTTTGTAGGAGATGATAAAGGTTGTGGGTGAGAGGGTTTTTAAAAGAGGGGAAAAGGGGGTTCAAAAAAGATGTATGAGAGTGTTTTTTTTGGTGTTCAAAATTTTTAAAGTGAAAGGTTTGGATAAAATTAAAGGGTTGGTTATTTTAGGTTAGGGTTTTGGGTTTGGTTTTTGGTTAGGGAAAAATTAGGTTAGGTTTTGGATAAATTAGGTTAGGTTTTGATTAGGGTTAGGATAAAATTTGGTTAGGTTCGTTATTTTTTTTTTTAGGTTTTTGGGTTTGGGTAGGTTAGGTTAGGATAAGTTAGGTTAAACTTTTGGATAAGTTAGGTTTGGTTAGGGTTTGGGTTTGGTTAGGATAGGTTTAGGTTTTTGGGGTTTGGTTAGGGGGCAGGTTAGGGGTAAGGGTTTAGGTTTTGGTTTTGGTTAGGTTCGGTTGGGTTTGGTAAGGTTAGGTTAGGTTAAGGGTTAGGAGTATTTTCCGGGGTTGGGTTTTATTTGGGGTTTTGGTTAGGTTAGGATGGTTTGGGTTTGGTTAGGTTAGGAAGGGTTTGAAGGAGGGTTGGTTGGGTTTTGGTTGGTTAGGTTAGGTTAGGATAGAGGTGATTGATGGAGTTTGGTTAGGTTCCCGGGTTTGGTGAGGTTAGGTTAGGTTAGGAAAATTTGGTTTGGGTTTGGTTAGGTTAGGTTAGGATAGACAGTTTGGGTTTTGGGAAAGAGAAAGGGGGAAATTTTTTACCCCTGGATGTTTCCCGCTAATTTTTTTTTTATGGCGTCTGTTTTGTCCTGAGGGTTTACCCCAGGTGTTATGTTCTACCTTGGGTGTGAACCGCATTTAAACCCCGTGGTGGGTTGGGGGGGGGGGGAAATGGGTGACCCCAAGGAGTTCTCAGAGTGAGGAAAATGTTTTTATTCGGGGAAAAACGAGTAAATTTTCTACCATTTGGGGTGTGTTTCCAACAAGAAATAAAAGTTCGATTTCGATAAAGTTTTTTAAAACTTATTTGGGGAAATTATCCAAAAAAAAAAGGGGTCGTTCAAAGTAATTTTTGGGGTCTCTTAATTTTATTTTTGGAAGTGTTCAAAATATTTTTAGGTTTTGGTTTGGATAGGTTCGGTTAGGTTTGGGGGAAAGGGTTTGGTTAAGTTAGGTTAAAGGGTTTGGCTAGGTTAGGTTAGGTTAGGATAAGTTAGGTAAGGGTTTGGGGTTTGGTTAGGTTTGGCTAGGTTTGGATAAATTAGGTTTTTGGTTTTGGTTTGGGTTTGGTTGGTTAGGTTAGGTTAGGTTTGGTTAGGATTTAAAAAGGGAGGTTAGGTTAGGCTAGGTTGGGGGTGTGTTTTTGTTGTGGTGTGTGTTGTGTGTGGGGTGTGTGTGTGTGTTTTTGTGTTTTGTGTGTGGGGGGGGGGATGTGGGGGTTGTGGGGTGTGGGTGTTGTTGTCGAACTAAGATACCCAAAAGCGTTATTTTGGGGTTGTTTTTGTGGGCTTTTTCTGATGTAGTGGGTTCCCCTTTTTAACTTTAATGAACTAAAAAGGGTTTTAAAACCGGGGAAAAAAAAAAAAGGGAGGTGTGGGTTTTTGGAAATTTTGATTTAAATTTAGATAAAACGAGGGGAAAAAAAGTGGGGTGTTGGGGTTGTGGGGGGGGTTGTGGGTTGTGGGTGTTGATCTTGTTTTTGGTGATTTTTGGGGTTTTTGGGGTGTATTCAGTGGTGTTTTAGTATTCGGGGGGGTATTTGGGAGTACTCAAATGGTTTTTTTTTGGAAAGTGTTTCAGGGGTTTTTGTTTGGGGAAAGTTTTTAAAGGTGTTCAAAAGGTTTTTTTGAGGGGGGTTCAAATGTTGTTTTTTTTAAGGTGTTCAAAGGTTTTTCAAAAGGGGTTTTGGAAAAAAAAATGTTGAAAGGGTTTTTTTGATTGAATTCAGCGGTTTTTTTTGTAGTAATCCCCCGTGGGTGTAATTTTGGGGTACTCAAATAGTGTTTTGGAAATTTTTCAAAGGTGTTTTTGAATTGTTTTAAAAGTGTTTTGAAAGGGGTTCAAAGGGGGTTTGAAAAGGGATTGAAGGGTGTTTTGTTTGGGAAACAGCGGTTTTTTTAGAGATTCAGTGGTGTAATTTGGGGGTACTCAAATTGTTTTTTTTTGGAAGTGTTCAAAGGTGTTTTGAGTGTGGTTTTAAATGTTGTTTTTTTTGAAAGGGGATTTAAGGGTGTTCAAGGGGGGTTTTGAAGGTGTTCAAAGGTGTTTTTTAGGTTTTTCAAAGGTGTTTTGAGTGTGTTTAAATGTTGTTTTTTTTTTAAGGTGTTCAAAGGGGGTTCAAAGGTGTTTTTTAAGGTGTTGAAAGGGGGGGTTTTGATTTAATTTAGCGGGGGTTTTAGTAGTATTCAGTGGTGTAATTGGGATCCCCAAATTGTGTTTTTTTTTGGGAAATGTTCAAAGGTGTTTTGGGGGGTGTTTTAAAGGGGGTTTTTAGGTTATTCAAAGGGTTGTTTTGAGTGTGTTCCCAAAAAATTTTGAGAGTGTTTTTTAAGGTTTTCAAAGGGGGTTTTGAAAGGGGTTCCAAAAGGGGTTTGGGAAAGTGTTGAAGGGTGTTTTGATTTAAAATTTTGGGGGGTTTTTTTTAGTAGTATTCCCGTGGTGTAATTGGGAGTATCAAAATTGTGTTTTTTTGGGGAAATGTTTTTAGGTTTATTGTAAAAGGGTTTAAAGGGGTTTTTTAAGGTATTCAAAAGGTGGGGGTTTTTTGGGGGTTTTTCAAGGGTGTTTGAAGGTTGGGGGAAGGGTGTTTTTTTTGGGAATTTTAGCGGTGTTTTTGTAGTAATCAGTGGTTTTAATTTGGGGTAATCAAATAGTGTTTTTGGGAAATTTTTCCAAAGGGGGTTTTTTTAAGGGTTCAAGAGTGTTTTGAAGGGGTTCAAGGGTGTTTTGAAAGGGGTTGAAGGGTGTTTTTTGAATTTCAGGGGGGTTTTTTTTTAGTAGTTTTTCAGTGGTGTAATTGGGGGGTACCCCAATAGGTTTTTTGGAATGTTTTAAAAAGGGGTTTTGAAGGTTTTTTGAAGGGTTTTTTGATTGGGAAATTTTGCGGGGTTTTTTTTGTAGTAATTCGTGGTGTAATTTTGGGGGTCTCAAATTGTGTTTTTTTGGAAGTGTTTTTTTGGTGATTTTGGTGGTGTTTTTAGTGTATTCAGTGGTGTTTTTGTATTCAGTGGGTATTTGGGAGTACTCAAATTGTGGTTTTTTTGGGAAAATTTTTTCAGTGTTTTTTGGAAAAAAGTTCAAAAGGGGTTCAAAGGTTTTTTTGGTGGGGTTCAAAAAATTTTTTTTTTTGAAGGTGATCAAAAGGGGGGTTCCAAAGGGGGTTTTGAAGGTGGTTTTAAAGGTGTTTTTAGGTTTTCAAAGGTGGTTTTGGAAAAGGGGTTTTTAAGGGTGTTTTTGTGGGGATTCAAAGGGTTTTTTGCAAAGGGGAAAAATGATTATGAGAAATACTTATGAAGGTTTCAAAGGTGTTTTGAGTGTGTTCAAATGTTGTTTTTTTTAAAAGGGATCAAGGGTGTTCAAGGGGGGTGTTTGAAAGGGGTTCAAAGGTGTTTTTGGGTTATTCAAAGGGGGTTTTGAAAAGGGGTTCCCAAAGGGGGTTTATGTGAGTTTTTCCCAAAAAAGGGTTTTTTTAAGGTGTTCAAATGATTATGAGAGTACTTATGAAGGTGTTCAAGGGGGTTTTGGTGTGTTCAAATGTTGTTTTTTTTAAGGTTTTAAACAAGGGTGTTTCAAGGGTGTTTTTAAGGGTTCAAAGGTGTTTTTAAAGGGTTTTTCAAAAGGTGTTTTGAAAGGTGTTCAAAGGGGTTTTTTTATGTGAGGATTCAAGGTTTTTTTTTTTGGAAAAGGTTTTACAAAATTTAATTTTGGGGAAATAATTATGAAGGTGTTCAAATATGTGAAGAGTATTTTTGAAGGGGTTTTTGGGGTATTTTAGAGGGGATTTTGGGGGTGTTCGAAAAGATTTTTTTGGAGTATTTCAGTTTTGTTTGGAAAAAGTTAAAAGGGTTTTTTTTTGAGTTTTTCAAATGAAATTTTAAAAGGGGTGTTTTGAAAAGGGGTTCAAAAATAAAAAAAGCGTTTAACTTCGTAATATGTTAAAAAATTTGATAGTGAATTTTTCGAAAAAATGGTTTTAAGGGGTTTTTGGTGACTTTTTCTGAAGTACTGTATCCCCCTTTTTTTTTTTTTTTTTTTTTTTTTTTTTTACACATGGTTTGACCCAAGGTTTTGGATTTCCCCAGCTTTATTGGGCAAACTATTTACTGGTTAAGGATTCCTAACTTTTTTGGGGCAAGCTAAAAGTGTTTACCTAATAGTTTATTTTTAAAAGCATTTTTTTTGGGTTTTTAGCATACAAGGGGAACAGGGGGTGAAGTTGGGGCCCCTCTGTGGGCCCAGCATTTTCCCCTTTGATCAACCCGACGTTACTCGGGGACATCATTTTTGCTGAACGGGAAAGTTTGGGGTTTTAAAAGAAAAAAATTGGGGGTTATTTAGTGAAAAAATTTTGAAAAATGTTGGTTGGGGTGTGAGGGTTCGGGGGGTGCGGGGGAGGTTACTTCGGGGGGGAAATGACCTGAGAAGAAATAGTTTTTTAAAAAGAGAAAAAAGTTTAGAATTGGGTTGGGAAAAGAAAAATTTTTGGGTTGTTGGGGGTTTTTACGAAACAAAAAAAGTGAAATTATTTGGATTAACCTGGGGTTAAAAGTGAAAATGTTTTCCCTATGATGTTGGTTCCCATATTCCCCCCTTTTTTTAACTTTAATTTAATTAAAAAAGGGTTTGTCCTGATTCAGCCTGTGTGTGTGGGGGGGTAAACCCCCGTGCGTCACTTTACCGTCGAGGGAAACACCCTTCTTAGTTCATTTAACTTAATGAGGGGGAAAAATTTTAGTTTTTTTTTAAAATAATAAGGGGAAAGATGTTTTGACCTGAGTTAAAACATGCCCCCATAGGAGGAGTTCAATTTGAATGCTTTACCCGAGGGGGGGTTCCAAAAACCCTTTATTTCCCAGGGGAAATTTTGAAAAAAACCCCCTAGGGGGGGAAACCAAAAAAAAAATTTATCCCAAAGGGGAGGGGGGGAAATTTTTTAAATTTTGGGGGGGAAAAAACTTGATCCGAGGGGGATTTATAAGAATTTCGAAAAACCCCCTAGGGGGGAAACCAAAAAATTGTTTTATCGAGAAAATTTTTTTGGGGTTGGGGGGGGGGGGGGTGAAAAAGGGGGGGGGATCCGAGGAGTGGGGAATTTCGAAAAACCCCCCAGGGGGGATTTCCCAAAAAAAAAAAGATCCGAGGGAGATGGGGAATTTTGAAAACCCCCCCTAGGGGGGGAATCCCAAAACTTGTTTTACGAGAAATTTTTTTGGGGTTTGGGGGGGAAAGTGGGAAAGGGGGGTCCGAGGAAATTTGGGACTTTGATTTTTGAGAAATTTTTTTGGGGGTGGGGGGGTGAAAGTGGGGGGGGGGAACCTCAAAAAATTTGATCCCAGGAGATGGAGAGCAAAAAGAAAAAAGAAATTCAAAAAAAAAATTTGAAAAAAAACGGAAAAAAAACGGGGCGGGGGGGGGATCGGACGGGCGTGCAGGAAAAAGGCCCCCAGCAGAAGGGCGGCGGGGGTCGCCCAAAAAAGGGGCCCGGGCGGGGCGCGCGGGTGGGGGCGGCGGGGGGGGGGTCGCGAAAGGGAGCGGGCGGGCGCGCGCGGGGGCGCGCGGGGAAAGGGGGGGCGGGCGCGACGGCGGGGGGGGGTTTGCGAAGGGGGGGGGGTCGTGGGCGGGGGTATTTGGGTTTGGGGGGGGCAAGGGGGGGAGGGTTTGTTCGAGGGCGAGGTCCATGGCAAAACCGGAAGTAAACACCTAGGTGTGAAAAAAGGGGCTCCAGCTGCTGGGCTAGGAACCCGGGTTCCTCGTCAGGGGAAAAGGGCCCAAAAACCCGGGGGAGCCCCCAGTGGAAGGCCCTTTAAACCCGGGGGGGGCCCCCTTAGAAAATTTTTGACTACTTTATATTTTATATTTATTTTTATTTTATATATATTTTAAATTTTTATATAATATTTTATTTTATATATATTTTTATATATATATATTTATATATATTATATATATTTAAAATTTTTAAAATGGGCCAAATTTAAAAGGGTTTATTCTGTCAGACCCCTGCAAAAACCCAAGGGGTTCTTGGTACAGGGCCCTTACTTCGCCCCCAAAAATCTACTAGTGAGAACGGTGAGTTTGAGAGGGACGCCCTCCCAAAGCAACCCACGTTACCTCTGGGGACTTATAAGGCTCCAAACCTGTCACCTTTTTAACTTTTTTATTGTTTCAGGGCAAGGAAAAAATGCCTTTTTTCCAGATGAGGGGAAATGCCACCTAAAAACTTTAAGGGTGATGGATGAAATTTCCCCGTCTTCAAGTATTTCTGCTTCTATCGAAAGTTTCACTGTTTTGTTGTATCATAGTCATTACCTGTTGGTATTATTTACAGGTATGATAGGGGTTTTGTTGTCATGGTTTCCGGGGGTTTGGGACCCAGTCTTCTTGGGGAAGGGGAAAAAGATTGTTCAGTTTGTTTTCTTATCTACAGGTCGGTATTGTATACCCTAAAAAAAATAAATAGACCCCTTAAGCTGTTATCTGACGAGTTTTACGAAAATCATCTAACGAGAAGTCTTGAGTAATCTTGAGAGTCCATCTATCACATAATACTGGAGATATGAAATCTGACTTTGACTTTTTTCTCTCGTAAGAGAAACAGTTGGAGAGTTTTCCAAAGGGCCACTATCACGGTGAAAATAAACCTTAGGGAACACGTTATGAGTGGCACCAAGGAAGCAAAACCGGCTAAAGTGCCACAAGGAACAGATACAGTGCCAACACTACCTCCGTCCTCCTGCCGTACATTAAGATCATTTGTTTTACAACTGTCTAAGCTGCTGCCTTTTCTCCTCCGAGGTTAAACTCGTGTTGAATGTGTTAAATTATTAGCGATTAACTTTAAAATATTTTTGGATAATTTAGGATAAATTTAAGTAATATATTAAAAGAAATGAATAACTCATGCTTTTTGCCGTAATTTACATGGCATAGTAAATTAATCAGGAAAACGAGTGTCAAAACGAAAGTAAATTATCATAATTTGAAGTCAGACTTGCTCTCTAAACTGCATTTTTAAGAGAAAAAATTGAATGAAATGTAAATATTTTATATGAAATAAAAAAATGGTGATATTTCTCTGTAATTTCACGTTTGTTTGAGGGTCTTCAAATGCTGTATTTTATTGAGGAAACGTTTCGCCACACAGTGGCTTCAGCAGTCCAATACAAGACAAGAGTGGTGAAGATCAGAAGGAGTTTTGAGGTAATCAGTCCCTCAGCCTAGAGTCGATGTAATCAGCCATCAGTCTTGAAAAGATTGTGGGACTAATTACCTCAAATTCCTTCAGATCTTCACCATTCTTTTTTGTATTGGACTGATGAAGTCACTGTGTGGCGAAACGTTTCCTCAATAAAGATACCCAAATGTTGCACATGTGTCCAATTGACCAACTTGTCGATTTCCTGAACCATTTATCTGCATTCACTGTATATTGTATCTGACATAGAGAGGTGTGAGTAGGAAGTACCTTAGAGTAATGTTTTTAAAGGAGGGTACCAGCTGACGTAGAATTCAAGCTCCTGGCCCGCATCTTAGTCTTCCGTTGAGTGGGTGTGTTGTTTCGTACCTTCCTCTGAAGCTGCGTAAGGTGTCCATAACCGCCTCACCTGGCTCATACCACTTACTCACAGCCCTTACTGCTATTACTACTACTGCTACTTCTACTATTACTATCCCTACTATTACTACTACTACTCACCCTACTACCACTATTAATAATAATAATAACTTTTATTTTTACAAGCACATAATACATCCTTTACGACATAGATGACATCACTGACATACTATATAGGAAGTCCCTGGTTATGCAGAGCACTTCAGGCAACTTATACGTTAATCTTGTCCCCTAGGATGCGACCCACGACAGTCTACTAATACCCAGGTACCTACTTACCGCTAGGTGAACAGGAGACCGCAGGTGTATAGAAACTCGTGCAGGAGGGGGAGGGGGGTTAACATCCCGGTTTCCCTCAGTGTGTCTTTCCTCATCCCGAAGCAACGTTTAAGGTGTTCAC
>NC_069432.1:42279024-42393857 GCF_026875155.1 Cherax quadricarinatus
CATTTTTGTGGTGTTTATATGTGGATCTTTTCATGCTACTTTCTTACATTTTCAGTTCATTATTATTTTGTTATTATATTCCCTCTTGTCGTGTGCATCTCATGTTCAAGGACTTTAAATACAGTGGACCCCGGTTAACGATATTTTTTCACTCCAGAAGTATGTTCAGGTTGCCAGTACTGACCGAAATTTGTTCCATTAAGAATATTGTGAAGTAGATTAGTCCATTCAGACCCCAAAATTCCACGTACAATCACACTTACATAATTGGTCGCATTCGGAGGTAATCGTTTTGCGGGGGTCCACTGTACATTGCTACTTTTGTTAATTGCTTGTTAAGGCTTTACTCAACGTAATTTTATTCTGCAGTTTTGTGTATAGAGATAGAAAGTTGAAATTGAAACATGAGTAAGGTGATGAGTGGTATCAAATGATTTAGATAAGAAAAATGGACATCACATTAGAGGGAGGGAGTATGGAAGAAGTGATGTGTCAGATATTTGGGAGTTGACTTTTCACAGATGGGTTTATGAAGGATGAGGTTAAACCATAGATTAATGAAGAAGGAAAAAAGATGAGTGGTGTGTTGAGGTATCTGTGGAAGACAATAAATGCTATCCATGGAGGCAATGAAGGGAATGTACGAGAGTATAGTGTATCACACTCTTATGTGAGTGTGAGCTTGGGTTGTGGTGGTTGGAGGCAGTGGAAATTTTGTGTCTAAGTGCAATGTGTGTTGTATGTTCATGCAGCGAATTCGTAGTATGGGAAATTAGATGTGGAGATACTAAAAGTATAGTCAGAGGGCTGAAGATGGGTTGTAGAAGTGGTTTGCTCTTTAGAGAGAATGGAACAAAATAGAATGACATGGAGAGGCAGTTTATAAATTCTGTAGGGGAAGGACGGTGGGTAGGGGCTTGGACTTGCATGAGTATCTAGATAGGAGTGTATGAGACTAATGGTTTTTGGCGACTGACGAGATGCAAATGGTAATATTTTCGTGAAATGATTACGAGAAACCAGTTCGCATCGGACTTGAGTCCTATGAAATGCGGAAGTACATTGCCGCCACTTTAACGGAGGGGTTTGGGATCATTGGCAGTTGATCTAAACTGTCGTATATGAGCGGATCTGCAAAGACAGTCATTATGTATGAGTGATGGTGAAAATGTTGATTATAATAATGAAAGTTTTTTTTTTTTTTTTTTTTTTTTTTTTTTTTGTCTTTACATCGGGGCCATTAGATGTGCATTCTTTGATTAAAACGGCTATAGCCTAAATTGAGACCCATGGAAGTCCCAACTTATAATGTCACACTGATACTGGCCTTTCTGAACTCTGGCAAAATTTGTTTTGTACTTAGTGACCTTCCCCTTCAGTGAATGATTCCTGCTAGGCCCACTAAGGTCTTGCAGCAGAAAACTATTTTGACCCAAGCAAAAGGTGGTTATCTGGCTTAGGGGCCTGGAGGGCTAATGGTTTCACTGTCATATCCTTAGTACTGTGTTTTGCTGGTAACTCTGATCAGAGCTTTCTGGAGCCTTGTCTGATGTCATTTATAAGAAGTCGGTAATACTTGGCGATTCTAAGTGAGGGTCATCACTAAGCACATGTACAGACCTTGCTGGGGCCCAGTGAAGTGAATATTGGTGTGACTGTCATATTCTTTTTGTACAGATTTCAGACAGTCCCTTTCTGTATTCAATTTGAAATTGTGTTTAATTGTTCTTAATTATATATACTCTGCCTGCAAGTATCTTGGTCCTTCAGTTTTGTGAGCAAGTTTATTCCTTTTTTAATTAATACAAAAACTTTGGCACCAGATGTAGTAGCTTTCCCGACCTTCTCCAAGTTTTGTACATGTAACCTACCTGATGCATTAGCACGAAAACCAGATGGTGATATTGGTTTTTTTTTTTTTTTTCACTATTCTTAGAAGACCTATGCTAACAAAATTTGATTTCCGAAATATATAATGCAGTATTGCTATAGAATTTAATTGACTGGTAACCTACTACACAGAAATCCCCCCCCTTGTGGCACAAAGAATTTTGAGCAGGTTTATTTATTTTTTTTTTTTCCAACAAGTCGGCCGTCTCCCACCGAGGCAGGGTGACCAAAAAAGAAGAAATCCCCAAAAAGAAAAAATACTTTCTATTCATTCAAAAACACTTTCCCACACTCACACATTATCACTGCTTTTGCAGAGGTGCCCAGAATACAACAGTTTAGAAGCATATACGTATAAAGATACACAACATATCCCTCCAAACTGCCAATATCCCAAACCACTCCTTTAAAGTGCAGGCACTGTACTTCCCATTTCCAGGACTCAAGTCCGACTATATGAAAATATATTATTATAATCAAAAAGAAGCGCTAAGCTACAAGGACTATACAGCATTTAACTTATAGCTATTGTACATTATGTCCAGGAATAGATGTGAAACAGAGGGGGGTGGTTAGTTTATAGGTCATAAGATGTAAAAAATATGTCAGTAGACTAAAAAATAGGTGCTTTGATTCAGTAAAGATTTGAGAGCATTAATTTCAGTGTATTACACTCAGAGTAGGTGGGAGATTTGTTTTAATTCATTTTTTATTTGCAGAGAAGGAAGATATGCATTTAAAAGGTAAAAACTTCAAGAAACTCATTGAACTTCAAAAGAAAGCAGAAAGTCTGTACCTTCCAACGTACCTGGTCCATGATGCAGGTAAAACTCAGGTTCCAGCAGGATCAACAACTGTCTTGGCAATATTTGGCGATGAAGAGGCAGTGAATGAAGTCACAGGGAAACTAAAGCTCTTGTGATGGTATTCAGGTTTAATATCCTTTTATGCAGTTGCATTAAAATATCTTTAATATATTATTAAAGAATGTCTTAATTTAATTACACCAGGGAGACAAATATAAAAGGATAAGGTTTCCTCGGAATAAAAAACTTTGGTATGGTTTCAACTTGGAATTTCTAGTAATTTGAAGCTGGAATTTATTTTATGTATTAATGTTTATATTTATTTTGTGTATTGTTAATTGCAGCATGTATGAGGGTGTTTTTAAGGAATAAAAAAAAAAAAGTATTTTATGACTCTGAGCATGTGAGTGTTTTTTTCCCTTCAAACTGCAGACTCGTTAAACAGTCACCTTGGAACTCATAAAAATTTATAATTGAATTAATTATGATAAGTAAGAGGTGAAAGGTGATGAACTAAGTAAGTTAGGGTGAAATATAAAGAAATTTTCGCAGAAAGGTGGGGCTAGTGCAAGTATGGGGAGGGAGGAGTGGGATAGTTTTAAAATGCAATGTTAGATGTTGCAGCAGTAACAATATTAAGAAAGAGTTATAGAATGGGTCAAAATAGAGAACAGTAACATAATGTTATCGTCAGCTTTACCAGCCTGATAGATCTAAAAATAGTACTATGAACAATAGATTACATATAAATCAAAGGTGACTTGGAAAAAATCTATCTGAAATTCCTTGGAACTAAAAAAGTTATCCAAAAACAAAATAATCACTCTACCGTACTGAAACAGTAAGCAGATTCATTGTTTTCTTCTCCACCATTAGGAAAAAAAAAAGTAGTGAACAAAAATACCAAGCTCAAAACACTCATCCATAGGACTACCTCATAGTGTATCTACCCAGATATGCTATTCTAGCTTCCAACCAACTGACTAGAAGTCGTGCCTCGATACCCAGCACCCTTAAAAACAAGGCTTCAAGTTATTGTCACTGTTATTGAAACACTTTATAATCCATTGAATCATCTACCTTCCCAACCAATCCTCAAAAATAGTAGGGTCACTCCCAATCCATAAAGGGAGGTGACCAAGCTGACTTGAAAACTGTAGACATATATCTAAACTTACACTGATCTTAGAAAAAATAATTCAGACGGATCTATTCCTACTACGTCTTGTAAAAATATTAAAACCCTTGTCAGTTGGATTCAGAGAATAATAAAAGCACAAAATGATGATATACACATGCCTAAACTAATATATACAGCCTAGAAAAGAAAAGTCACGCTGGGCTTTTCATTGATTTACGGGTAAAGCTTTTGATACAGTAGACCACGAAACTGCCTGTACTCGAAATTAACGCACCTATGGGATCAGAGGCCTCTACCTAAGTCATACCTTAGTACAGCACTCATTTATGTATGCAAACTCTTCCACCCAACCAATCATAGTACGGAATCCCACAAGGAGATGTGTCCTTGGACCACTCTCTTTTCTCATCTACATCAATTATCTACCAAAATGATCACAGCTACTCATAAACCCATATGTAATTGCAGATGACAATATATGTCTTCTCCCACCAAAACACCGTCCAAATACGCTGAATTGCAGAAATATCTGCCTGGATCGAGACTAATAAAAATTAAACCTGATACAGATAAAACAGAATTAGTCAGTTTGGGAACAAAGCTGCATATCTTTTAATTATAATACTAAACGGATTTTCAGTCACATGACCTAGAGGGAAAATTCTTTGGTATCCACCTTTACAGTAGCCCTTAAGTTCTAGACTACATATACAAGAAATCAAGAAAAATTCTAAGACTGTGTATTACTGGTCAAAGATAAGGTAATACATTCCACATCAGCTCTCCTTTGGCATATCATTCACTCATATACCCTTACCTCACCTGTGGAATTTGTGCATGGGGATCAACATACATTGTCACCTAAGGCCTCTAATAACCCAGCAAAAAGCAGTAGTTCAGAATAGTAAATTCCCACTCCCCCCAGATACTCAACAATTTTCAAGTCTGTAATCTGTCACCATTAAGAAATATCCTTACCTTATTTCATGTTGCCTACTAACATACACAGAAACAAATAAATTGAAAATATAAAACCTCCACTCAACTTCTCAACAACCTTAGCATGACATAAGAACAGATCTCTTTTTGATATACCTCATGTCCATATTCACACTATAAAACAACTATGCCCAAAAAATTGGGAATTCATTTACCAGAAGGATACTAAAGTTAACCCGGTCTGAAAAGCAATTTAAGACTTCTCAAATGCCATTAATCGCCCTTATGCTAAATACTCAAGTACACACACGTTATCCACCCCTCAAGGAGGCGCTCTTGATTTAGGGAATTGGATCTGTGCTCCAGTTGCCTGAAATGCTTCCACATCCCCCCCCCCCCCAGGTGCTGTATAATCCTCTGGGGTATAGCGCTTCCCCCTTGATTATAATAATAATACGTTATTCCCACATCATAATTTCAACAATTTTTTTGAACCTTTTATCCAATTGTGACAGGATATAATTGAAGCATTTTTTGAATCTATATATTCTTGTCTTATTATAAATTAGATTCACCTATAATTAATATTCTACTGTACAGCTATGACATAATTCTTAGTGTTAGTAGTATGTAAGCCCTAATGCCAAGCATAATAGAGCACTCTTTTGAATTGCAACCCATTTGTAAATACAAAATCTCAACTGTACCTATTTGCTAAGACATAAATAGTTTATGGTTATAGGGTGTGGGTGTAGGTAGAATGAGGAGGTAAAGGGTGTGATTAAAATAGAAAAAAAGGTTTTTATGGAGTGGTTTACAAAGGCAAAAATAGAGATGGAGAGAGGCTCTGTCAACAAATTTTTAGTTATAGAACCTTAACATGAGAATGCCATAGATCGAAAGTAACACTCCGCTTCAATATCCATCAGACCCACATCCACCCTAGAGTACAGCGCCGCCGACCGAGGCGTCTCCGCGCATCGGCCATACCGGCCCACGCCCACTAACTTGCGCCTACCTTTCTTGTCCCGTCGCACCCGCGATATCCTTAACCAATCGCGTCGCATGCAACGAAACGGGCTCCGGCACTAATTTCATGCACCTGGGAGGGGGAGAGATAAACATTTTAGGAGTGAAGAAGAGCAGGGATGCAGTGTGAGGGGGGGTGGGGGGGGGGGGCTGGAGGGGATTTCATTACATAAATGAAAGGGGGTAAAGCAGCTGAAAACTGATATGACTAGAAATGTTAAAAGCATTGGTGGGGGGAATATAGTGGAGTGGTTGGTATTTTTATTTAATGAATGAGGGGAAGGTACCTTAGGGATTGGACATGTGTATAGTTCCTTTATATAATTGCGAAGGTGGGATAAAAAGTTGATTGTAACAATTATAGGGGAATAAGTTTACCAAGTTGTGGTTGGTAGAAACAACCTTCCTGCACAACGGAGTGTAAACAGAAAGCCTTTGTAATTGTTTTACATGTTATCTTTTTGCTGACTGTCTCACACTTGCAAGATTTCAGGTATGTCTTCTATTAACATATGGGTTTTCTTATTAGTCTTGTTCATTTATTTTCTCTATCTCCATGGGGAAGTGGAACAATTCTTCCTTCGTAAGCCATGCTTGTATAAAAGGGCAACTAAAATTCGGGAAGCAAGGGGCTAAGTAATCTCCCTTCTCCTGTTATACATTACTAAAGTTTAAAAGAGAAACTTTTTTTTTGGGCCACCCTGCTTTTGTGGGGATATCGGCTAGTTTTCAGAGTTACCAAGGTAAAGTGTAGGTTATTATTGAAAGAATTAGAGGCAGGTTCAAGTGTTTACATTGAAGCATACATGTGAGCAGTACTTTAGATGAGGTAGGGAAGTTCTCATTGGATTTAGAAAAGGCATATGAAGAAGTGGATAGGGAAGGCGATGTGCAAGTATGGAATAGGTATTAAGGGAAACGGTTAGCTTGAATAGTCCTGGAAAAATGGTAAGTACAATGCTGGCAGTTGGTCATTATAACAACTTACTCTAGGGGACATCAAACTGTCGTATCGAGTGCCTCTGCAAGACATTGAAAGTTGTTTTTTGGGTCACCCTGTCTCAGTGGGAAATGGGCAACTGTTAAAAAAAAATTATATGGTTGTGAAAGCTTTCAGCAGACCAGTTGGGTTTATCCAACTGCTCTGCCACAGCTTGATTTCTATGTGCTCATTTGCTGTTTTGCAATTGATGAACTTTGCTATCGCCAATTTACACTGACATTCAAAGGTGCCTCCTTTGATGGGATATAAAGCCAAGTGCTGTATGGGACCCTTGTGGGTTAGTTGCTTTAAGTACTGATAATATAAAGCCAAGTCAAGTGATTTTTAATATTGCCAAAGTCACATCCTACAAGGAAAAGCTTAAAAACCACAGGTGGCCAAATTGCCGCCGCACACTATCACTGTCATTGATAAAAGGTTTGCTTTGCCACCATTGGGAGTTTCCATCTTTAGGGTGGTGGAAACCTTGATAGTCGTTATAAAATTCAAGGGGGAGGAAGCTCTAAACTAATAGGATTATACAATGCTCGGGAGGGGTGGGGGGGAGGTATCTCAGGCGAACTGGAGCACAGATCAAGAGCCCTCACAGGCATCAAGGAACCTTCCTTTAGGGAAATGTGTGAATGATTTTCACTACATTTCCAGTCATCGTTTTTTCGTATCTGCCAGTCAACAAGCGAGTTATATCACATTTCTGAACTCTGGACCCATGTGCACTTCATTTATCCTTCTAAGGCGCTTGCTGCGTGGTGAAGCTTTTTTTGGCCAGCGAGGCTCTTTGATCCAAGTAATTGGGTGTGACCTTCCCTTCCTTGGATCAACTAAAACCCATTTCCTCAAGTGGTTTTTATTCCCTCTTTGGGTTGTAGTGCTGCCTTAAGATAAGAGAGCGTTCGGATTTTTTAACCCGGAGGGTTGCCACCCAAGAAGTCAGTGCGTCACGAGGACTGTCTACTTATTTCATTGGGGTCCTTAATCTTGTCCCCAGGTACCTAATTTGCTGCTAGGTGAAAACAGAGGACAAAAGGCGTAAGGAAATGTGTCGAGATGTTTCCACCCGCCGGGAATCAAACCGGGCCCTCCGTCGTGTTGAAGAGGGCGCTTTTGCCACCAGGCCTTCATAACTAAATTTGTGTCAGTGGATGGCAAAGCCATTTTTCTATACAGGTTGTAAGCTAATTTCTTGGCTTTTGATTTTTCATTCTTGCGCAGAACCCTCAGGAAGCATTCCTTGATTTATTAGGGGGATTGGAAATTTCTTTGAATAAAACTCGTTTGTCTCCTTTCCCAAGGTGGTGTATGATCCCTATGCCTTTTCGGTTAGTCCTTCACCCAACCCCTGTCTCCATGAATGTAATTGAAGGAAAGAAGGGTGGTGTATAGACAGTTTTTTTTGATAGGCTGTCAATTCATGTGGGTTAGAGTCACATCTTGATGCAGAACTCCTCTCTTGACTTGTTAACAGAAATTACCCGTTGTCCAAACTTCACCCCTCAAGGGAGGTTTCCTTGATCTAGGGGAGGAATTGGATCTGTGGCTTTCAGTTGCCTGAATGCCTTCCATACCCCTCCCCCCCACAGGACTGTTTCCTACGAGTTTAGAGCTCCTCATGCTTGATGTATGACCAGTTTGTACTTCCTGAGAAAACATTCCCACTTCTTCCATACTCCTTTCCAATTTTTATCTAATATCATTTGATACCCTCATCAACTTAATCTTTTCTATGTTCATTTTCAACCTTCTACCTTTACACACACTCCAAAACTCGTCCACTAAACCTTTGTAACTTTAAGAAAGATTTCTTTAGAATCTCCCATAAGTACGTATCATCAGCAAAAAGTAACTGTCAATTCCCTTTTTGTATTGATTCCCCATAATTTAATCCCACCACTCTAGCATTTACTTTTTACACAAGCAGAACAAAGGCACTTCTCAGAGCCAACAATAACATAACTGTCTTTAACTACACAATGTCAGATCTTTTTAATTAAGCAAACATTATGACCTACAGGCAGTACTAAATTCCCTGGCATGCCAGTATGTCCATCATTACTCTCGCTAAACCAGATATTACGATGCTCTATGCCATTCCTCGGTTACACAACTGTAGGCAGTTCAACAAGGGGGTGGCACAGTTTATATACTACTCAGACACCAACTAGAATGGTATCAAAACAGTACTTGCACAAGGGTCAAGAACATGGGGAATATATAATAGGCTAAATCAAATCCACATATCTACAAAAACCCCTCTCACAGTGATAAACATCTACAGATTACCACATGTCAAATATCAGGCATTTTAAGGTGAAACCTAGGAAGGCATGATAAACTGCATGCACACATGACAATCAAGATCACTTATATCTCAGGAGACTTCAATATAAATATCCTGCAAGCCAGGACCCACATGTAACTGGAGGCCACAACTCTGAGTAACTGCTTGTTGCTACCAAGAGTAACAAAAACCTAAAAGAATTACAGAGACTCGTGTTTCCCTTTAGATCGCATCTGGACCAACACCATATCCCCTTTTTTTATTTATTTATTTTTTTTTTTATTTTTATTTAATTTCCAATTTGAGCACACTACAGGGTAACAAAAAAAATACAGATAAGAAGCAGCATGCCAAAGCCTCGTATTACTTATGCTTAGCATTACGGGCTATGAACGAGCTTAATTTAACTTACAGATTACTAGCAATGATTATTATTATTATTATAATCAAAAAGAAGCGATAAGCACAAAGGACTATACTGCGCTGCTACTAGCAATGATGAATCAGTGATAAAACATTAATGTAAACAGATAAATATAAAGGACAAGTGAGAGTAATACAAAGACAGGTATATGGTTGCATTAGCTAGGTAGTGATTCTGTTAGGTAGTGTATTTAAAAAATAATAATGTTAGATTGGGTTTGTTTTAGGTTAACATTTATGTGATATAATTGTGAGATAGAAACATTTTAGTATACAATTTATAATGTTCAGTTAATTCCAGTATTTATTTGGTTTTGGGGTGTGAGTAAGTAATCTTTGAGAAGAGACTTGAAATTTATAACAGGGTTAGTGTTTCTTTATATTTACAGTAAATGAATTCCAGATTTTAGGGCCTTTATGTGCATTGAGTTTTCTTGCATAGTGTGACGATGGGGACACGAGGAACAATCAAAGAGTGATCTGTGCCTTGTGTTATGGTATGTGTTTGTTGAGGTTGGGAAGGAGATGGTTTGAGGGGAGGGTTAATTCAGAGTTAAGTGGTTCTCTATGTCATGTTAATAGGTGCAGTAATAAGTATGGATAGTTTTTGTTTGGTGAGTAGGTTTAGTGTATTGAATACTGGTGGAGTGTGCTGCTGTAGTGAGAATTTGTTATCATTCTAACTGCAAGCCTTTTTGTTGGGTAATTAGTGGTTGAGATGGTTAATTGTTGTTGAGCCCCATGCCAAATTCCATAGGTGAGATAGGGGTAAATAAGAGTGAATGGGTCAGGAGGGTGATGTGGAACATAGTACCGTATCATTCGATAGTATGCCTACAGTCTTGGAAATTTTCTTAGAAATTTGATGTATATGTGTATGAAATTTGAGTTCTATTATCAAGGGGATTCCTAAAATTTTCCCTCTGTTAGTTTTGTGATAGGTGATCCATTTTTCATTATGTTAAGAGGGACATCTGTAGCTCTGTTTACAAACTGAATTGAAGTCTAGGTTTTGTCAAATGTTTAGTGTTGTAAGTTGTTAGTCCTCTTCCAGGTAGTGATGTTCTGTAATTCGGTATTTACCAGTATTGGCTAGCGTGACTGGGCTCGGGGTGAGAGAAGACGTTATGTAGTGTCAATCGGCAAATAGTGTGGCGGTTGGTAATTGCGAAGGGCTTTGGAGGTCATTTATGTATAGGGGAGAAAGAGAAGAGGGCAAGGACCACTTCCCTGTGGGACACCAACTGTAATTGGTTGTGCTTCATCACAGATAAACCACAGACCACTATCAACTCTTCTCATAAACCAAATATAGGTCAAATTACCCCAAGACACTTGTGGAAAATTGCTTTATCTGGATGTAACCTCATTAGATACATAACAGAAAATAACCAAAGCTAATTATTATTTATCAGAGTAACATAGACAAGTAGGAATTTGGGGACACCTAGGTTGACCAAAAATGTCCTCCCTTCGATCATATCCACAAGTTGCTCTGAACCTCATTAAATAACATGAAATATAACATCACTGGAGGAATGCTGGTAAATATAATAAATTTGTGGACTGTATTATATTAAAATTAAAAAATGATTATATATAAACACATTTACTAACAGGAGAATATCTTTAAAAACTCACCAATTTGACTGAGATTAATTTGTATCATACTCAGAAAACCTCACTCTAACTAATCTATGAAAATAATGCTGGCCAGATTACACACAAATATAGAGACTTAACTGAAGTTCTGGAGCTGTCTTGTCAGGCGTCTGATTTCTTAAGTTATGTAGGAATGTACATCCACCAAATTTCGCCTATTTGAGAGGGTTTCAACACAATTTTAACCTCTAGGAGCACGAAAAATCTTTCCCCATTACACCAACGTTTGTACAAAATTCAAAATCCAAGATGCTTGTGTCGGTCTGCTAAGACGCGGGCCTTTCCGGTTTCTTATGGACAATATTATGAAATTACAGTATATGGCCATCTATTTACAATATAATACTGAATTTCTGGAAAATATTTACAGTATTTTCCACACTGCGGCCGGCCAGAGTTCGTTGCTAAACGATTCAAAATTACTCTTTTTTTTCCTCCTTTTAGGAGGACGATTCCAGCCAGTTCTGGCCTTGAGTGGCTGTTCTCCTAGTAGGTCTTACTACGAATTTCATCTTCCGGCATCAGACACTTGGCTGCGTTACCTCCATATCCACTCGTGCACTTTCCCTCAGGATTTTCATTAACGTTTGATTGAAACACCTAATTCTAGGGAATAAATTTATTAATTGTTGCATAAACTTTCCTGGCCATGACACAAACACTGTTTGGCGTTCCTGACACCTTGATGCATCTGGGTACAATGTCAATACTCTGCCCAGAGGGCCTCAATGTTCGATGTTGTTCGTGTCAATTAACACATTGTCACCTGGGTTGAATGGTCTGTCGATTTACTGCCCTGTCCCGCAATCATAAAAGTTGTTCAGTAGTGTAAGAAGAAGTAGATATTCCTATACACCACACATTAGACCCAATCTCAATTACTTTATTTCACATTTTAAATTTATTACACAACACTGCCGCATCATTGTAATCTTCATCACTTTCTTCCGGATTATCTCTATAGACAGGGGGCAGCTTCCAATTTCCTTCCACATATTAGGTGGAGAAGGTGTTAATACATCTTAGCATCAGGTTGTATCACTCTGTACGAGAGGGGCCTATTATTTATACGATTTCTCTGCCTCCACTAACACTGCACGGAATTTCTTACAAAATTAATTCTCTTCCAGGTGTATGTACTTTGCGGAGTACACCTCTTCACTGTTGCCTATCGAGCTTTCGTTACAGCCCCCCCGTAATAGTCCGTCAAGGGGCTCTAGAGTAATAAATTTCCCGGGTACACCCTCGCTGGGTTAACAGAGTTTGAAACTTCATAACTGTTATTTAATTCTATCAAAGTGTTGAGCACCTGCTACAAAAAATTTGTGGCCCATTATCCGAAATCATCAACTTCGGACAGGATTCTCCTAGCTGCAAATTTCGAAAAACAGCTCCGTATAAACTGTACTACAGACAAGTCCGTGCCGCTTCTAAATGAAACTGCCCTAGTAGCAGTACTGAGTGAACAAACATACACTTTCAGTGGAACACCATTTTGACAGATACACTGAAGATTGTCGTAAAATTATTGAAACCACTATAGTCTACACCTGTTACGATCAAATGGTTTTTCACTAATTGTAGTGCCTCTTTGGCAATGGTGGAGGACCTGGGAATAATAGATCTGGCATCACACGGTGACCTATTACACAAGATTTAATCCACCTTATTTACACTTTGCATCCTTGTGGAATCCAAAAGTTTCCCTAATACAATTAAGGTATCTTGTTACCCCTCCATGCATTACATTTTTATGGGCATTTAGACAATCAAATTTGTATAGATGATGAGTTTTGGGCAGTAAGATAGGGTGTTTAGCATAATCACCCAATTCAGCATTTGTACCTACTCTGCACCCTAATTTTACATTGATCTTAAAACCAGCCCCCAATTTCGCTATTATAGAAACTTTCACAATTTTTCTTTCCATCATCAGTTTAATCTTCATTTCCATAGATTTCCTACCTGTACCTCTTTATTTTTCCAATATTCAAGAGGATGTGAAAACTATTGAAAATATTATCTTGTTTTAGAAATTCAGACACCAACTCTAGTTAAATTGATCAGTTTGGGTAAAGAATGAATACCTATTTATATAAATGGAAAAAGAAGGGACAAACTAGGGGAGCGGTGGTCCAAAAATTTCAAAAAGGAAAATATAGGGCCTTTTTTGTACGGGCCCAATTATTTTTTTTTTACCAACCAGCTCGGTCTTTTAAAAAACCATGAACGCAATTTACAAATTTGCATAAGGTAAACCTCGAGACAAGAAATTTTGCTGGGTTCTCCTCACCAGTATATGATTTAAATGTTAACCTTTTTTACCCCAAACTAAATTTTACTTCTCTTGTATCTGATAAAATTTTTAGCGACTCGTTTTGTTTTTCGTCACAATTTTTTTTAAAATGGGGTTTCCATTGCGAATCCATTTTAAGGATACCTTCCCCTTTTATCAGACCAAAACAGGTTGCAAAATTTTAAACCCCCTGCAACTTATTTCTTTATAATTAGCTAATTTACACCCACATAAATGGGGTGTTAATTCCAAATGAGGCAAGGTATGTGATTTTAATTGGAGACACTTTAGCCTTAGACATAACAAAAGAAATAACACAAAATACATTGAAAGGGAAAACAACGCTCCATATCCAATTTTGAAACATCACAAAAAATGTGGGTACCCCCCGGAGGGCCAATGTAGGTAAAATTAATTTTTTCCAAATTCCAAAATTATTGAAGCCCCCTAAGTTTCAAAAATTTTTTTTTTTATTTAAAAATTAAAAAAAAACCCCATATAATTAAAAAAAAAACCTAGGGTCAAAATTTTTAAAAACTTTAGCAAAAAAAAAAAACCCCAAAAAAAAAAGAAAATTTTTTTTTGGGGAAACCCCCAAATTTTACCCTTTTACCCCCCCCCATAATTAAAAACCAAAACCCCACAGGAAAGGCCCCCCCCCCAAAAACGGGGGAAAAAAAAAAATTTCAAAACAAAAAAAAAAAATAAAAAAAAACCCACACTTTAAAAACCAAATCAAAACACCGGCCCCCAAAACCGAAACAAAATTAAGGGGGGCCCCCCCCCCCCCCCCAAAAACAAAAACCAAATTTTTTTAAAAAGCCTTAAACCCCCACCGACCCCCCCCCCCCCCCCCCCCCCCCGGCTCGCTTCCCCCAACAAAGGGGCCCGCCAATGAATAGCCGGGCCCGGAATTCTTAATCTGCCCGATTGGGCATATTTAATTATTAGGTTTTAACAAACAAATCTCTCTCAGTATGGGGCCCAATTTAAACCCAATACATTTCTGCATTTTGGGACTCAATCCAGGTAACTTTTCTTATTTTTCCTTTTAAATTTTTGGACGAAATTACTATTCCACTCCACTTTTGAGGCTATTGCACTTTGCATTATTTTATTAAAACCTCTCCCAAAATCATTAAAAAGTTCCTCTTCAGTTGACGTCACACCCCCGAAAATTGTCCACTAAAATTGTTTTTCTCATTACTTTCTCAAATGGCTTCCCGACAATTAAGGGTGCATTTATCGTCGCTTTTAAGTAGGAACGGACTGGAAGAGCACCAAATAATACGCTCCTAAAGCGAAAAGGTTTTTAGAGGGCTAAGTGGGGGCACTAGGATTCCAGGCCAAAGAGGGGGGTAAATCCCGGTCAAACCTTTTGTAATCCCACTCTTAGGAAAGCTTTAACTTATGCAGCCGTAAAGCAAAAATTTTCATCCTGAATTTAATAAATATCCCTATTTTTCCTCAAACGACGACCTGTCATCATCATTTAAAACTAGGTACATTTTTGCTACTCCTGGCACTACAATTAAAAACAATTTTCAGGGGAAAGTGGTCTTAGAATCCTTCTTCACTCCCGTGATGTGGCAAATAGTGACCATAAATTTTGGTTTTGCTCAGTAGGTACCTCTTCTACAAATTTATTAATTAACTGCTCAGCAATTATATCATTATAGGCAGTTAACAATTCTGGTGTCTTACTCAGTTCGCGGAGCTGAGCCTTTAAAACTGCCCTTATGCCATTCTGTATTTAGTGGGCAATTCTGAATGGTTCAGTCTCCACGGAAGTCGCACCTAGTATTGTCCAGATTCAAATTTTACATCTTTCAGGCACTGCTCCTGAGTAAAAGAATCGTCCGGACTTTCTTCATTTACATTATTCCAATGCTGTCTAATTCCCACAATTTATGCACTGGCTCAACACCATCCTCTGTGGAAGAATTATGCTGGGGTACTATTTCATGAGTAAGACACACAGTTATGGTATTTGTAGTTTCCTCTAGTCATGTATTATTATTACGAGGAATCCTACCATACATTACATGGCCTCCTGCAGTCTTCAAAAGGGTGACACCACATTTCTTTACCATACCCTTTACAAAGGAGGCATAATAGTCACTACCTATCAAAATATTTATTGGGCCTACAGGATCATTACTTACACCAGAAGGTGCTAAATTTACATTACCAGGTACCTGGAGAGAGTTCCGGGGGTCAACGCCCCCGCGGCCCGGTCTGTGACCAGGCCTCCTGGTGGATCAGAGCCTGATCAACCAGGCTGTTGCTGCTGGCTGCAAGCAAACCAACGTACGAGCCACAGCCCGGCTGGTCAGGAATCGACTTTAGGTGCTTGTCCAGTGCCAGCTTGAAGACTGCCAGGGGTCTGTTGGTAATCCCCCTTATGTATGCTGGGAGGCAGTTGAACAGTCTCGGGCCCTGACACTTATTGTATGGTCTCTTAACGTGCTAGTGACACCCCTGCTTTTTCACTGGGGGGATGTTGCATCGTCTGCCAAGCCTTTTGCTTTCGTAGTGGGTTTATTTTCGTGTGCAAGTTCGGTACTAGTCCCCCTAGAATTTGCCAGGTGTATATAATCATGTATCTCTCCCGCCTGAGTTTCCAGGGAATACAGTTTTAGGAACCTCAAGCGCTCCCAGTAACTGAGGTGTTTTATCTCCGTTATGCGCGCCGTGAAAAGGTTTTTCTGTACATTTTCTAGGTCAGCAATTTCACCTGCCTTGAAAGGTGCTGTTAGTGTGCAGCAATATTCCAGCCTAGAAAAGAACAAGTGACATGAAGAGTGTCATCATGGGCTTGGCTCCCCCGGTTTTGAAGGTTCTCATTATCCATCCTGTCATTTTTTTCTAGCAGATGCGATTGATACAATGTTATGGTCCTTGAAGGTGAGATCCTCCGACATGATCACTCCCAGGTCTTTGACGTTGGTGTTTCGCTCTATTTTGTGCCAGAATTTGTTTTGTACTCTGATGAAAGATTTTAATTTCCTCGTGTTTACCATATCTGAGTAATTGAATCTCTCATCGTTGAACTTCATATTGTTTTCTGCAGCCCACTGAAAGATTCGGTTGATGCCCGCCTGGAGCCTTGCAGTGTCTGCAATGGAAGACACTCATGCAGATTCGGTGTCATCTGCAAAGGAAGACACGGTGTGTGGCTGACATCCTTGTCTATGTCGGATATGAGGATGAGGAACAAGATGGGAGCGAGTACTGTGCCTTGTGGAACAGAGCTTTTCACCGTAGCTGCCTCGGACTTTACTCTGTTGACGACTACTCTCTGTGTTCTGTTGGTGAGGAAATTATAGATCCATCGACCGACTTTTCCTGTTATTCCTTTAGCACGCATTTTGTGCGCTATTACGCCATGGTCACACTTGTCAAAGGCTTTTGCAAAGTCTGTATATATTACCATCTGCTTCTTTTTATCTTTTAGTGCATTTAGGACCTTGTCGTAGTGATCCAATAGTTGAGACAGGCAGGAGCGACCTGTTCTAAACCCATGTTTGCCCTGGGTTGTGTAACTGATGGGTTTCTAGATGGGTGGTGATCTTACTTCTTAGGACCCTTTCAAAGTTTTTTATTAAAGGGGATGTTAGTGCTATGGGGTCTGTATTCTTTTCGTTTTTTTACTCCCCCCTTTGTGGGGGGGCATTCGTTTTTTTTTTAGTAACTGTGGGACACCCCCGTGTCCGCTCCCCCTCCCATAGGAGGGAAAAAGGGCCCTGTGAAGGGGCTTCTTGCAGTTCTTATGAATACGGATTCCGTGAGTCCGGGCCCCTGGGGGCAGAGTGCATGGGCTGTCATTTATCCCTGTTCAAAGTCATTTGGCGTCGGGAAACCGATAGGTTTGGGGTTTTAACCCCAAATTTTGTGGCTCTCTCAAAAAAAAATTCATTTTGGATCTTCGACTCCATCTGGTTAGCGGCTTGCTAAAAAGAGTCATATTGGGACTTGATGCTCACTCATTTCCTTTTGGTCATCTGTGGCGGGCCCCCCTCTTGTTTAAGTGGGGGCCCAATACTGGACTTGTTCTCGACTTTGTTTTTGGCATAGAAGAAAAAAATTTGGGTTTTTTTTTCGATTTCATTTATGGTTTTTTAGTTTTTCCCCCCGCGATTTTTGACTCCTTAAATTCCTTTGCTTGAGTTCGAAAGCTTGCTATTTTCTCCCCACCAGGTCTCCCTACGCATTTCAGATATATTGACCTCTTTTAAACCGCTCTGTTATTCTTTTCCCTCGCCCGTAAAAAGGGCGCCGGGGCTCTTTTTTATTTTAGTCTACTTCTCCTTTTTTTCTTAGGGAATAAGCCTTTGGGGTTTTACGAGGGCCCCAAGTTTAAACTGTTTTAGGGAAAAATGGGGTTTGTTTGCTTTAGTATATCTTTTCCCAGCTTATATCGGTTTAGGATTGGTTTACTTGGTCCCCTTTTGTTTTTTTTATTGAAATTGAATTTGGTGAATGCCCCCCGGACTAGTCTCATTTTGTCGGTCTGGGGCTCCACGCTACATGTCGAAAAAATAAAATGTTGTGATCTGAGTATATTGTTTTTTTATATGGTGACGGAAAAGTCGGTCGATGGGTCTAAATTTCCCCTCCTAACGAACAAGAGAGTAGTCGCAACAGAGAAAGTCCCCAGGCAGCTACGGGGGAAAAGCTCAGTACTTTGCTCCCATCCCTTTTTCCTCTCCTCATATTTCCCACTAGACAAGGATGCAGCCACGCACCGTGTCTTTCCCTTTCAGAGACACCCGAATCTGCATGACAGTGTCTTCCCCTTGCAGACACTGCAAGCTCCCCGGGGGAATCAAAACCAAAAACTTTTCATGGGCTGCAGAAAAAAAATGAAGTTCAACGATGGGAGAAATTTCAATTACCAGATAGGTAAACAGAGGAAATTAAATTTCAAACAGATACAAAACAAATTCCTGGGGCCACAAATAGAGCGAAACACCAACGCAAAGCCTGGGATGTCAGTCGGAGGATCTCACCTTCAAGGACCTAACATTGTACAAACGCATCTGCTAGAAAAAGACAGGATGGAAAAATAGAACCCCCAAAACTAGGGAGGGCCCAAACCCAGAGAACCTTCAGGTCACTTTTTCTATTAGGCTGAAATATTGCTCAAAACCCAACAGCCCTTTTTAAGGGAGGGGAAATTGCCACCTAGAAAATGTACGAAATTTCACGGCGCGCAAAAAAACGGAGATAAAACACCCCAAAATTTCGGGAGGCTTGAGGTTCCAAACCTTTAATTTCCCTGGAACGCAGGAGAAGAGATACATGATTATATACACCTGGAAATCCTAGAGAGACTAGTACCGAACTTGCACACGAAAATCACTCACTACGAAAGCAGAAGACTTGGCAGACGATGCAACATCCCCCCAATGAAAAGCAGGGGTGTCACTAGCACGTTAAGAGACCATACAATAAGTGTCAGGGGCCCGAGACTGTTCAACTGCCTCCCAGCATACATAAGGGGGATTACCAACAGACCCCTGGCAGTCTTCAAGCTGGCACTGGACAAGCACCTAAAGTCGTTTCCTGATCAGCCGGGCTGTGGCTCGTACGTTGGTTTGCGTGCAGCCAGCATTAACAACCTGGTTGATCAGGCTCTGATCCACCAGGAGGCCTGGTCACAGACCGGGCCGCGGGGGCGTTGACCCCCGGAACTCTCTCCAGGTAAACTCCAGTATTTTCCACACTACTAAAGTAACCTTCAGGTTTCATTATGAGGCAGCCATTAATAACTTCACAGCAGCAATGAGAAACATCGACTGGCAGACGATCGACACCATGCCCAGCCCTTCTAGGGTAGGGTAGGTGCCTGAGCCAGAGCTTTCAGCTCACAAGACTGTCATTCCCATTAGCCCCCTTGGGGCGGGGATGGCAGACCAGAGAGGCCTAGCTTGTGGCTAGGCCTGGGGACAGTTGGTCCCAAAGATGAGGAGGTCCATGTGCCTCCTCCCATGGGAGACTTAGGTCTCAGATACTCCCTAAAGAGGGAGCCAAGGCCGGGCCACCACTTGGAAAAGGCCCGGGCCGGGAGAATACCGGCAAATCTTTAATAATAATAATAATAATCGACTGGCAAACTGAGCTAGAAATCTATACGGATACTGATGAATGTATTAATTTTCTAAAAAAGACCCAATACCTCTATAGCAAGCACTGCCCTAAAAAAAACTAAACAGATCACAGCTAAGAGACTGGACAGTCCCTGGCTAACACCCAGCATCCTCAAATCCATAAATATAAAGCACCAGTATGGAAAACAGTACAGAACGGGTCACATAACCAGAGACCAAACAAAACGTTACTCATCTGTCCTAACCGACCTGATAAGAAGGGCAAAAAAAATGTATTATGAGAACAGATTTTGCAACTTAAAAGGTGATATAAAAAAAGACCTGGAAAACCCTATCTGAAATTCTAGGAACAAAAAAGATGTCAGGAAACAGAACAATCACACTAACAAAACCAGATGAACATCTACTCCCACCTACTGAAACAGCAAACAGACTCAATATTTTCTTCTCCACCATAGAAAAAAACCTTGCGGGTAAAATCCCAAACCCAAATACCCCACCCAATGACTACCTCACTGGCACCTACCCGAACACACTGTTCCTAGCTCCGACTAACCCAACAGAAGTCTCGCTTATTATCAACACACTAAAGAACAAGACAGGAGATTTAAATACCTTACCACCCTTTATATACAAAGAAAGCTTCACAAGTGCTGTCACCAGCCATTGCAACACACTTTAACAAATCCATCGAATCCTCTACCTTCCCCACAGTTCTCAAAATAGCGAGGGTCACCCCGATACATAAAGAAGATCAAGCAGACCATACCCCGAGAGTACCCATACCTAGAGTTCGTCACGGCTACGCTAGCTGGAGATTCGTCTGTAAAAACTTGCATTTGTGGTCACAGTGGTGCCTGTGCTAACCTTCCTATGGTGTAGAAATATACCTAGTTGGACGAATCTTCTTGTGGCTAGCTGGTCTAGTGGCTAACGCGACGGTCTGGCGTTTTGAGACTCTCTGACTGCGGGTTCAATCCCGGCCGGGGTATGGTTTGTTTGCAATCGTGTCATTACGATTTCGTGAGTCGAGATCAAGTAGACTTGAATAACTATAGGCCAATATCCAACTTACACCCTCTCTAAAATCTTTGAAAAACTAATTCATAAGCGAATCTATTCCTTCGTCATCTCCCACAACATACTCAACCCCTGTCAGTTTGGGTTCAGGCCTAATAAAAATACGAATGATGCTGTTATACACATGCTAACAAATGTACACCGCACTCGAGAAAAAAGAAGTCCCATTGGGGATCTTCACAGATTTACGTAAAGTATTTGACACAGTTGACCATGATTAGCTGCACATAAAAATTATCACACTATGGTACAAGAGGGCACTCCTTCAACTACCTAAAGTCATACCTTAGCAACAGAAGCCAATGTGTGATGAATGGTTTGAAAAACCGACAAGTTGAAGATTGAGACACTTATGCAGCATATGAGAATCTTTATTCAGGAAACGTTTCGCCACACAGTGGCTTCATCAGTCCAATACAAAGAGGAAGGCGTAAGGAGAGGAGGAGAATGAGGTAATCAGTCCCTCAACCTGGAGTCGATGTGTTCAGTCCATCAATCTTGTAGAATGTACAGCATAGGGCCGTAGACGTGGCTTATATACTGTAGTGAGGTGACGTGAAGCAGGTGGAGGCGGGGTCATAGTGGTACCATCCACTAGTCGAAGTAGGTCTTCGTCCAAAGGTTGAACAAGTGTTGAAGAATTCTTTGTACCAAGATCCCATGACACTGCAGCATCATGGGATCTTGTTACAAAGAATTCTTCAACACTTGTTCAACCTTTGGACGAAGACCTACTTCGACTAGTGGATGGTACCACTATGACCCCGCCTCCACCTGCTTCACGTCACCTCACTACAGTATATAAGCCACGTCTACGGCCCTATGCTGTACGTTCTACAAGATTGATGGACTGAACACATCGACTCCAGGTTGAGGGACTGATTACCTCATTCTCCTCCTCTCCTTACGCCTTCCTCTTTGTATTGAACTGATGAAGCCACTGTGTGGCGAAACGTTTCCTGAATAAAGATTCCCATATGCTGCATAAGTGTCTCAATCTTCAGAAGCCAATGTGTGTACCCAAATGGAGCAAACTCTTCCACACAGCCAATTACAGTTGGTGTCCCACAGGGAAGTGTCCTTGGCCCTCGGATCTCTTTCTCATTTACATAAACGACCTACCAAATGCATCGCAACTACTCAAACCCAGACTATTTGGAGACGACACTACATACGTCTTCTCTCACCCAAGCCCAGTCATACTAGCCAATACTGTAAACACCTTACTAATAGGTATCAGTATGTCACCATTAAAGACACAGCATCAGCAACACGGCCACTTGATACTGGAGTTCAGCAGGGAAGTGTCCTTGGTCCCCGGCTCCTCCTCATATACATCAATGATCTTCCAAACGTATCCCAACACCTGAAACCCATTCTCTTTGCTGACGACACGACTTATGTCATCTCCCACCCTAATCTTGCCACCCTCAACACCATTGTTAACGAGGAGCTGATCAAAATATCGACTTGGATGACAGCCAATAAACTTACGCTTAACACTGACAAAACCTACTATATTATGTTTGGTAGCAGAGCAGGAGATGCACAAATTAACATTAAGATCGACAACACTCTAATTACCAGACATAATGAGGGCAAATTCCTAGGCCTATACCTTGACAACCTGAATTTCAGCACCCATATCCAACACATAACCAAAAAAGTATCCAAAACGGTTGGGATCCTCTCCAAGATACGATACTATGTGCCGCAAAATGCCCTTCTCACACTATACCACTCACTTATTTATCCATACCTCACCTATGCTATTTGTGCTTGAGGATCAACTGCAGCAACACACCTAAAACCAATAATAACCCAACAAAAAGCTGCAGTAAGAATAATCACTAAATCCCATCCCTGGCAACACACCCCCCCACTCTTCATAGATCTAAACTTACTCCCTGTTCAGTACATCCACACTTACTACTGTGCAATCTACATCTACAGGACCTTAAACTCCAATATCAACCTTGACCTAAAACGCTTTCTTGATAGTTGTGACAGAACCCACAGGCATAACACCAGACACAAACATCTCTACGACATTCCCCGTGTCCGACTAAACCTTTACAAAAATTCAATGTATGTCAAAGGCCCTAAAATCTGGAACACCCTACCTGAGAACTCTAGAACTGCAGACACATTCATCACCTTCAAAACTACCATTAGAAAACATCTTATCTCCCTGGTTTAGGTGGCCTGGTGGCTAAAGCTCCCGCTTCACACACGGAGGGCCCGGGTTCGATTCCCGGCGGGTGGAAACATTTCGACACGTTTCCTTACACCTGTTGCCCTGTTCACCTAGCAGCAAATAGGTACCTGGGTGTTAGTCGACTGGTGTGGGTCGCATCCTGGGGGACAAGATTAAGGACCCCAATGGAAATAAGTTAGACAGTCCTCGATGACGCACTGACTTTCTTGGGTTATCCTGGGTGGCTAACCCTCCGGGGTTAAAAATCCGAATGAAATCTTATCTTATCTTACACCCCATCAACTAACTACACGAATACCACCTGGTGGTTCACACTTACGCTCACTCACCCATTTGACCATAAACAGAAATATTAATCTCAATCTTAAAATAATGAATCCTATGATACTCCAATACTGAAACTATGTACTGTGCCAAAACAAAAGCATTCACATTGCTAAACTCACAAACTAGTATTTAGTCACTTAGCCATAATACCAACTTACCTCATAATTTGTAATATTTTAAAATAAAGAATTAAACTAAGTCTGCCCGAAATGCCTAGCCATGCTAGGCGTTCTAGTGGTACACTCTGTAATTATTATTTAACTACATGCAAACCAGACAATAACCAAATTCTGTAAATTCAACATTGTAATCCTTATAGAGAATAAACTTTGAATTTGAATGACCATATGACCTGTCTCTGCACTACAAATCATTGATTTTACTCGATCTGATTCGATTATATTATACATTGTTATGCTACAAATTTGTACAACTTTAATGCTTCCTGATGACATGATGACCTCTCAGTGGCTACATTCTCACTACTACTACTACTACTTTGCACCTCTCCTTCCGACAGTATTTAAGTCTCAACACTCGCTTGATCTTCAGTTAGTTCCAGACTTTGGAACAGAACTTCTCCAGGCTTAGGGACTGACAACCTCATATCTACGACCGCAAGGGTGGACTGATTACATCGTTCTTCACATCTCTACTGCTCCCGCCTACTTTCTGTACTCTACTGAAGAAGCCTACTGTGTAGGCGAAACGTTTCGAAATAAAGTTCATTGTCCTCTTCGCTTTCGGGCTGAGTGGACGCACTGCGCAAACAGCTCCTGCTTTGTGATGAATGGTTTGAAAAACCGACAAGTTGAAGATTGAGACACTTATGCAGCATATGGAAATCTTTATTCAGGAAACGTTTCGCCACACAGTGGCTTCATCAGTCCAATACAAAGAGGAAGGCGTAAGGAGAGGAGGAGAATGAGGTAATCAGTCCCTCAACCTGGAGTCGATGTGTTCAGTCCATCAATCCAAGATTGATGGACTGAACACATCGACTCCAGGTTGAGGGACTGATTACCTCATTCTCCTCCTCTCCTTACGCCTTCCTCTTTGTATTGGACTGATGAAGCCACTGTGTGGCGAAACGTTTCCTGAATAAAGATTTCCATATGCTGCATAAGTGTCTCAATCTTCAGCTCCTGCTTTCTCTGGTGCGCAACTTCCTGTTTTCACCAAGATGGCTGCCAGCTACCGCAGGAGGAGCAACACCGTGTGTGTTGACCTTGTTAAAGGGGCAATTTACCCTACGAATGCCTCTGTTTTATTACCAACGATTATACGGGACACGTTTGCCATTGAAGTTGAAGACTTACACGGAATAGCACTTAATGGATCATCACGAACCTTCATAAAGTTCTGCACAGTGGAGGCATATGAAAGGACGGTGACACAGTACCAGGAGAAGAACATCATCGTATCATCTGGTCTGGAGGTACGCCTGCGGGATGCCTCAAAATACTACACCTGGGTGAGGATCCGCAACGTTCCTTTCGAGGCAGACGATGTAGATATCAGAGAGACATTTCAAAGATATGGTGAGGTGCATGATATATTAATTATTATTATAATCAAAAAAGAAGCGCTAAGCCACAAGGGCTATACAGCGCTGCGGTGCATGATATAACTTTAGTTCGATGGACGGAGGGAATCTATGAAGGGTTGCCGGCTGGATCTTACACCGTCAAGATGTCTTTAAGAAGACCTATTCCATCGTATGTTGTCCTGGAGGATTTTAGGACACAGATGTACGTGACCTACGCGGGACAACGAAAGACGTGTCGCCTGTGCGGCGCTTTTGACCACATGGCGGCCGGATGTGGTAAAGCAGCAGCGCCGCGGCCTTGGGAACGGCAAGTAGCCACAGAGTCTCAGGCGGAACCTCTGTCGAAGAATTTGAGTGCAGCAGCAAAGGTAATTTGGGCGGACGAAGTGGAGGGCGAGTTAAGAAAAATGTGTGACACTACCAGTGGCTTCGGATACTCCCCCGCAAGCGGGCCCGGGAGTTGAGTAGCAGCCTGTGGGGGGGGGGAGAGACCGGTGATCCACAGGAGTTTTTCTACGCCCCTACAGGAGATGATTAAGTCTTTCCTGGCGTGCCTGCGGAGCAGAAACCCAGCTACAGACAGGAGAATTCTGAGGGTTTGAGAAGGACTTGTTTGAGCAGATTCCAGAGCCTCGGGGGGTCAGAGCCTGGCATGTTGCAGTTGTTACAGGTGGAAGATGGGTGCACAAGGGAAATGGAAATACTGATATGGAAATTGAGGGGCACATCTAGAAAGAGGGCTGGAGGCTCGTCGGATGAGGAGGTTATAACACCAGCTCAGCGTACAGGGAAGAAGACGTGGGCAGGAGTGATTAAGAAAGGGCAGGGTAGTGCACAGGGGGGGGGGGGGGAGGGGGAAACAGGCGGGAAAGAGTGCACGAGAAAAGACGGATGCAGCAAAAAGTGGAACCAGACAGGACACAGAGACATAGAGGAAAGCCACCTTTCTGAATCTTTAAGTGTCTAACGTAAACGTGAATGGCCTTAGAGTGACGGTAAACGAGTTTGGTTGGAGGATGTTTTGCGGCTTTTTAAAACATTGATGTGTGTTTTTATTTCAAGAACACAATTTCAAGTATGGCATGAGAGTTGAGGCTGAACGGTTTTAGGATGTATGTTGGTAGTTCAGGGAAAATTAAGGGTGGGGTGGGCAGTGGCAGTGAGGGAGTCCAGCCCATTCCACGTGCTCAAGTGGGAAGAGGGAGGGGGGGGAGGGTGGTGAGGGTGGAAGGGATTATGGGGTGAGATTAGAGTTTTGTTTTCTGGGGATATATATGCGGCAGATAGTAACATACGGGTAAAGGTGTTTTTGTAAGGGAGGTTTTGCTTTTCTACATGCAGGGTTTACCAATGGTTTCTATAATAGGGGGGGGATTGGAATTGTGTAATCAGGAATAGGATGGGGAAAGCCGAGAGGGGCAGGGTGTGTGTTGGAGTATTGAGGGTTTTTGTTGAGGGATGCAGGGGTTTATGACATAGTCAGGGGCGATGGGTGGAAAGTAGAGCACACTTTTATGCGGAGGGGTTATGTTGCCAGGTTGGATCGTATATATAAAACCCTCGAGATATAACATTTAGAACGTTTTAATGACGATAGATTTAGGTTTTTTGGACCATCGTGCCGTTTTGGCAGAGGATGGCATGGGAAGGGATGGTTCGTAGTATGTGGGTTATTGGAAAATAAAATGTGAGGCTACTTCAGGGAGAGGGGGAGGGGTTGTTTTTTAGGGAATGGTGGAAGCAACTATGGGAGGCTCGCAACAAAGAGGAAGATGTCTTGGAATGGTGGGAGAAGCATGCTAAATTGCAGATTAGGGAGTATTCCCAGCATAGAGGAAGGGATGAGGCGAGGTGGAGGTATGGTTTACAGAAATATTTAGAGGGGCAGCTAAATGATTGCTATGAAGGGGGAAGGGGGGTTAGACATGGAGAAAATAGAGGTTTTAAGGGGAAGATTGAGGGATATACAAAATTCTCGTTTTGATGCGATACGTGTGAGGGAAGGTTTAGAGGAGGTTCTATGGGGTGACAAACCGTCAGGATGTGTTTTGAGGAGATTTAGGATAGGCAACAGATGACCACGATTATGGGATTAGAGGTGTGTAAGGGGGGGGGGATATAGGGTGGGGGCAGGTTCTTAGTACCACCGATGGAATGAGCAATTATGCTGATTATTGGTTTAGGGAGAATTTTAAGCAGAGGGAGGGAGAGATTCGGGGAAAAGGGAATTCGAGGTATTTTAGGGGGAGGAGAGTGCGGTAATAGAGGGTAGGATCAGTGAGGAGGAGGTGGAGGAGGCGATAATGGGCTTGAGTAGGGGAAAAGCGCCGGGCATTGAGGAATTCCTAATGATTTCTATATTAAAACATTGGGATTGTAAGAAGGAATGTCTGGTCCGGTTGTTTAACTGTATGAAGGAAAGGGGAGTGTTGGGGGGAAACGCAGGGCACGGGGGTAGTAGTTTTGGTCTATAAGGGAGGGGGGGGGGAAGAAACCCTTGGGTGCTTTTAGGGCGATCTCCCTCATGTGTGCAGATTATAAAGTTTTTGCGAAGGTTTTAGGTAACCGTATGAAAAAGGTGCTTGACCGAGTCCTACATTTGAGGAAGTGTGGGATTCCCGGTCGAAGTATGCGTGAGGGCATGGAAGAATTAAGGATTTTGTGGAGGGTAGACAAAAGGGGGGGGGGGATCTTGGGGATTGATTGGAAGCGCTTAAGACAGTGTAGATAGACATATGTTGTGGTGTATTTTAAACAAACAGGGTTTTGGTGATGGATTTGTGCGCTGGGGACTTTCTTTGTATACGCCTGCAACGGTCAGGGTTCAGGTTAAAGGGAAGTTAGGGTTGCCAGTGCAGATGGGGGGTGGGTTTGCGAAGGGTTGCCCCTTGTTCAAATCCTCTTTGCATGCATGCAGGACCCTTTTTATAGGCTTATAGAGGAAGGAGTGTGGGAACAGGGAGAGGTGGGTCCTGGGAGATGTGGTTATTGTGGGGTATGTGGAGACACCACAGTTTTGGTAGGGGGGGAAATAGGATGGGGAATGTGGGACGTATAATAGAGATTTTTGGTGGGGCGACAGGGGATGAGGGTTAATGGAGCAAAGTCAAAGTTTTTAGAAGTAGGCACGTGGGTGGGGGGGGGTTTGGGGGAAAAAGTATGGGTGGAACGTAGTGGATAGAATTAAGATATGTGGGGTTGTGTATATGGCGGATGCTGGGAGGCACAGAGAATAAATTCCAAGGAAGTAGCGAGTAGAGCGATGGGTAGGATGCGCGGGTGGAGGGCTGGGGAATGTAACATTGCAGCAGAGGGGGTGGGGTAGTAAATCACTTGTGTACAGTAAAGTGTGGGGGTGGCGAAATATTTTCCCCCGAGGTCGTGTGATATTCAGGAACTGGAGAGAGGGTGGTTTTGAGGTATGTGTGGGGTTATGGGAAGCCATGGCTACGGAAGGAGGTGGTGATGATGGTGCGTGCGGCAGGGTGGGCTGGGTCTTATTCCTTTGGACACACGAGTGAAGGCAGTGTATGTGAAGCAGCGATACTTGAGGGTGGGAGGGGAGAGGGGGTAGAGGGTGGGAAGGTCATGAAGGATGTGCGAAAATGGTGGAAGGGAAAGGCACTACTGGAGTGTGAAGATATTGGGGCGAAATTTGTGGCAGTAAGGGAAGCAAAAAAAGTAAGGGTAAGTAGGCTTGGAGGACAGGTTGGCAGGGTACAGTGATACAGGGAGTTAGCTACTACCCAATGTATGATTGGAGGGGCATTTGGGGAAGACTTTCGGAAGATCAGATTAAAGCCAAGGGTTTGTGAAGTGGTTTATAGATTTTTATGGGAATTCCCACTACAAGGTCAGTGCTATTAGAATGGGTTATGTAGGTGCTGGCACTTGTTTGCATTTTGAGGAAGAGGAGATGGCTTTTCATGCCATATATTTTTGTGAAAAACCCTTTGGGTTTTGTAAGGGCATGGTTAGCGAGAGTTCTGGGTATAGTGGCGGGAGGGGGAAGAAACATTTCGACTTTGAGGGCTTTGCATTTTGATGTGGGAGGGGTTTCCAAGGACATTCGGAGGGCAGTGATGTATGTAGTGGCAGATTTTTTGTATGTGTCTTGGGGCATGCGGGAGGTGGGGGTGAATATAGGATGCGGGCGCGCTTGCGGTGAGTGTGTATGTACAGTATGCAGAAATAGGCTTACTATTGGGAGGTTGTGGGTAAATAGTTTTCCTTGGGGGTTTTCGTTTAAACTGACGGTAGGTGTAATGTTAGGGTTGGGTTTGTAGTTTTGAGCTGGATTGGGCTGGTTTCTCCCTAAAACTGGCATTCTTGTTCTTTTTTGAGATTAGTGGAGGATGGAAGGTGGAATACAAGTGTGTGGTGTGGAGCATATGGGGGTAAAGTCGTTAGGAATGAGGGGGGGGCGTAGGGGGGGTGAACTGGTGACCCTTTGGTTAAGGACCAGAACTTTCGACGTCAGGTACGAACTTGAGCATGGAAGGGAACGTGGGGTTTGGGGTTTTTTAAAAACAGATAGCATGGGGGCAGGGGATGGCAGGGGGTGGCTTTCTGAAGTGTCTTTTGCCAGGTTGGTTTTGTTAATGATTGAGGTAGTACTGCCCCGGGAACATGTTTTATTAGGAGCCAAAAAGTTATATTGTGTAACTTAGTGCGTGGGCAGAGTAAGTCTGAATTGCTCTGCAACATTGTTAATAAATAATATATATCTTTTTGAACATAATACATAAAAATGGGATATGTATTAGTTTAGTTACAATTTCTAGTGTACTATTCCATATTGTTGGTATTCTTCACTTTGTCAAATAATTACTATCTATATGTTGTTATAAGTTTTTTATGTTAGTTCTTATTTTATACGTTTTAAGTGAACAAAAGTAAGGTGTTGTGACGTTCTAGTGCAAGTGGCATTTATCTTGCACTGGGGAAAAGGGGAAGGGGTTAAGCCAAATATGATTGGACCATAAAAGAATGTCATTGGATATATGTACACTGTATTTTGAAGACGGGAAGGATTGTGAGGATTGTCAATATATGTATTTTAAATTTTTATGTAAATTTTTATGGAACTCAGGGTGATAATAATGTAACATATTAGTCGGATATAAGTATTGAATTATTATGTTTATTGTAATATAAATTTTTATTTATGAAATGTATAATCTGGTTTTTAGCTTTGGAGTTAAAGAGATAAAAACATAGGGGGTGGGGGATATTTTTTTAAGCACAAAGTGAATCAGCAGTATGTATTTAGAAAATGTAACAATTTTATTTTTCTGTGGCGGAGACGATAAGGGGTTCTCATATTCCTTTGTTATTGTACCTTAAAAGTATTTTAAATTCAATGGGCTGATGGAGGTTTTAGTGGTGACGGGGAGACACAGTTACTAGGAATGTGGGGGGGGGGGTGTTTAAGAGTCAGCGGTAGTGTATTAAATCCACCACCGTGCACGATATTGATTGTTATCATGGGGTATATGAGGGTTTTGGGTGTGGATTGGTTTCTTTGGTGGATGTGTGCCCCTCATTTTTCAGACTTTTCTTGTATTATGTCAGCCTTTTAGATGGCTGGATTGTGGTTTATACATGTTGTCAATGATGTCCTTAATGCTCTAATAAATGTATAAGAGATGTCAATGAGTATACTCAGGTGTGAAAGTGGAATGTTTTTCAAGGGGGGGGGGGAGTGTAAGCATTAACTAAGTAGGACTTTTCGTTTTTATTATTTAAAACCATTTTTTCACGGGGAAGCACGGTACATAAAGTAGTGTTTGATTGGAGTGCAGCAGCCAATTCTGATGTCATTATATAAGTGCTTCTTTGGTAATTGTGTAGGTCACTGCAGATTATCGTTTTACTGCCTGTATCTTGTTACATATTGATTATGTACCCATATATTTTTTGTACCTGAGTTTTAAATAAAATATAAAAAAAAAATAAAGTTGCCTAAATGTTGCCTATGTGTCTTATCTACCAACCTTTAAAGATTTCCATTTTGAATACTAATTGTACTTCATGTTGTAATTTGTTTACTGGTTATTTTTTACCACTGAATATATTATTGCTTAGTTAATTTTAAGCCTGCCCATAATGCTCTGCATACAAGGGGCTTTTGGCATGAACACTCAATCACTATATTTCTTTGTACAACTATGCATCATGTTGTAGACAACAAGAGCATTTCACCCCTCCATGGAAGACGTGTTCATTTAATATCACATACCTACAAGTCCCTCCCAAGAAGCTCATTGCTAGTAATCCCTTCCTTAAATCACTTGTTAAAGCAACTGCTCAAGAAGAAATTTCTTACCTAGCTGGTAGTTATAAGTTATCACAAGTAATATACACTGATGGATCTGCTCTTGTTGCCACCTCCCTAGTTAAGAACGATAATAAACTTGTTGAACTAGGCATAAGAATTAACAACTGGGTGTCTACATTGCAAACTGAACTGTTTGCAATCCTAATGGCGCTAAAGCTAACTTATGACACTGAGCTTGACTCTATCATCATTACTGATTCTATGTCATCATTGAAGGCTCATAACTCATATAATGACTCCAACAACATGCTCATTGGAGAAGCCAGGTATAGATACTCAAAAATCAGGGACAAAGGAATTAATGTACAATTGCTATGGATCCCATCACATTGGATTACTCCTTCATGATAAAGTTGATATGTTAGCCAAGAAGAGTACCCAGAAGGAGAATGTAGAATATAACTTTGGTATATCTGTGTTTAGCATTAGGAATAATATTAGGAGAGGAAGTAAATAATGAAAATGATTGTTAAGGAATGCAGTTAGAAGCCCGAGTAGATCTATAACCCACTATGATAACATGAACGTAGATAAGTATGTTTCTGGAGCAACTTGAAATATGAACAGACTGACTGATGTTGTAGTGGCCAGGCTTAGGCTTGGTTACAAGTACTTCTGGCAGTTTGGGAGACACACAGATAATGATCAAACTAAATGTAAATTATGTGATCAGGCATATGGTCATTCTCTTGAACACTATGTGCTTAATTGTTCACTTATTGAGGAATACAGAGATAGTATAATAACCTGTGTGACATGTCAATATATCTTATTAATGAAAATAAGATACCAGATATACTAAGAAAATTCCCTAAATTTGCTTGTAAAAGATAAGTGAACTAAAGATATGCAGATATAAATCCATATGTATTCCTGTTAACCCTTTGGGGCCTAGTTCCTAGGCCTTTTGTGCATCCATATGCACTTGCACTACCGTCCACTGGATGGATATGGGGTGCACAATAAACTAGCCACTTCGGTGGCAAAATCTGTCCAAATAAAAATAAAAATAAATAAATACAACCCCATCTATAAATATATTAACCCGTAAATAGTCCAAGCAGATCTACATTCACATGTGTAGTGCTACAAAAGTAGATCTACGTTTTTTACATATTTTCAAATATAACAAAAAAAAGTAGATCAAAGTTTTTTTACACATTTTCAAATGCAAAAAAAACGAAAAGATCTACTTTTTTTTACATTCAAATGTTGAAAAAACGTATATATACGTTTGGACCGTTTACGGGTTAAACAACCATGGTGACAATACACATCCCTGTCTAAGACCTACTTTTACCGGGAAGAAGTTTCCCTCTCTTCTACACACCCTGACCTGAGCCTCACTATCCTCATAAAAACTCTTTACAGCATTTAGTAACTTACTACCTATTCCATATACTTGCAACATCTGTCACATTGCTCCCCTATCCACTATCATATGCCTTTTCTAAATCCATAAATGCAACAAAAACTTCCCTAACTTTATCTAAATACTATTCACATATATGCTTTAATGTAAACACTTGATCTACACATCCCCTACCCACTCTGAAACCTCCTTGCTCATCCGCAATCCTACATTCTGTCTTGCCTCTAATTCTTTCAATTATAACTCTACCCTACACTTTTCCTGGTATACTCAGTAAACTTATTCCTCTCTAATTTTTACAATCTCTTTTGTCCCCCTTCCCTTTATATAAAGGAATTATACATGCTCTCTGCCAATCCCTAGGTACCTTTCCCTCCTTCATACGTTTATTAAACAGAAATACCAACCACTCCAATACTACATAATCCCCCTGCTTTTAACATTTCTGTCATGATTCCGTCAGTTCCAGCTGCTTTACACCTTTTCATTCTACGTAATGCCTCACACACCTCCCCCACACTTACATCCTGTTCTTCTTCACTCCTAAAAGATAGTACACCTCCCTGTCCAATGCATGAAATTACCGCTTCCCTTTCTTCGTTGACATTTAAAAGTTCCTCAAAATATTCCCACCATCTACCCAATACCTCCATCTCCCCATCTACTAACTCCCCTTCTCTGTTTTTAACAGACAAATCCATTCGTTCCCTAGGCTTCCTTAACTTGTTAATCTCACTCCAAATTTTTTTTATTTTCATCAAAATTTCTTGACAGTGCCTCTCCCACTATCATCTGCTCTCCTTTTACACTCTCACCACTCTCTTCACCTTTCTTTTACTATCCATATGCTCTGTTCTTCTTATAACACTTCTGCTTTATAAAAATCTCTCATAAGCTAACTTTTTCTCTTTTATCATCATTCCACCAATCACTCTTCTTTCCTCCTGCACCCACCCTCCTATAACCACAAACTTCTGCCCCACATTCTACTACTGCATTTTTAAAACTATTCCAACCCTCTTCAACTCCCCCACTACTCATACTTGCACCAGTCCACCTTTCTGCCAATAGTTGCTTATATCTCACCCGAACTTCTTCCTCACTTAGTTTATACACTTTCACCTCTCAGTTACTTGCTGCCATTTTCCTCTTATTCCATCTACCTCTTACTCTAACTGTAGCTACAACTAAATAATGATCCAATACATCAGTTGCCCCTCTATAAACATGTACATCCTGAAGCCTACGCATCAACTTTTTATCCATAAATATATAATCTAACAAACTACTTCCATTACGTGCTATATCATAACTTGTATATTTATTTATCCTCCTTTTCATATGTATTACTACCAAAACCTCTTTCTACACATAGCTCAATTAAAGGCTCCCCATTTTCACTTACCCCTGGCACCCCAAATTTACCTACTACTCCCTCCACAACATTTTTGCCCACTTTAGCATTGAAATCCCCAACCACCATTACTCTCACACTTGGTTCAAAACTCCCCACGCATTCAGTCAACATTTCCCAAAATCTCTCTCTCTCCTCTACACTTCTTTCTTCTCCAGGTGCATATACGCTTACTATAACCCACTTTTCATATCCAACCTTTATTTTACTCCACATAATCCTTGAATTAATTTTTCATATCCAACCTTTATTTTACTCCACATAATCCTTGAATTAATACATTTATACTCCCTCTTTTCCTGCCATAGCTTATCCTTCAACATTATTGCTACTAATTCTTTAGCTCTAACTATTTGAAACCCATGACCTAATCCCATTTACTTCTCTCCACTGAAACTCTCCCACCCCCTTCAGCTTTGTTTCACTTAAAGCCAGGGCATCCAGCTTCTTCTCATTCATAGCATCCACAATCATCTCGCACATTTACGCACATTCAGACATCCCACTGACAATTTTCTTTTTAGTAATCTTTACAGGAAAAGGGGTTACTAGCCCATTGTTCCCAGCATTTTAGTTGACTTTTACAACACGCATGGCTTACGGAGGAAAGATTCTTATTCCACTTCCCCATGCATATAAAAGGAAAAAATAGAATAAGAACTATCAAGATAAAAAATCAAAGAAAACTTAGATGAGTGTGTATAAATAAACGTGTACATGTGTAGTGTGACCTAAGCGTAAGCAGAAGTAGCAAGACGTAACTGTAATCTTGCATATTTATGAGAGACAAAAGACACCATGAATTCTACCATCGTGTAAAACAATTACAGCCTCTCATTTTACACTCGCTTGGCAGGATGGTAGTACCTCCCTGGGTGGTTGCTGTCTACCAACCTACTACCTATAATTCATATCTACGTTCATGAAATCATAATGGGTTATAGATCTACTCAGACTTCTAACTGCATTCCTATAACATTAATTTTCATTATTTACTTTCCTCCTAATGCTAGACACAGATATAGCAAAGTTATACTCTACACTCTCCTTCAGGGTACTCTTCTTGGCTAACATATTAACTTTATCATGAAAGAGTAATCCAGTGTGTGATGGGATCCATAGCGATTGTTCATTAATTCCTTTTTCCCGGATTAAGACGGCACACACAACTGTGATAAAACACCTCAGTTACTGGGAATGCTTGAAGTTGCTCAACCTGTACTTCCTTGAATGCAGGCGGGAGAGATACATTATGTATATTTGGAAAATCCTAGAGGGATTAGTATCAAGCTTGCACACGAAAATCACTCCCTATGAAAGCAAAAGACTCGGCAACGTCCCCCCAATGAACAGCAGGGGTGCCACTAACACGATAAGAGATAACACAGATAAGTATCAGGGGCCCAAGACTGTTCAACTGCCTCCCAGCATACATAAGGGGGATTACCATTAGACCCAAGGATGTCAAGAAGGCACTGGACAAACACCTAAAGTCAATTCCTGACTAGCTGGACTGTGGTTCATATGTCTGTTTGCGTGCAGCCAACAGTAACAGCTTGGTTGGTAAGGCCCTGATTCACCATGAGGCCTGGTCACAGACTGGGCCGCGGGGACGTTGACTCCCGAAATCCTCGCCAGGTAGGGACGATAGAACGTCAAGGTTAAGTAATTTGGTACGTTTAGTACTAGAAAATTTAAACCCATGAGCTGTGGCCCAATTGGAAACACTGTTGACTGCATGCTGGGGGAAAACTGCAATGAGGCGAGTCAGTGCTTGCACAAACTATAGCAAAGTCATGACCAAATATTAGATGGAAGAACACATGCCAGATCATTTATAGCAAGGAGAAAAAGTGTGGTGCTCAGGACACATCCCTGGGGGACACCTTCAACTTGGACAAAGTCCAGGGAAAGCATATTAACCCGAACACGGAAATAATAAAAATATCTTTATTTACAAGTACATGTACATGGTATACAGGCCTAGCTGACATCAATGACATACTACTATATAGAAAGCCCCTTGTTATGCTGAGCATTTTGGGCAAATTAGGTCAGTTTTGTCCCAGGATGCGACCTACACCAGTCGACTAACACCCAGGTACCCATTTTAAACTGATGGATGAACAGGGACAGGGGCAGCAAGTGTCTTATGGAAACACGTCCCTAATGTTTTTCTGCCGTAACAGAGGAGATTCGAACCCCGGATCTGTGTTAGAGCCGAGTGCACTTGCTATCGAGTTACGGGACACATGGAAAAATGGTAGGATGCCTCGGAGGCCTAAGGAGTGAGTTTGGGTCAAGGTGATACATCTCCAAGTTGTGTCATATACTTTCTCAAGATCAAAAAGATGCCGATAACCGAGTGGTTATTGGCTAAGGCATTACGTACATGTGTATCCAAACGGAGTAAGGGGTCAATAGTAGAACGGCCCTTACGAAAGCCATACTGACTAGTGGAGAGACTATTGTGTCTCTAAACCCCACACCAAACGTCTATGTACCAGATGTTCCAACACCTTGCAAACTGCACTGGTATAAGCAATGGGACGATAGTGGTGAACATCAAGTCTCGAAGTACCTGTTTTACGAAAAGGTGGTACAATGGCAGATTTCCAAAGCTGGGGCAGAGCTCATCGTGACCAAATAAGATTAAAGAGATGTAAGACCTCAAGGGTTGATGGATGTAAATGCTGGAGCATACAAATATGGATCTCAGCTGCCGATGATCGGCAAGCAGAGAAGGTTGACTTAATTCTAGAAGTGTAAAATTCACATTGTAAGGCTTCTCTGCTAGAAGAAAAGCCTAAGGGCTTAAACTGACAGATTTGGAGGAAAGAAACAAGGGGCAGAGATGGTATTATTTATCAGTTAGACAAGTAGGAATTTGGGACACGTAGGTCGCAAAAATGTCCCCCTTCGACACCCACCACTGTCATATCCACAAGTTGCTCTGGACCTATTAATTAAATGAAATATACATCACCAGGAATGCTGGTAAATATATAAATTTGTGGACTGTATATTAAAATTAAAAAATGATTATATATAAACACTTACATAACAGAAGGAGAATATCTTAAAAACTCACCAATTTGACTGGAGATTAATGTGTATCATACTCAGAAAAAACCTCACTAACTAAATTTATGAAAACACTGGCCAGAATTATACACAAATCTAGAGAACTTATCTGAGGTTCCTGGAGCTGTCTTGTCCAGTCGTCTGATATCTCAAGTTATGCAGGAATGCATATCCACCTATTTCACCTCCTATTTGAGAGGTGTCAACACAATTTTAACCTCTAGAGCACGAAAAATTCTTCCCATTACACCAACGTTTGTACCCAATTCAAAAACCAAAATGGCGACTGACTCCCCCAGCCGCAGGTTTCCCATTTTCGATATCATACTTCTTTTAAAAATACAATATAGGGCATCTATTTACCTATAAATTACCATATTTCCGGAAAATATATACAGTATTTTCCACAGATGGAACCCCTGGGAGAAACGGACATCATGATCATGTTTGGTGGCAACGTCAAGAGGGTTAGCTATAGCGACACTGGCAACCCGAAGGACAGGATCCAGGTCAGGAGTATTTGCCACTTAGTTTCCGTACTTTTTTTTTCCAGCCTGCACTCAGAGGAAGCTGAAGTGACAGTAGAAACAATCCCACCACCAAGTGCATTTAGCTTCACAGATGACACTATAGGCGGCTGCTCACTTCTGCTTAAAATCAAGGGGCCGCTTTGTGGTCCACGGTGCTCTGTGGCCTGGTTTACCTGGAGTTTACCTGGAGAGAGTTCCGGGGGTCAACACCCCCGCGGCCCGGTCTGTGACCAGGCCTCCTGGTGGATCAGAGCCTGATCAACCAGGCTGTTGCTGCTGGCTGCACGCAAACCAACGTGCAAGCCACAGCCCAGCTGGTCAGGAACAAACTTTAGGTGCTTGTCCAGTGCCAGCTTGAAGACTGCCAGGGGTCTGTTGGTAACCCCCCTTATGTATGCTGGGAGGCAGTTGAACAGTCTCGGGCCCCTGACACTTATTGTATGGTCTCTTAACGTGCTAGTGACACCCCTGCTTTTCATTGGGGGGATGTTGCATCGTCTGCCAAGTCTTTTGCTTTCGTAGCGAGTGATTTTCGTGTGCAAGTTCGGTACTAGTCCCTCTAGGATTTTCCAGGTGTATATAATCATGCATCTCTCCTGCCTGCGTTCCAGGGAATACAGGTTCAGGAACCTCAAACGCTCCCAGTAATTGAGGTGTTTTATCTCCGTTATGCGCGCCGTGAAGGTTCTCTGTACATTTTCTAGGTCAGCAATTTCACCTGCCTTGAAAGGTGCTGTTAGTGTGCAGCAATATTCCAGCCTAGATAGAACAAGTGACCTGAAGAGTGTCATCATGGGCTTGGCCTCCCTAGTTTTGAAGGTTCTCATTATACATCCTGTCATTTTTCTAGCAGATGCGATTGATACGATGTTATGGTCCTTGAAGGTGAGATCCTCCGACATGATCACTCCCAGGTCTTTGACGTTGGTGTTTCGCTCTATTTTGTGGCCAGAATTTGTTTTGTACTCTGATGAAGATTTAATTTCCTCGTGTTTACCATATCTGAGTAATTGAAATTTCTCATCGTTGAACTTCATATTGTTTTCTGCAGCCCACTGAAAGATTTGGTTGATGTCCGCCTGGAGCCTTGCAGTGTCTGCAATGGAAGACACTGCCATGCAGATTCGGGTGTCATCTGCAAAGGAAGACACGGTGCTGTGGCTGACATCCTTGTCTATGTCAGATATGGGGATGAGGAACAAGATGGGAGCGAGTACTGTACCTTGTGGAACAGAGCTTTTCACCGTGCCTGCCTCGGACTTTACTCTGTTGATTACTACTCTTTGTGTTCTGTTTGTGAGGAAATTATAGATCCATCGACCAATTTTTCCTGTTATTCCTTTAGCACGCATTTTGTGCGCTATTACACCATGGTCACACTTGTCGAAGGCTTTTGCAAAGTCTGTATATATTACATCTGCATTCTTTTTGTCTTCTAGTGCATCTAAGACCTTGTCGTAGTGATCCAATAGTTGAGAGAGACAGGAGCGACCTGTTCTAAACCCATGCTGCCCTGGGTTGTGTAATTGATGGGTTTCTAGATGGGTGGTGATCTTGCTTCTTAGGACCCTTTCAAAGATTTTTATATGGGATGTTAGTGCTATCGGTCTGTAGTTCTTTGCTATTGCTTTACTGCCCCCTTTGTGGAGTGGGGCTATGTCTGTTGTTTTTAGTAACTGTGGGACGACCCCCGTGTCCATGCTCGCTCTCCATAGTATGGTAAATTTTTAACAGCTGTTCCTGGAATTGCTGGAATGTTGCATCAGGAGGCTTGTAGACTACCACAATGACTAGGTTTTGGTTCTTGATCTTTACTGCTAAAACTTCCACTACATCATTTGAGGCATTAAGCAGTTCTGTGCAAACAAGTGACTCTGCGATGTACAGGCCAACCCCCCCGTCCCTTTTGCCTGTTCACTCTGTCGCATCTGTATAGGTTGTAACCTGGTATTCATATTTCGTTGTCCAAGTGATCCTTTATGTGGGTCTCAGTGAAAGCCGCGAATATTGCATTTGCCTCTGCAAGCAGTCCACAGATGAAAGGTATTTTGTTTGTTGCTGGCTTTAGACCCTGTATATTTGCAAAGAAGAATGTCATCGGACTGGTGATATTGTTACTGGGGGGGGGATTTTTTTTCCGGCATTATTATCTGTATCTGTTGGTTTGGAGTGGAGGCCATCGACTGTGGTTCCACTTCAGGAATGACTGGATTTGGTGTACGATTTCTGCCATTTCCTGCCAGTTTTTTTTTCAGTGAGAACCCCCCCCCCCCCCCCCGCAATGGAACATCTGGGACAGATAATGCCCGAGAAGGCGATACGAAGAACAAATTGAATACCACTTATTCAAGTGAATGAAGGCTGTTGTGTAATACAGCGAGTTATGAACAGAGCCGATGGTGTGGAATACCGATGCATATAAGTGCACTTTCATTAAAGGTTCCATCGGAAAAAGATCCGATGAATATAATAAAATGTAGCCCGAGATGGGACGGGTAACAGTGGAGCGTAATTTGGGTTCTTGTAAACAAACACAAACGGGAAAACTGGGAAAGCAACACCTGAAGCTCACCCCGGTTACCTCTGTGGCCTCGGATATTCCACTGTAAATAAGCCATGATTTGCGGAGAGAAGGTATAGGTATCTACAGACTAGAAGGGTTAGGAAAGTCCACATGCGGAATGAGGAGGCAACAGAAAATGAAGCAGCAGCGAAGGGTTGGAATGCTGCGGAGTACACATGGAGAAGATGGAAGAAGATTGACAGGTGGAGGATCGATGCCCATCAATGGTTTAGTTTCCGCAATGTAGTCGGAGATAGGTTCAACTGTTTCAGAGGACAAGGACGTTGTATGTGGGACGATATTGAAGATAGGAGGGTAAGTAATGAGCGGGGTGACTGGAATTTACCAACGTGGGGAGGACGAGAGGTTAGATGTAACTTGAGAAGCTGGAGAAGGGACAGGAAAGAAAGGTACTGAATGAGGGGGAGGATGGACCTCCACACTCGCAACAGAACGAGTATGAGGTAACGATCCAGGTACTAAGACTGAAAATGAAAGATTTACTCTTTGGGGATTTGTTGGACTTTGAAGTAGAGAGGCGAAGGGGAGGAGTTGTTGTATGAGGTCTTGTAGACATGGAAGCTTGCGTGCGAGATGAAGATTGGAGAACAGTAGGTGGCAAGGTAGGGACCTCGAAGTCCAGGACTGCAAAAGAGTTAGAGAGGTGACTGTGGAAGGTGTGATTGCAGGGAAGACCGCGGGAATTGCGACCCAAGAGGATTGGAGTCTCTTAGTAACTCGAGAATAAGAAATATGGGGAAGCCTTCCCTGGAAGCGTAGATGAGAGACTGCCAGGGCTTAAGTAAAGCCTTCCATTCTGAGAACGGATTTCACCTTCGTTCAGGTAAACCTGGAAACGATGAGAATAAGATGGACGAGTTTCATGACAGTTAAGGCAGGAGGGAGGTGGGCCATAGGATGTACTGGTATGGTCATCGGTACCACAGACTGGGCATTCAGCCATGGACCTGCAATATTTTGCCGGATGCCCAAACTGTCAGCAGTTTCTACACTGGTGTGGTGTAGAGGTCACCTGTCAGACTTACAAACGATGTCTCAATACAAACAATTTGAGCGAACTACACTGCAGGGGTAGCGTCTCCACCCACGGGCAGGCAGTACATACGTGTCTACTTTAAGAATCGGGAAGTCTTGGAGCTCAAGCCAGAATGTCATTACCATATGTCTAGAAATTACATTGAACAATGGTATGTGGTAGAATGCAGTACCACTGCAAGAACTGGGAGTGATGTTTTTCATTTGTCACAGGAATGGCATCTATGGTTGTAAGGAGAGAAAGATCGTGAGCTTGGCTAGCATTCTATATTGTGATGATGCGTGCACCGCTCTTGAGAGCATGAAACAGATTACGACCAACATGGCATAGGAGTGCCTTGCTGATACTATGATCAGAAAGATATTCTGATGACGTCAGTTGGAGTGAAAAGCTTCGAAAATCACTCCCTATGAAAGCAAAAGACTCGGCAGGAAATGAAACATTCCCCCGATGAAAAGCAGGGGCGCCACGAGTACATTGAGACAACACAGTAAGTGTCCGGGGCCCAAGATTGTTCAACTGCCTCCCAGCATACATAAGGGGGATTACAAATAGACCCCTGGCTGTCTAAGAAGGCACTGGACAGGAACCTAAAGTCAGTACCTGACCAACTGGGCTGTCGTTCGTACGCCAGTTTGAGTGCGGCCAGCAGTAACAGCCTGGTTGATCAGACCCTGATCCACCATGAGACGTGGTCTCAGACTGAGCCGCGGGGGCGTTGACCCCCGAAACCCACTCCATAGAATGAGAGTCCGTCGAAATATCAGAAGAACGTCGTGGTCTTTTACATACAGGACCGGAGGTGGTCCGTTTTGAGGCGGGCACGCAATCCGAAAACCGTCGCACCATATGGGAAGAGGCCGAAAGTCAAAGACGTACGGAGGTTAGAGGTGTCAAAGGAATCAGGCCGAGCCTCTGTATCCATAGCGTGGGACAAAATGTCACCCGAAGAAGATACAGGGGCTGTAGAAAGTTCTGATGAATGGTCCGGTAACAAGGCAGGATCGTCAGAGCGTGCTGCGACAGAAATGGGCCCAGGTGGTGGTTCATTGACTTGGGACTCCATAGTTAGGTCTTTTTAAGAAATTATTTTAATCAAGGGGGAAGTGCTAAACCCGTAGGATTATACAGCGCCTGTGGGGGGATGAGGTGGGTGGTATTCAGACTTAATTCAGGGAACTGGAGTAGAACCAATTCCCTAGGTCCAGAGCCCCTCACCAGCATCAAGGAACCTTCCTTGAGGGGTGTTTTTAAGAAAAAAAGGGGGGGGGGACGTGGAGGAGCAGCTCTCAGGGGAAGAAGACCGCAAGTATTCCCTTCTGTGCCCAAGAAGACAACCTCAGCACAGCCGGAAGTGCGGATGCGGCATGGAACCCGTGCCATACCCTACCCTTCAAGACAGTAAACCAGCAGTCCGAGACAGGAACCCCACATCTACCGATCCACCCTGGCGGACGAAAGGGAGTGTGGTCGGAAACCCGCCACAAATTATACCGCCTTCGGCCACCACCTCTTGGAATCAGACAGGCAGCCTCCAGAGATACACTCCTCACCTGTAAGACACTCGAAGCCTCAACTCCCCCTCCCCGGTAGACCGGGGAGGGATCGGGATCGCTAATTGATCCAGAATCCAGAGCAAACTACACCACCAAGGACCTCAACGGAGGGAGATGGACCCGGGAACCCCTTTTCAGGTCTAGGAACTACAAAGCCTAAGGGAACAATCTCAAAGGTAGAAACAGGAAAGGGAAAGTGGAGGGATGGGGAGAGGAGGAGGAAAGGTAAGGGGAGATTGGGAGGTAATTAGGCTCGGTCTGAGGAAGAAGACCAAGAGGTCTATTATTATTATAATCAAAAAGAAGCGCTAAGACACAAGGGCTATACAGCACCAAAAGGTCTAATTCCTCAGACCAACAGCCTCTTCATCGAGCAAAGGAGCCCCCCCCCTCCTTGAAGAGGCCCCCCCTTCTTGAATATTTCTGGTCTTGGTAGGTTGATCTGGGCCTATTTTTTCCTTCCTTGAAGCAAATCTCATTGCCTTCCATTGCTCCAGGCACTGTACGACTCCAATGAATTTAGTGATTCTTTAAACCTGTTGCCCGTGTTTGATTAGAAATAAATACCTGGGTGTTGGTTGTCTTATATGGTCACTAGGCTAGATCACTAGGACAGGAGCGCCAGTTTTATTGATCACCTGGCAAGTAAGTTTATTCAGGTATACACAAATACAGTTACATAGAATTATCATACATAGCAGCATATGTGTAGAGAACCTGGGATAACCCAAAAAAGTCAGACATAGTGACTTATTTCCATTGGGGTCCTTTTACCTTATTATTATAATATAAAGGTTATAATATTTTCTTATTATTCTACAATGAAGATATCTTATTATCATACTAAAAAGACTATCTACTACACGAGGGTCATTAAGACTACAATACGAGGGTCATTACCAGGAACAAGGTAAATAAGGTAACTAGGAAGGGACAAGAATGAAATAAACCTATGTCCATCTGGATGTTAAGAAACATGAGTCACTGTGGTGTGGAAGTGTGAATGTAATAGAAGTGTCAGAGTAACATGTCTGGTGTAAGCATGTCAGAATAGCATCGACTCAAAATACAGGTAGCTACTCTTCTCCTGAGAAGAATAGAATGTATAAGACGTACCTGTGTAAATGCTCGGTGCATAGCATACCTGTGTAAATGCTCGGTGCATAGCATACCTGTGTAAATGCTCGGTGCATAGCATACCTGTGTAAATGCTCGGTGCATAGCATACCTGTGTAAATGCTCGGTGCATAGCATACCTGTGTAAATGCTCGGTGCATAGCATACCTGTGTAAATGCTCGGTGCATAGCATACCTGTGTCAATGCTCGGTGCATAGCATACCTGTGTCAATGCTCGGTGCATAGCATACCTGTGTAAATACTCGGTGTATAATGCATACGTGTAAATGTTCAGTGTATAGACCACCCGTGTAAATGCTGTGCACAACTTATCCGTGCAAATATTCAGCGTTTACGTACCTGTGTAAATAGTCAGTACATGATGTGCCTGCGTATAACATACATCTATAAATATAACTGTATAACGTACCTGTGTACATACTCAGTGTATAAGATACCTGTTAATTCAGGCATTTTAGTATCGCGTCTAGAAATTCCGTGTTGTTCTAATATTCAGTGGTGTTCTAATATTCTAGCAGAATTTCAAATATTCACAGCCACGTTATTATTATCCGACAGCAGTTACTAGGGAATTTACATTGTGTTTATTGTGCTGGTAACCCTAAAAAACTTAATGGTCGAGAAATCGTTTTGTAAAATTCAGTAGAAGTTTTAAGTTGCTGCTCATCCTTGCATGCCAAGGTTCACTCTTCATTGAATGGGCCACTTAAGGGAGGTTCCTAGGTATCTTGATGCTGGTGAGGGGCTCTTGATCTAAGGAATTGAACCGGTGCTCCAATTCTTTTAATCGAGTCTGATTGCTTCTTCCATTCCCCAAGGAACTGTGTGATCCTTTCTGGTTTAGCGTTCCCTCCCATGAATGTAATAATAAAAATTACACAAGAAAGGGGAAGGGAGTAAGAGGAGGTTAAAGGACTCTTGATCCAAGAGCTGACCTATTGGTCCCTGGAGCCACAGGTACCATCTAGTAAAAATTATCTCTACAAGTGCATGATATAACTATTACAGACCTAGCTGTAATGCTTGTATCATTGGCATACTACATAGAAAGTATCTGGTTTTGCAGAACATTTCGGGCCCTGTGGCCTGGCTGGCAACGTTCTCGCTTCACACGCTGTGTCCGGGTTCGATTCGCGGCAGGAGTGGAAACATTGGACGCGTTTCCTTACACCTGTTGTCCTGTCCACCTGATGTGGGTCGCATCCGGGGGGACAAGGTTGAGGACCCCAATAGAAATAAGAGTCCCACGATGATGCACTAACCTTAACAGGTTAGCCATCTGTTAATGTTAACCTGGTGGTTAACCTTAACAGGGTTAACAATCCGAACAAAATCTCATCTCAACTTAGGTTAATCTTGTATTATTATGCGAAAAATTACCTGCATGAGATTTATAGGGTATTACCTGAATTATTACACGCAAGTAATTTGGGCGAGGTAAGTGGAACTTAGTAACAGAACTGTACCTCCTGCGATGCCCACTCCTTCACCACTCACAAAAACCTAGACGTAACATTAAATTAATAGTTAACATTTACAAAAAACAGCTACTCTGGTAAATTAAAATTTGTGGACTGCATAAAATTCAAAAGAACCAATCTCCAGTAAGAATTAATGGGATCACTAATACACAAACAAGGTAAGAATTTTCTAATTAACTTTATACCTGTATATGACAAAATTTCACGTAATTATTAAAAAGATAAATTTTGGTATTAATACCCACCATCTATGTCACAGGTGAGACACATCCTAATGCCTACCTAACGGAATCTAAACTGGCCAGTCAGTAATCTATGGGGTGTCCCGTAGCTCGATTGCTAGGGCACTCAGCTCACACACGGAGATCTGGGGTTCGAATCTCCCCGGTACGGCTGGAAAACATTAGGAACGTGTTTACATAAGACACCTGCTGTTCCTGTTCACCATCAGTATAAAATGGGTACCTGGGTGTTAGTCGACTGGTGTGGGTCGCATCCTGGGACAAAACTGACCTAATTTGCCCGAAATGTTCTGCATAACAAGGGGCTTTCTATGTAGCAATATGTCAGTGATGTCAGCTAGGACTGTGTACCTTGTACATGTACTTGTAGTAAATATATTATTATTAGTTGCTAGGTAACAATGACGTACTTCCCTGGGTGAGCTGTGATGACGCCGTATCGTTGACATCACCACCGACCAGCGTTCACAGATTCAATTTTCTTGAACGCCTCTCCCCTTGGGTCACGACTAGCCGACACGACTAGCAGACCACCTCCCACCTCCGTGTCACGAGCACTGCTCACTTGCCATCCACACAACTCCCTCCCCCTCCTCTCAATCAGTTGGAACCACTTACTCGGCTTCATCACAAGTAGTTTGATAGTTTGTGGCTACCATTAATACGTCATGTTTACATTACCACTTAACATTTATATTATATTGGTGCCCCGGTGGTCTGGTGGCTAAAGCTTTCACTTCACACACGGAGGGCCCAGGTTCGATTCCCGGCGAGGTGGAAACATTTCGACGTGTTTCCTTACACCTGTTATTCTGTTCACCTAGCATCAAATAGGTACCTGGGTGTTAGTCGACTGGTGTGGGTCGCATCCTGGGGGACAAGATTGAGGACCCCAATAGAAATAAGTTAGTCTTCGATGACGGGATAAATGTTCTTTGGGTAGCATGTATAGTGTTTACAAAACTCTCATATTGATAGCTCTCTTCGTTACCCCAGTACACAGATGAAAAGTGTTCTCTAAGCCCATTGTGATCTGCTAAGCGAAACTCTGGGACTGTTACTGAGTTATCCCTACTTTTTTTATATTTTATTTAAAATACAGTATACATTATACATGGAAACAAACATGTCACTAAACCAATCAACATGTAACAACAAAATTAAAGTACAACATACGTATACACGATCCAAAAAGAAAAAGAAACTTCACACAGGTGTACCAACAACATATCCAGAGAATCTACTTCAGCACACTTAAACATCTTATGCCAAGTTTTATATACAAAACAATTCTTAAAGGTAAAAACCTCACCACATACCATTAAAACCTATACATCCACCCCCCACCAAAGGTACATTTATAAAGTCGTACATATGTGCTCTGGAAGTAAAAGGTACCCCCCCCTCATCAAATACCAACAAAACATTGACATACTATAAGAGCGCAGGATACTACTTGCTCTAAGTAACAATTATGAAAACTTTGCCTAGCATACAAGGATAATATACTCTATATCTCAACACGGGTGCAATCCACCCAAGACTTCTTCATTTCACGGCGCGCATAACGGAGATAAAACACCTCAATTACTGGGAGCGCTTGAGGTTTCTAAACCTGTATTCCCTGGAACGCAGGAGGGAGAGATACATGATTATATACACCTGGAAAATCCTAGAGGGACTAGTACCGAACTTGCACACGAAAATCACTCACTACGAAAGCAAAAGACTTGGCAGACGATGCACCATCCCCCCAATGAAAAGCAGGGGTGTCACTAGCACGTTAAGAGACCATACAATAAGTGTCAGGGGCCCGAGACTGTTCAACTGCCTCCCAGCACACATAAGGGGGATTACCAACAGACCCCTGGCAGTCTTCAAGCTGGCACTGGACAAGCACCTAAAGTCAGTTCCTGATCAGCCGGGCTGTGGCTCGTACGTTGGTTTGCGTGCAGCCAGCAGCAACAGCCTGGTTGATCAGGCGCTGATCCACCAGGAGGCCTGGTCACAGACCGGGCCGCGGGGGCGTTGACCCCCGAAACTCTCTCCAGGTAAACTCCAGGTAAACACTATATACCCTATAGCAGTATTAATACACGACATACACCGCTACTTGAACTCGTATGTATACCTGCTCCAACAGTCATCTAAAATTGTGTATTTACACAAAATCAATATACATTTTTATATTACCTTATATATACTCTTACATGTGACTTTAAACATTAAAATAGCAAAGGGAACCCAACCGCGTGTACTTAAAATATATAACACTACCCTACACATACAGTGTCACACGACATGTACTATATAATCTTAACCAGGCCGCTGAAACATTATATGTTTGGCCTTATGTGCCAAAATACTATCTCGCATAATATAAAACTGTACCACGTTACTCATTACAGCTATTTAAACTTCGAACCTTCAGATATACAGAAATTGTGTCTTACAGAATGCATCCTACAAGAAGGGAAACCCCGGACTTTGTATCACAGCATATTCTAAACAGTCATATGGCAGACCTTAGTAACACCATATAGTATGTCCTTTCTATAACATCTTTGAAGGCACTCTCACAATAACGAACAGTCATTCTCACACACACAAAAACTTTAAGATTCTACCCTTTCATTCACCTTGTATGTGTGATGAATGGTTTGAAAAACCGACAAGTTGAAGATTGAGACACTTATACAGCATATGGGAATCTTTATTCAGGAAACGTTTCGCCACACAGTGGCTTCATCAGTCCAATACAAAGAAGAAGGCGTAAGGAGAGGAGGAGTATGAGGTAATCAGTCCCTCAGCCTGGAGTCGATGTGTTCAGTCCATCAATCTTGTAGAATGTACAGCATAGGGCCGTAGACGTGGCTTATATACTGTAGTGAGGTGAGGTGAAGCAGGCGGAGGTGGGGTCATAGTGGTACCATCCACTAGTCGAAGTAGGTCTTCATCCAAAGGTTGAACAAGTGTTGAAGAATTCATGGGATCTTGTTACAAAGAATTCTTCAACACTTGTTCAACCTTTGGATGAAGACCTACTTCGACTAGTGGATGGTACCACTATGACCCCACCTCCGCCTGCTTCACCTCACCTCACTACAGTATATAAGCCACGTCTACGGCCCTATGCTGTACATTCTACAAGATTGATGGACTGAACACATCGACTCCAGGCTGAGGGACTGATTACCTCATACTCCTCCTCTCCTTACGCCTTCCTCTTTGTATTGGACTGATGAAGCCACTGTGTGGCGAAACGTTTCCTGAATAAAGATTCCCATATGCTGTATAAGTGTCTCAATATTCACCTTGTATACACACAATGAACATTAAAATGGTATAAAATACCGACAGGTTGTTACGTAAGACACATATGCAACAGTTAGGTATCTTTATTATGAAACGTTTCGCCTACACAGTAGGCTTCTTCAGTCAAGTACAGAAAAGTTGATAGAAGCAGAAGATACTTGAAGACGATGTAATCTGTCCATCACCCTTAAAGTTTTGAGGTGGTCAGTCCCTCAGTCTGGAGAAGAGCATTGTTCCATAGTATGAAACAATATGGAGATGAAGTGACAGAATGGAGCTTTTTATAGTGCCAAGAGGTGAGACGTAGGCCACTAGGAGAGGTAAGAACTCAGATGTTGAAAGGTCAGGTCCCTCTCAAATCCAGCCGCTCTCACTAGTGGAAGTTGTCGAAGTTGATTGCAGGTTGATTGCAGTTCAGTCACTTCATCTCCATATTGTTTCATACTATGGAACAATGCTCTTCTCCAGACTGAGGGACTGACCACCTCAAAACTTTAAGGGTGATGGACTGATTACATCGTCTTCAAGTATCTTCTGCTTCTATCAACTTTTCTGTACTTGACTGAAGAAGCCTACTGTGTAGGCGAAACGTTTCATAATAAAGATACCTAACTGTTGCATATGTGTCTTACCTAACAACCTGTCGGTATTTTATACCATTTTAATGTTCAATCTGTCAGACACTGCAACACAAGGGTATCTTGGTACAGACCTGCAATCAACTTCGACAACTTCCACTAGTGAGAGCGGCTGGATTTGAGAGGGACCTGACCTTTCAACATCTGAGTTCTTACCTCTCCTAGTGGCCTACGTCTCACCTCTTGGCGCTATAAAAAGCTCCATTCTGTCACTTCATCTCCATATTGTTTCATACTATGGAACAATGCTCTTCTCCAGACTGAGGGACTGACCACCTCAAACTTTAAGGGTGATGGACTGATTACATCGTCTTCAAGTATCTTCTGCTTCTATCAACTTTTCTGTACTTGACTGAAGAAGCCTACTGTGTAGGCGAAACGTTTCATAATAAAGATACCTAACTGTTGCATATGTGTCTTACCTAACATACACACAATGATGTAGTGCTCCAATACATTACGTACATGTACTATCCAAAATCTTCACAACATAAAAGGTGGTGTAAAAACACCACACTCACTACTCAGGAAAAGCATAATGTATCAGTGCAAACCCAGCCACACACTTTAAAAGCCATCCACACAGCTCCACTCAAGAAACTAGCCCGTCATTACCCCTTTACACTTAAATCCCGTAAATCCTTCAACTTAAAACTCCGGTATCCCTCAGTAAACGCTGTCTCCCACCTTCCCCCATAAACATCCCTATTGCGACACTTAGTTCTATAAATGGTGGCCGCTAACACCTTTATTCTTTCATCCACACCCACCTCCCTCACACCCACCTCCCTCATAGCCCAAGACGTATAAATAAAATCAGTGACCACATACGCAACCGCATTCACCACCATCTGACTCATCCCACCTATATCTAAACTTAACACCCTTAACACCTGTAACCCTTCCCCACCCACTAACCTAACTACCCTACCTAACCATACCCTCACAGCTTCTAAACAATTACAAAAATACACCGCATGAAAAATAGTCTCGGAACATCCACACGCTTTGCACTCCCCACCCTCCCTTAGTCTCCTATTAAATAACAACACCAGACGGCAAGATTCCATGTAGAAACCTAAACATTACCTCCCTTACACTTGGTTTAACACGCAATTGCCGTAAACATTTCCAGATATTCCCCCATGCATACATGGGGTATGCACCCTCAACTGCCGCCACCACAGACGCAGTTTTTCTAGCCCCCCTCTCCTCGCCCCCACCTCCCTCAAATACCCGCGTTTTAGATATACACTCATCATACACTTTTCTAAAGGTATAAGCCCCAGCCCCCCCTGGCTAACGGGAAGCATCACCACCCCTCTACTTAGCCAGTCACAACCCGATCCCCATATAAGAACATGCATAAGAACATAAGAAAGGAGGAACACTGCAGCAGGCCTATTGGCCCATACTAGGCAGGTCCTTTACAATTCATCCCACTAACAAACATTTGACCAACCCAATTTTCAATGCCACCCAAGAAACAAGCTTCGATGTGCAAGTCCCACTCAAATCCAACCCCTCCCACTCATGTACTTATCTAACCTAAATTTGAAACTACCCAAAGTCCTAGCCTCAATAACCCAACTAGGTAGACTGTTCCACTCATCAACTACCCTATTTCCAAACCAATACTTTCCTATGTCCTTTCTAAATCTAAACTTATCTAATTTAAATCCATTACTGCGGGTTCTCTCTTGGAGAGATATCCTCAAGACCTTGTTAATATCCCCTTTATTAATACCTATCTTCCACTTATACACTTCGATCAGGTCTCCCCTCATTCTTCGTCTAACAAATGAATATAACTGAAGAGTCTTCAATCTTTCTTCATAAGGAAGATTTCTAATGCTATGTATTAATTTAGTCATCCTACGCTGAATGTTTTCTAACGAATTTATGTCCATTCTGTAATATGGAGACCAGAATTGAGCTGCATAATCTAGGTGAGGCCTTACTAATGATGTATAAAGCTGCAGTATGACGTCTGGACTTCTGTTGCTTACACTTCTTGATATAAATCCCAGTAATCTATTTGCCTTATTACGTACGCTTAGGGATTTCTGTCTTGGTTTAAGGTTGCTGCTTACCATAACCTCCAAGTCCTTTTCGCAATCTGTATGGCTAAGTTCTACATCATTTAACTTATAAGTGCTAGGGCTATGGACACTCCCGAGCTTCAGAACCTTGCATTTATCTACATTGAACTGCATCTGCCACTTTTCGGAAAATCCCATGTTGCAACTGTTGCACCTCTCGCCGCCTCAGTGGGTATATTGCCACCACGTGCCATATCTTACTATACAACAGGACGTTCGTCACAATGACCCTCTGATGCAACGTTAGCTGCGCCGTCCTCAAACCACCCAATCTTTTCAATACCCCATCCACGGTGCGCATCGAATTTACCTCTTGTGCGACCCTATCATTCTTAACGTACACTATCCCACAAATCAATAGCTGATCCACCACACTCCACCCGCGCCCTACAGTCCCACCTCTATTTACGTTATTGCCTAGGTCCATATACTTAGACTTTGCCACATTAATTTCCATCCCAGTAGCCTCGCCAAACACATCTACCACCTTTCCTACTTGTGTAAATCCTTCTCATCCCTCACCAATACAGTTGTGTCCTCCTCATATCCCACAATACACGGCCGACCCGCTCGTTCTTTATATACCCCTCCACTGAAGATACTCCACTAACTGGCCCTATAAAGGGATCCTGGTGGCACGCAAACAATATTTGCGCGATAGAGGGCACCCTGTCGCAAAACCCCTTCCCATCGAAGTTACACCTTGCTTCCTTTACCTGTACCTCATAGATGTCCTGTTACAAAGTTTTGCCAAAGCTATTAATTTCCTTCCCGAATCCCTGCCAACGCATGAACCTCCATAAACGCATCCCTCTCTACACTATCGTAAGCTGCTCGCCAATCCAATCGCCAAAACTCCCCCACCCCACAAACTCCCCTCTGCTCTTTAAAACTTCTAAGTACTCCACGCCCTTCATACATGGGTTCTACACGGTATCCCATATTGTCCTCTTCAATTACGTTTCTATACCAGTTTTATTCTATTCCCTATATATCCGTGCAAAATAAACTTATAAAGGATATTGCTCGTTTATCCTCTACCTGTCTGTCCCCTTTCGGAAAAATAATAACACGGTCAGCAGTCCTTTGCCTGCTCACCCATTTCCCCATCTTCCTTCCTACATTGATAACTTACTAAAATCTCTCAATACTTTCCCAATTTCCTAACGTAAAAAAAACATTAGGTAACCATCTACACCTGGCGCCTATACCTAAACTTGCAATAGACAAAGCTTGCGAAATCTCCACTTGCCGTGATCGGACCTTCTAATGTTATCCCTATCTTTTACCATCACTCTCACATTGCCACGAACTCCATTTCCTTTAAAGCCTCATATCGAATACTCCGTTTTGTGCATATGACTTAAACCATGCATCAGATAACACTCATTACCCTCTGTAGTCACTAATACCTCGCCCCTCTCTATCCCTTCCATCCCCACATGAACAGTTAATCCCATCCTTCTCCGTCGCCACTCTCTCTCTTACCGCTGTCGATCAACACGCATGCCGAAAGGCATGTCACTCCATAACACATCTTTCCAGCCCACACAAAACATCGCGCACGCCATTCAGAATCGTTCATTTTGCATATCCCTGTATGCTCGTTAATCCCTCAATCATCGTCACCGGATAACTAGCACTCCCACGCTCGTACGCTAGCTCTCAACTGCCTCTCATGATAAGATTTTTGGTTACCCATACCGTATCTGGTAATTCCTCCCACTACGTACATAAATTCTTAATACGAGATTTCGCCACAAAGTCCCACAACTAACCAGTTCACTATTCCCAGGAGCCTCCGCCTTCAACTCCTCCCGACATTGACTCATCGCTTTATTTGCGTGAGGATGTGCTGCGCACTCGCTCCTGTTGAGAGGCCTTCCTGCGCAGTATTGATTTTCACATGATGGCGTGACTTTCGGAAGGGCGTCAAACAACTGTGTGCTTTGATTTAGTAGCGGGGGTGTAGTTACGCCTCAGCCGCACAGGGCATTTACCTTTGATTATTCGCGAACATACGGCATTGCTGATCAAGATTTGTATGGAGTTATCGCTCACGGGGCTTCCCGAATATTCGTTAAAGCTACGATCGACGGCGTGTATGAGCGCCTGTGGTTGGCAGTATCAAGCTTGGATGTGTGGACGTAAAATTCGGCCATTACGTGTTTCGTTAATTGACGTGTCGCGACACTACACATGGGTGAAGGTAACGGCACGTGCCTTTCGAAGTGACGAGGCTGATATACGGATAACGTTTTGATACGATATGGTACTGTGCATTGGCTACGGCAGGTTCCTGAGGTGGTGGGGCGTACGCAGGCTGGCAGGAGGGTACGTTAACCCTAAAGATGACGCTGAGGCATCCCATCAGTCGTTTGTCATCCTGACGGACTTTCGGACGCATAGTGATGGTGTTATTACGCAGGGAGCGCAAGACATGCAGGCTTTGTGGTGCTTTTGACCATATGGCAGCAACAGTGTGAGAGGCAGCAGCAACGACTGGTTGCAGACCGAAGGACGGAGGGTGGGGCTAACCGAAGGCGGGGCCTGCCAGCGTGGACGCCTGTAAAGGGCCATAAGTTCGTCTTGGCCGAGGGAGGTGGAGAGTGAGTTCCCGACGGTGGGGTCGAGCACATCTAATGTCTGTAGGATCTACAGTCTCAGCTTTGTGGATGAGGAGGACCAAGTTGAGAAAACACTGGAAGGAGAACGAGCAGAGGATGTGGATTTGAGCAGTTGATGGAAATGTTTTTGGAGACGAAGAGAGTGGAGATGATGTACAATCGGTGGTGGGGAATCGAGGAGAGTGGAGACGAGTGGAGCGACAGCCAGCTGACTGCAGGTGCATCTTCTTACGGGAATGGTGCCCGTGGTCGAGTGGCGGCGGAGGTGCCTTGGGGCATCCCCGACCAGGACCATGGATGCAGAGTGTGTTCGGCGGATGGGGCGGCATCTCACTGATTCCGATGTATGTCTTGACCCCGGCGCAGAGGGACAGGGGAAGAATCCGTGGGCTGCTGTGGTGAGTGGAGGCGCAAAGGTGTGTCCGGTCCAGGTGTTCGACCGGGGAGGGAAAAGAGTCTCACTGTGGTGAGCATGGTGGAAAAATAGGAAGGCTGGTGACGTGTCTATGAAAGGAGTTTCAGGCGCGTGTAATACCCTTCAAGAAGGTTTAGGTGTATGACTGTGAATGTAAATGGGTTGTGTTATGAACGTGAGCGTTTTGGCTCCAGGGGTTTCTGAGGCGTCATGCCATAGGATATTGTATTCATGCAGGGCCATAACCTTTAAGGGGGTCGGGATTTGGAATGTGACGATAGCGTGTGTTTGTGGCATATTCGGACGTTGAAAGGTGGGTTGATTTCTGATTCGGGAGACGAGCCCGTTTGTTGTAATTAGATGTGAGGGAAGGGTGAGTAGGGTAGGGTACTCTGGGTTTAGAGGATGGTGGGAGAGGTGAGCGACTTGGGGGGGGGGGCGGGGGAAGTGGTTTGTGTGTATGCGCCGGCGGAGCGTGATGTAGGGTGACGAAATGTATTTGTGCGTTATGTTTGGTTTTATTATTTGGAGAGCTCTTCATCGGTAACTTTCGTGGGCGGTGATTGGATTTGTATTGTACGTAGAAAGGATGTGGAGACACGGGGGGAGGGTGTTTTTTGGTTAGCTCTAAGGGAATCTTTTGCTGGCGTGGGGTTAAGGGATGTTATTGGAGGGTGGGGAAACTACTGGTGAGCATACGTTTCATAGTCAGGATAAGCGCCAGGCTCGAAGGTTATATTACGAGAAGTGTGAGGGTGTTGTGTGTGCATCGGTGGAAGCTTGTATACCTGGATCATAGAGCTGTTTTATACGGATTGACTTGGGCCAGCTTACCTAAGAGGTATCAGGGAAGTTAAATGTGAGACTTCTTGGGGTGGAGGAGGCGGGGTTAGATTTTAGGCAATGGTGGGGAGATAATTTGTGGGGAGGAGCGGAAGGGATGTGGGTGAATTGCTGGGGGTGTGGGATGGGTAGCTAAGGGAGGGATCCAGCGGTTTTATGTGCGATGGGGAAGTACAGGTTGGTATGACGTAGGGTTGCAGCTGTATTTCGAGGGTAGGTTGCAAAGTTGTGTGAGAGGGCAGTGCAGGCAGGGCAGTATCCATGGAGGAAATCGAGTTGTTAAAAGGGAGATTCGTGATTTGCGAAATGATATTTGAGATGCGGTGAGAGTGCAGGGTGGAATTGAGAGGCGGTGTGGGGTGACGACCATCGGCTGGTGGTACGGGACAGAGGCAGCGACGTATGGCTATGGATAATTGATAGGCTTGTGGTACATGAGACGTAGTTGGTTATAGGGCGGAGTGTTTCATGAGTTAAGAACAACGGTAGGCAATGAGGGATTACGTGGTTAGGTGGTTTGGCATAAAATTTACTGAGTGTAGGGGTTGGATGTGGAGGCTTTCGGGGGTTGGGGAGAATGTATCTTGTGTGCTAAGTAGCAGTGATAGCATGGGCGTTGGGGCGGGATATTGAGAAGGGAGGTGTGGAGGGCTTTGGAGGGGTTGGCAATTGGTAAGCTCCAGGTCTGGATGGCATTGCCCTGCGAGTTTTATGTGCGCCATTGGAATGTGTGAAGACCCTTCTTAGTTTGAAACTATGTATTACAATGAAAAGGGAGGGGGGAATGGCAGGTTGCAAGGACTGCGGTGTGTGGTTTTAGTGCCAAAAGGTAAGAAACAGGACACGGTGCGGGACTTTAGCGATAATCTTCATTGCTGTGTGCTGAATATAAAGCTTTATGCAAAAAATTTTAGGAAATTGGATGATAGTGTGTGGTGGTTAGCGTGGTTGCGAGAGGAATATGGTGTGTCTGGGAGGACGATGTAGACGGGACATCGTATTATAAAGATTTTTGTGGAAGGGTCGGGAGGGGAGCAGGGGGGGGGTGTCTTGCGTTAGATTGGGCAGGCGGCTGTTCGATTGTGTAGAACGTGAGGTATTGTGGTTAACATATTAAGGAGGCAGGGTTTTGGGGAGGAGTGTGGTGCGTTGGGCAGAGGTCATTGTATACGGTGTGGGTGTGTGTGACAAGTACATGGGAAGTGGGGGGCGTGGGCTATCCATGGGTGGTGTATTAGGCAGGGTTGTCCCCTGTCTCAATTGTTGTTTGCCTGTTTTAACAGGACCCTTGCTATAGAAAGGTGGGAAGCGTGTATGGAGGGGATTGGGAGGTAGGAACGTGGAGATGCAGGGAATAATAGGGCATGTGGATGACAACGACAATACTCGTGCTGAACTCGAGAGAGTATACGTGGCGGTTGGAATGTTATTGATAATTCGCGGGGGTTACCGGGTTAAGTGATACTGTTGGAAATAATCAAATTACTGGTCTTAGGAGGGATTGGGTTGGAAGAGAGAGTTGGGGAAGGAATGTACGTTGGATTATGGTGGACAGGTTAAATGCGTGTGGAATATGGTGTATTTGAGTAGTGCGAGAGAGGCGAGGATGGTTAATTCTGGACTTGTTGTGGATGCATGGTGGGCGATTGGATGGGTTGAGACCAACTCATTTGAAGTCATCCAGCGTTGCGATTGTTGTGAATGTGTTGTTAGACAGTAAAGTCTGGCACGTGGGCTGCGGCTTTTTACGTTAGCAGGTCCGGATGTTACGAGGCTGTTAAAGAGGTTTTCCATTGTCTTTGGGGTTCCGGGTCGTGAATGGTTGAGTAGGAGTTGTGGTTACTTTACCGTCATACAGAGGAGGTTGGGGGTTTGATTGATTTTGCGATTAAGATGTCACAGTGTATTATTGTAGAGTGGGGGTTAACGCAGTGTGCGGGTCATATGGGAGGGGCGTGAATGGCTTACATGAAGAGGTGCGATTGTGGTGGGGAGGGTTCGGAGGTGAAATGTGTGTGAAGACGGGTTGCGGGAGGTGCTGCATGTACGGGACCTAATAAAAGTTCGAGGGGGGTTTTAGAGCGGTGTTGTAAAAGGTGCGAGGTAGGCGGAAGGTGAGAGTATTACCTATGTATGCGTGAAGGATATATGGAAGTTTACGGTTTGATGCGAGGTTGAGTCCAAGTGCGAGATGGTTTTTTCCGTTTTCTACCATGGTATACTGCCGTGGGTGCTGCACTTTAAGGGAAAGAGGGTGATGGTGGAGGGCGCATGTGGGTGGCGGTGGATGTGGAGACGCGTTCATGTAGTGTATTTTTGTGGGAATCATTTGGGAGTATCAGGGAAAGATGGGTTAAGTTCTGAGCGACCGTGGGAGAGGCTGGAAATCAGTATTGAGGGCATTATGTTTTGGCGTGGGGGCGTCGAGCGCTGTGCAACAGTTGCAATTACGTATAATAATAGCGGGTTTTTGTTTTTGTATCCTGGGCGATGAGAAGGAATGGGGAATTGGGAGGTGCGCAACAAAAGGGTGTTGGGTGGCCATTTATAGATCGTTGTGTATAATCGGGACAATATATGGATAGCGCTGGACACGGCTTTTCCAGCAGGTACCGTTAGTATGAGTGTGGGAGCACTGTTAACGTTTGTGAAAGGGGGGGGGCAGTGAATTTCAGGGGATGGAAGGGCTTGTCTCGGGTTAGGGTATGCAAACAACAGTGTTACTGTGTGTTTCTGTGTACTGCTTGGTGAGGAAAAGTGTGGTTGTTGTGAGTGGATGTGGTGGTGAAGTAATTTGTGTTATAGAGGTCTTAAGTAGAGTCTACATGCTTCTTTCTTTGTGAAGTACTTGATGTACCTTTTCGGCTATGGCTGGGCAACGGGCGGTTTTATGTGTTTGTTACTGAGCATTTTATTGCTATATAATATAATGTGTATAGGCCTGTAGTGTAGGGCGGAATGGCTTATGGCTATTAAGTTTTGTGGCTAACTCGTAAGACCTTTTTTGGTAAGGGCGAGTATGTGAGACTGTAGGGAAAACTTATGTACTGGGGGGTTAGTTGAGTCAGAGTATGTACTTTGTTTTATCTGAGATTTTTATGTAGGTTCTTTTGGTATCGATTATTTGGGTTGGTTGTGAGTAACCGATAATTCAATATTTTATCATACTATTCTTTTATAGTATTGTATAGTGCATTGGCAATATGTCCCAATATATTATGATAAATAGTGTATACCGAAGGGATTATGGATTTAATTTATATTATTGACCTGACTCCAAGGGGACACCTACTTGTTATTGTTGTTGTTCTTGTGTATATAGGGTTAAGATTGCCCCATCTTCTAATGTTATGTTTCGTCACAACGCGAAATTTTCTAGTTTATATATGATGTACCCTCTTGTGTATGTTAATATTGTGTTTGTTATTTGTATTGTACGTTCTGAGCAGATTGTGTTTCAAATGGTGTTTTATATACAATGTGTATCAACCTAGTTTAAGGAGGTTTTTATGTTAAGCTATGTATTGTATTTTAAATAAAATAAATAAAAAAAAAAAAAAACTCCTCCCATAATTGAACAAATGACTGTCGAGACTTCTTCTTGCAAACACTTTTTTTTACATTCAGTGGAATGAATTGTATTAAAATACCGACACAATGGCATTATAACACACAAATGCTCAGTATTATGTGATCCTGTATTGACTAGTTTCGCCCACAACAAGTGGGCTTTTTCAAGTCAAAACAGAACTGTTCTGTGTTATTTTAGTGACTTGGAAAAAAAAGCCCACTGTGTGGCGTAACGTAGTCAATAAAGGATCATTTATACTGATTTGTGTTTTTATTGTCCACTTTACATTTCTAATGCCAAAACTCATTACACTTCTTGGCAACCCTCCCAACCTTATCCACCAAAACACCCCTGTGACAGAACATACTAGTCATTTCCCTCTCACTATGTATTAACGACTGTCCTGGGCACGTAAATCGAGCGAGCCTAGCCGCAATACCCACGCTTAAGAATGTAGTGCTCACCACCCTACTCCCCCAACATCTGTCAATCCTACCCGGATATAAAAATTCTCCCCAATATTCTCAAACATGCCCTGCCCCCTAGGTTCAACTTACTTACTCCTTTTAACACAGTTGCCTTTCCCCTCCTACCACCAGGCAACACAGCAATCCTCACAAATAATATACCAGAACGTCCCTCACGAATTTATTCTGTATCCTTACATTCTCCTCTTGCTGGGACCTCATACACCACACACCTATAACGTCATCTGTACCTGCCCCGATAACCCTATCCACACGAATCACCATCCCCTCTCCCCCTCACTATGACTGACAACCAAGGGCTAGTTTCTTTCACAAAATGGCCACACCTCCTTTCAATCTGGACTGCGTGCTCCACAATACTTATTTCATCCACTTCAACTCAATAAACCCGGTCTATAATTGTGTCCTGCATGAACAAACGTCACATCATGATGCAACAAATATTCCCTAAACCACTCACAACTTTCTCTGAGGACTCAAGCCATTGATGTTCAATGTCAGGCAATTAAAACCGACAGGCGGGTTTCCTCTTGGACTCTATCGATCTTTTCACTGATCGTTTCATTGCACCTTTTCCTTTCCCCCCCTTTCTGGCCACCCTTACCCCAAACCTGCACCTGGGAGCACTTGAGCCTCTCCGCCTGCTTCCACCCATGTTTTCTTCCAGGTCGTTGTTGCGGGCGTAAGCACGTAGTGGAATCGAATGCACTGACTGGCACGCTTTCGCGCTAATACCTCGACCTGCATAAAAGTCATACAGCGCAGTGCACATGAATGAACCTCCACCTCCACAGTTCTCACAACTGGGCATCCTTACGACCACACTTCAGGCCGAGATGCCATACCCAACGTCCTCCTCAACTGGCAGATCATGATTCAGGTCTGAACCACATCCTTGAACTAGCCATCATTACCCAAAATGTTTCTCAATACGTCGACCTATCGACGTTTCGCGCTCGCTTACCAATTCGCTTCCTCGATGACCTCATCCAGCAATTGTAAAACGTCCCAAGGGAGTGATGTCGTCCCCCGTGTAGCCCTGCCATCTCCTTTTCTTCGGGCCCTCTCTACCTCTCCGCACTCCTTATCTCACTCTGCTGAGGCAGAGTCGAAAACGACTGATCATGATCCTCTCTCTTTTCCTCAAATCTCGTCGTTGCTGCTGTTCCGTATCACACGTCTTACTTTCACATTGCGCAGCCGGTGAATCATTGACCGCACAAACGGCAAAGTGCGTCGCTGCCCAGAGTTGTTTCATAAACCTGAGTCATGAAATCTTCATCACCACGTACAGATGGAATTGGATGTCTGAGGCGTCATCTTGACAGACGAATGCACCCCTCAGGTATCCCCTATACGGGCCAGCTGACCACCCTTCCTGACAGTTGTCCGTATGATTGTGCCATATTTACACATAGTGACACCGGTTGTCAGATGCATCCGCATCGAAGAATGGCACTTTCCCTGGATCTTAACCCATGTTGTAATTAATGGACACATCATGCAGCCTCACGTCTACAGGCATGATTAACTGGTATGGCCACTCTTGAAACTATTCACCACTGCCTCATACACGTTCGCCGAACTAATTTAACAAACATCCTTGTACCGTTCAGAGCTGTCCACAAATTCCTCATTGGCTTTTCCATAGGTATCTCTGATTGTTTGCAGGCAAAAGCAAATCCATTGATGGCCCATTACAGCTCCACTGGTTAATTCAATGCAGACAGTATTTACCCAGTGCCGTGCGAGCCTGCGGCCATGTTTGTGAAAATAATACTGCCACCTGACAACTAGGGGGCAGCAACGCAGCACACGTCCTCTCCACTCAAGGGTTGAGAGACGAATGAATGCACCCTAATGCCTACCTAACGGAATCTAAACTGGCCAGTCAGTAATCTATGGGGTTGTACCGTAGCTCGTTGTAGGGCACTACAGCTAACACACGGAAGATCTGGGGTTCGAATATCTCGGTACGGCTGGAATATATCTTAGGGTGTGTTTAATTAGAACCTGCCTGTTCATGTTCACCATCAGTATAAAATGGGTAACCTGGGTGTTAGTCGACTGGTGTGGGTCGCCCATCCTGAACAAAAACTGACCTTAATTTGCCTGAAATGTTCTGCATAACATGGGCTTTCTATGTAGCAGTATGTCAGGATGTTCAGATAGGACTGTGTACCTTGTACATGTCCTTGTAGTATATAATATTATTATTAGTTGCTAGGTAACAATGACGTAATTCCTGGTGAGCTGTGTGACGCCGACATCGTTGGACATTATCACACGACAGCGCTTCACAGATTCAGTTTTCTTTAAAAGCCTCTCCCTTGGGTGCAAAAAAAAGCCGGACAGAATAGCAGACCACCTCCCAACCCGAGTAAGGAGCACTGCTCAACTTGCCATCCCACACAAACTCCCTCCCCTCTCTAATCAGTTGGAACCACTTACTTCGGCTCATCACAAGTAGTTTGAATAGTTTGTGGCTACCATTAATACGTCATGTTTACATATTACCTTAAAATTTTTTTATATTATATTGGTGCCCCGGTGGTCTGGTGGCTAAGCTTTCGCTTCACACACGGAGGACCGGTTCGATTCCGCAGAGGTGGAAAACATTACGTCGTGTTTCCATTTCATGTAATTCTGTTCACCTAGCATCAAATAGGTACCTGGGGTGAATTTGTCGACTGGTGTGGGTCTCGCATTCCTGCGGGGACAAGATTGTAGACCCCAATAGAATATAATGTTAGTCTTCGATGGAAGAGGATAAATGTTCTTTGGGGTAGCATGTATTGTAGTTTTACAAAACTCTCATATTAGATAGCTCTCTTCGTTACCCTAGTCTCCACAGATGAAAGTGTTCTTCCTAAGCCCATGTGATAATGCTAAGCGAAAATCTGGGACTGTGTACTGGTTTTCCCTACTATCTATACTTCCATTCAATTGCTTAAGGTTATTGATTTATGATCGCTGCTCCGAGTTCCTCTGTAATTTCTAAAATTATTAACAGGATTTCTTGTTTGCAGAACCAATCAAGAGGTTATTCCCCTTGTAGGGTTCTGTCACCAAATGACTTCAAAATAATCTGAACTATTCTAAGAAATCGTTAGATTCTATATTCTCATGTCAAGAAATTCCAATCAATCTTACTATAAGTTGAAGTTCCCTAAGAAGTACTACGTTATAGTGCCTTGTGGCCTTAACAGTTTCCTCCCTTAGTGTTTCCTTTGGTCCCTATCTAGTTTGGGGGACGGTATATCAACACCTAAATAATATTTTTCATGACCCTCTACACTTTCTATCAAGAGGACTCTTTGTATAGATAAGAATCTTATTTCAAAATTTTAAACCCATGGTTTATGCAACATCAACAAATATTTCAGTGGGCTGCAGAAAACCTTAAGAAGTTCAACGATGAGAAAATTTCAATTATTCAGATATGGTAAAACAACGAGAAATTATTTCTTTCATCAGAGTACAAAACAAAATTGGCCACAATAAATAGAGCGTAACACAACGGCAACAGACCTGGGACGTGATCATGGCGGGGATCTCACCTTCAAGGACCATAAACTTCGTATCAATGCATCTGCTTGATAAATGGGACAGGATGGATAATGAGAACTTCATAAAACTAAGGGGAGGCCAAGCCTGATGACACTATTCAGGTCACTTGTTTCTATCTAGTCTGGAATATTGCTGCACACTAACAGGCTCCTTCAAGGCAGGTTGATATTGCTGACCTAGAAAAATGTACAGAGAAACCTTCACGGCGCGCATAACGGAGATCAAACACCTCAATTACTTGGGAGCGCTTGAGGCTCCTAAACCTGTATTTCCCTGGAACGCAGGCGGGAGAGATACATGATTATATACACCTGGAAAATCATAGAGGGACTGACCGATACTTGACACGAAAATCACTCTCTACGAAAGCAAAAAAGACTTGGCGGACGATGAAACATCCACCCAATGAAAGCAGGGGTGTCACTAGCACGTTAAGAGACCATACAATAAGTGTCAGGGGGGACGTAAGTTCACTGCTCCCCAGCTTAACATAAGGGGGATTACCATTACAGACCCATGGCAGTCTTCAAGCTGGCACTGGACAAGCACCTAAATCTGTTCCTGAATGGGCTGGGCTGTGGCTCGTACGTGCTGGTTTGCGTGCAGGCCAGCAGTAACTGCCGGTTGATCAGGCTTGATCCCAACAAGGAGACTGGTCCCAGGACCGCCGGCCGCGGGTGCGTTGGAACCCCCGGAACTCTCTCCTGGTAAAAAGTTCTTTCGATCTCGAAACATTTACAGTGCCCCTTCCCGATAATTCTGTCTATGTGACATTCAGCGGCATGTCCCGATTTTTTCGTATTGAATCCACGTCTCAGTTAAGGCAAAAAACATCATTGGTACCTGATAACAACTAATCTCGATGGTTTCATTTTTTCCTAGCACTTCGACTATTTGTGTAATATATATTTAAGTACCCTCCTTTCTTTTTAAGATAAGATTAAGTAAGATTCGTTCGGATTTTAACCTCGGAGGGTTAGCCACCAGGTTAACCAGAAAGTCAGTGCGTCATCGAAGGAACTGTCTAACTTATTCCATTGGGGTCCTTAATCTTGTCCCCAGGATGCGACACACACAAGTGACTACCACCCAGGTAACCTATTTGCTGCTAGGGTGAACAGGTCAACAGGTGTAAGGGCATCGTGTCGATATGTTTCTAACACGCCGGGAATCGAATCCCGGGCCTCCGTGTGTGAAGCGGGGAGCTTTGCCACCAGGCCCACCGGGCTGTCTACTGTTCTTCCACTTAACTATTATCTGTCCTCGTTATGGTAAGATTTATAATTTCAAAGATAAATCCATGTTTCGACACTCTTTATTTAACATTTCTAAACCCATACCTCTAATAGTCCTAGTTTAATGTCCTAACAACACATCACTGTGCTTGCAAGTAAAACCCACACCTGCCCTGGGATAAGTGAACCCATCCTGGCATACATGTCATTTCGGCCTTAGAAGTGGTCCCAGTTGCGATGTATGAGTAGATTTTTCCTTACAGTGTGTTGTTCCAGCCAACAAACTCATATACCAATTGCTCTGGACAACAAATTCATTTCCAACACCCCTTCTTGGGCAAAATGCCAATATAACAGGGCGCACCCCCTTCTTCCTAATTATGGTATTGCTGTCCTGGCCTTCTAACTAAAATCTTCACTTTCTAGCGTGCCTACATCATTGCACTCCAGCAATGAAGGCAGATTAATAGGATTGAACACCCAGATTTTACGTCTGATGTGTCTATGCGGCTAACGATATCCGCCATCCAACCCCAGGGAAAGCAAACCCTCTGTCTCTACTCGAATCCTTCCAAGAAGAAGGTCCTATCCATGTACCTTACCTGGCTATCTGCTACAACATCAATGATTTTTCTCTTCCTTGGTGTCGTTCGGCGTGACGTTCCCAGTAGGCGTACTCACATTCGTCGGGCCAGAAGGAGAATGCGTTGTTTCCACAACAGTTTATTACTGCTGTCTCTTTCTTCATTCATGGTTTATACCTTTCCATTCATCCTTCGTGATCATTCAACTTGTTCCAAGCTGTCCCAAAGTCTCTGTCAGGTTCACTTCTTGACCTGAGGAATCAAATCAGGAGGACTACTATGTTTCCTTTGTTCTCCTCAGTCAATCGCCGTATCTCTTTATGCGCTAATACCTTCAATTCCTCTTAAGCTGCGGGTAAAGTTGGCTTGTTGGAGGGCTTCTTGGTTCAGTCCTCAGTGAGCACAACTAAGTTGACACGTCTTCTCAGAGTTGTTAGTACAGGTCTCCAATTAAGTTATGTACTGTCACCTCTCCGTTAAGGGCAGGCAGCTCTGAGTTATGTACAGGTAACCCTAACTCCCAGGTTCCTTTGGATATTTTACATATTCAAGAAGAAACTCAGAATGTGGGGCCGTCACCGGATCATGTTTGTACCGATGTTATCCTTTGACGTCCGCCACCGGAGGTTTATGGGGTGCACTTTAAAGATATTTTTAGTAACGGATATGGGTGGCTTTCCTAAGGTTTCACGCAATTTGTTTCATTTGTCACAAAGTTTTGAGGGGATATTTATGTTTCACTATGACCCCCCTCCTCCTGCTTCGCCTCACCTGACTACTGTTGCATATGTGTCTTACTAATAACCTGTCGGTATTGTATACCATTTTAATATTCACTCTGTCAGACACTGCAACACAATGGTAACTTGGTACAGAACAGAAAACAACTTGGACAACTTCTACTAGTGAGGATGGCTGGAGGATTTGAGAGGGGACGGTGACCTCCACGACTACATTCCTACTTCTATAGTGGTACATCTCACCTCCTGGTGGTATATCAGGCTCCATCTGTCACTTCAACTCCACACAGCGCCAAGAATAGAAGGTACGCGAGTCAGATACACAGTAGTCAGCGTAGTGGAGACACATGGATTCTGCCGAAAGGAAGAGGTCACGAAATGTTCCAGGGGTCACGCGGAGAGGACTAGGATTTAAAAATGGTGTGGGGGCAGTCCTAGCGAAAGAGTTGCGAGGAGAAACTACGTGTCATCAGAGGAAGAGTCTCCAGATCTGACAAGATAACATGCAGCAAGCGAATAAGGAAAGGATGGATTAATGTGACCAAGGAGCAGTAAACCATGTCAAAAATTTTTACCCCACATCTTCCAGGTTCAAGGTAAAGGCTTATGGAGAAACAAAACTCTCACTTATGTGTTTTTTTTTAGCGTGGTTACACACTAGAAACACGGCACATTACTGAGGTTAAGTATGGTTCAACTGAGAGGAGAACCAATACTGACTCCTATCAACAGGGAATGCATACCGTCTTGAAGAGATTCATGGAGACAAGGACGCGCCCTTTACTCTGGAGGAAATGGATTTCGGCAGATCATCCAAGTGCTGTTTGTGATGCGATACCCAGCTGATGATGCCCAAAGCGTAGTGCTGTAGCAGCTCAACCCAGAGTCGTGTCAGTCAGCGTCTCAAAGGCAAAGTCAGCAGGCCAAACGCACCAACCCGGAAGGTCTCATTCAGCAGTAGGACCGCTGCCATCAGAGGGACCTCGGTTCTTGGGGAGGTATGATGTCAGGACCTTCGGCAGTAACCCCAGTTCGTGTTTCAAGTGCCAGCATCATTAAGGACATCTGGGTGCACTCTGTACCGAAAAGAGTAATCTGCGGTGTCTGCAGCAGGGCCCACCTACCGAGGAATGCATGACCAAGCTGAAGAATGCATTCGCCACCCACTCCACAGATGCCCGAATGGCAGCAAAAACACAGCCTGGAACCCTCGATGACCCGAGAGGCTCGCTAGAATTGTGATGCTGGAAGAAGCCAACAACGTACGACGAGGCTACGGGCAGAGCATCACCTCGCAGACGTTCGGTGTGAGGGATATTCTGCCATATTGCTGAAACTCGCAAAGCAAGCAACTCAAGCAGGAATTTCCGACATTTGAAGATCTTCCAGCGTCATGACAGGAGCATCCTCCCCCACTCGCAACGAAAAAAACAAAACATGAGAAAACAAGCGGCGCCAAAGGAAACATCTGGGCCACACAATCAGCAGACGGGCACTAACGAGCCTCACCGTCCATTAACAAGGCAAAAATCAGGTACTCCTTGCCCGGCACAGCCCTTTGCGGCTGTGCCAGCACGCTCACCAGCAGATGCGGCTACATAACTTTGCATACGCCAGCAGGCCACGTGCGCACAGTTGAAGAAATACCAACCCTCAGCAGTCCCACAGATTTACAACGCCAGATATACCACTGCTTCGAACCACGGACAACGCAGGCCTTTAAACTGGGAGGATCTTTAAACATCGTCAAGGCATTCACGGATATTATTTCAAACACAGTACCTCCACGGAAACAAACAGGCATGATTCCGGCAGTTGGTCGGCGCACTCCTGGGGGTGTGCTGCTGACATAAGAGGTGGACTGCGGATGCGTGATTGCAGATTATCGGAGCGGGGACGGTTGCTAGTCCCAGCTCAGGAAACAGCTGAGATGGGAGTAACCTCAGTACCAAAGCATGGTTGCTATGAGGCACACTTAGCTGATACTGCCCGGAACAGGCTTGAGCAGCGTATGCTGCAACATGAAGAATCAATTCTCCTTCAGGAGCCAGAGATGGGTCATCTCTAGATTAAGTACGTGCCCGAACCCTGGTTCTTGGCGACAATATACATTTAATATTTCAACTCCATTTTGTTTCAGACTATGGAACAATACTCTTCTCCGACTGAGGGAATGTCCACTCAAACTTCATGGGTGATGGACCTGATTTAATCGTGTTCACGTCTCTTAGGCTTCTGTCATACTTTTCTGTATCGAGGAAGATGCCTCTGTGTAGGGCGTAAACGTTTTCGAAAGATAGATACCTATGCTGCCTATGTGTCTTATTAACATCGATGTCAGGTATCCAGGGTGGGGAATTATACGCGGGGAAGGGAATACTATGAATGACCGCATAGGGACGGGACCCATATTTGGGAAAAAGTGTAGTCAAAGATAAGAAAAAACCCAAATATTAAACTAGAAATACGGGGGGAAAAATAAAACAAGGGACCCCACTAGAAATAGTGGGGATATATTACCAAAACAAAGGGGGAGCCATTTTTTGGTGCTGGGGGATAGAAGAAAGACGGGGGAAACTGCACCAACAGGAATACAGTCAAAAAACCCAAAAGGAAACGGAAAACCAACCCTGTGCAATACTATGCTCGGTATCTGCTGGCATGGGAAATCTGGAAAAACAGATGGGACGTGCAACTATGACCACCTGGGAAAAATGCCATGCCATATGACAACAGGAAAATGCAAAACTCCCTTTCCTGTAAGCTTTTTCACCCTGAACTTTTGACCTCTTCAGTACAGGAAAAAAGACTGTGCTATAACTTAAATTGCCAGGCATACCTCTAAAGGGGGACAAAAAGATACAAAACATCCGGGCCCATGGGAAAACCCTGGGTAGCCACAGCCACTCAAGAGGGAGAGGTTTTTTAGTGCCAGGAAGGAAAAAAACTGGCAGGAATGGCAGAAATCGTACACCAAACCCAGTCATTCCTGGAGTGGAACCACAGTCGATGGCCTCCACTCCAAAACCAACAGATACAGATATAATGCCGGAAAAAAAAATCCCCCCCAGTACCAAAAATACCACCAGTCCGTAACATTCTTCTTTGCAAATATACAGGGTCTAAAGCCAGCAACAAACAAAAAATACCTTTCATCCGTGGGACTGCTTGCAGAGGGCAAAGGCAATGTTCGCGGCTTCACTGAGACCCACATAAGGACATTTGGGGACAACGAAATATGGATCCCAGGTTACAACCTATACGATGTGACAGAGTGAACAGGCAAAAGGGGTGGGTTGGCCTGTACATTGCAGAGTCACTTGTTTGCACAGAACGCTAAATGCCTCAAATGATGTAGTGGAAGTTTTAGCAGTAAAGGTCGAGAACCAAAAACCTAGTCATTGTGATAGTCTACAAGCCTCCGGATGCAACATCCCAGCAATTCAGGAAAACAGCTGTTAAAATTGACCACTGTCTGGAAAACCTTCCAGCTCCTGCACCCAACATCTTGCTCCTGGGGGATTTCAACTTAAGGCACCTAAAATGGAGGAATATAGCAAATAATATTGTTGCAGTAATAACCCCAGGAGGCAGCTCTGATGAAAACTCACAACTCACGCGAGCTTTTAAATCTCTGCACAAAATTCAATTTAAACCAGCAAATAATTGAGCCTACTAGGGCTGGAGAATACACTAGACCTCATCTTCACTAACAATGATGATCTGATAAGAAATATCACCATATCAAAAAAAAATATACCAGATCACAAAAATAATTGAGGTTCAGTCATGTATGCGCGGAGCCCCAGACCGACATAATGAGATTTGTCAAAGAGGGAGCATTCACCAAATTCAACTTCAATAACAAAAACATAAAGTGGGACCAAGTAACCAAGTCCTAACCGATATAAGCTGGGAAGATATACTAAGCAACACAGACCCCAACTTATGCCTAGAACAGATTAACTCGGTGGCACTCGATGTTGCACAAGGCTTATTCCTCTAAGAAAAAGGAGGAGTAGATGTAAAACTGAAAGAGACAGGCGCTCCCTTTACAGGCGACGGAAAAAGAATAACAGAGCGGCTAAAAGGGGTCAATATATCTGAAATGCGTAGGGAGACATGGTCAGAGAAATAGCAAGCATCGAACTTAAGCTAAAAAAATCCTTTAGGAGTCAGGAATCGCGGGAAGAACTAAAGCCATAAATGAAATCGAAAGAAAACCCAAAGTATTTCTTCCCTATGCCAAATCAAAATCGAGAACAACGTCCAGTATTGGGCCCCTACTTAAACAAGGGTGGGTCCTACACAGATGACAACAAGGAAATGAGTGAGCTACTCAAGTCCCAATATGACTCAGTTTTTAGCAAGCCGCTAACCAGACTGAGAGTCGAAGATCAAAATGAATTTTTTATGAGAGAGCCACAAAATTGATTAACACAAGCCTATCCGATGTTATCCTGACGCCAAATGACTTCGAACAGGCGATAAATGACATGCCCATGCACTCTGCCCAGGGCCAGACTCATGGAACTCTGTGTTCATCAAGAACTGCAAGAAGCCCCTATCACGAGCCTTTTCCATCCTATGGAGAGGGAGCATGGACACGGGGGTCGTCCCACAGTTACTAAAAACAACAGACATAGCCCCACTCCACAAAGGGGGCAGTAAAGCAACAGCAAAGAACTACAGACCAATAGCACTAACATCCCATATCATAAAAATCTTTGAAAGGGTCCTAAGAAGCAGATCACCACGCATCTAGAAACCCATCATTACACAACCCAGGGCAACATGGTTTAGAACAGGTCGCTCCTGTCTGTCTCAACTATTGGACCACTACGACAAGGTCCTAAATGCACTAGAAGACAAAAAGAATGCAGATGTAATATATACAGACTTTGCAAAAGCCTTCGACAAGTGTGACCATGGCGTAATAGCGCACAAAATGCGTGCTAAAGGAATAACAGGAAAAGTCGGTCGATGGATCTATAATTTCCTCACTAACAGAACACAGAGAGTAGTCGTCAACAGAGTAAAGTCCGAGGCAGCTACGGTGAAAAGCTCTGTTCCACAAGGCACAGTACTCGCTCCCATCTTGTTCCTCATCCTTATATCCGACATAGACAAGGATGTCAGCCACAGCACCGTGTCTTCCTTTGCAGATGACACCCGAATCTGCATGACAGTGTCTTCCATTGCAGACACTGCAAAGCTCCAGGCAGACATCAACCAAATCTTTCAGTGGGCTGCAGAAAACAATATGAAGTTCAACGATGAGAAATTTCAATTACTCAGATATGGTAAACATGAGGAAATTAAATCTTCATCAGAGTACAAACAATTCTGGCCACAAAATAGAGCGAAACACCAACGTCAAAGACCTGGGAGTGATCATGTCGGAGGATCTCACCTTCAAGGACCATAACATTGTATCAATCGCATCTGCTAGAAAAATGACAGGATGGATAATGAGAACCTTTTAAAACTAGGGAGGCCAAGCCCATGATGACACTCTTCAGGTCACTTGTTCTATCTAGGCTGGAATATTGCTGCACACTAAAAAGCACCTTTCAAGGCAGGTGAAATTGCCGACCTAAGAAAATGTACAGAGAACTTTCACGGCGCGCATAACGGAGATAAAACACCTCAATTATTGGGAGCGCTTGAGGTTCCTAAACCTGTATTCCCTGGAACGCAGGGGGAGAGATACATGATTATATACACCTGGAAAATCCTAGAGGGACTAGTACCGAAACTTGCACACGAAAATCACCACTACGAAAGCAAAAGACTTGGCAGACGATGCACCATCCCCCCAATGAAAAGCAGGGGTGTCACTAGCACGTTAAGAGACCATACAATAAGTGTCAGGGGCCCGAGACTGTTCAACTGCCTCCCAGCACACATAAGGGGGATTACCAACAGACCCCTGGCAGTCTTCAAGCTGGCACTGGACAAGCACCTAAAGTCAGTTCCGGATCAGCCGGGCTGTGGCTCGTATGTTGGTTTGCGTGCAGCCAGCAGCAACAGCCTGGTTGATCAGGCTCTGATCCACCAGGAGGCCTGGTCTCAGACCGGGCCGCGGGGGCGTTGACCCCCGGAACTCTCTCCAGGTAAACTCCAGGTAAACCCCCAAGTCTTTTTCGCAATCTGTATGGCTAAGTTCTACATTATTTAACTTATAAGTGCTAGGGTTATGGACACTCCCGAGCTTCAGAACCTTGCATTTATCTACATTGAACTGCATCTGCCACTTTTCTGACCAAGAATAGAGTTTGTCTAAATCCTCCTGAAGTTCCCTAACATCTACCTTTGAATCAATTATCCTGCCTATCTTTGTGTCATCGGCGAATTTGCTCATATCACTAGTAATATCCTCATCAAGGTCATTGATATATATATTATAAACAACAACGGGCCCAAGACTGATCCCTGTGGAACCCCACTTGTTACAGATCCCCACTCGGATTTAACCCAATTTATGGACACTCTCTGCTTCCTGTCTGTGAGCCATGACTCTATCCACGAGAGCACTTTTCCCCCAATGCCATGAGCTGCCACTTTCTTTAACAGTCTTTGGTGTGGAACTCTATCAAAAGCCTTACTAAAATCTAAGTAAATAATATCAAATTCTTTATCGTGATCAAAAGCCTCAGAAGCTTTACTGAAGAAAGTTAATAAATTAGTTAGACAAGAACGGCCTCTCATGAATCCATGCTGAGTATCATTAATCAAGCTATGCTTATCGAGATGGCTTCTTATAATCTCAGCTCTAATTGACTAGTAATTTGCCTACAATTGAGATCAGGCTTATTGGGCGGTAATTTGACGGTAACGACTTGTCCCCTGCTTTAAAAATAGGAAATACATTAGCCATCTTCCACATATCAGACACTACACCTGTTTGAAGAGATAAATTAAAAATATTAGTTAATGGTTCACAGAGTTCCATTCCATTAACCTAACTGTCGGAGTTGTTTCCCACCCAATTAATGTTTTCCTGGTTTATGTATAATCTTCAAATCCCATTTTCATAGGTTCCTCTCTAAGAACGTTAGCACTGGATACTTATCCTTCACAGTAACTTTCTAGATCAATGTTGCACATTTTCGTGTCCTGATTAAATTCTCGTCATCAACAAACGCTAATAAGGCCAAGTTTATCTCCTTGCAGAGAGTTTATGTAACTATTGTGTGTGAGGAATTGTCAGTCCCTTGTGTGCTTTCACTTGTCTATTTTCCCTACCCACAGGATTCTTCCTTCACAGTTACTCTCTACCTCATGTTTCTCAGTTATTCTATTATTTAGTGAGTATGTACCTGCTTGCTTGCGTGTTCAGTAATACGACAATACCATTAGCTATTTACAGACACTGATGTTGGGGAGGATAAGAAACGCATTAGCTGGGAGGAAAGTAGTGTTCTCCATCATGAAAACATTCCCCCATGGTGATTATATTAGTCGAACACTGGGTTGTAGACCCGGTGTGACGCCACAACACCAACACTTGAAGATTGAGACACGTATGCAGCATATGGGAATCTTTATTCAGGAAACGTTTCGCCACACAGTGGCTTCATCAGTCCAATACAAAGTAGAAAGGCGTAAGGAGAGGAGGAGTTTGAGGTAATCAGTCCCTCAGCCTGGAGTCGATGTGTTCAGTCCATCAATCTTGTAGAATGTACAGCATAGGGCCGTAGACGTGGCTTATATACTGTAGTGAGGTGAGGCGAAGCAGGAGGAGGTAGGGTCATAGTGGTACCATCCACTAGTCGAAGTAGGTCTTCGTCCAAAGGTTGGACAAGTGTTGAAGCATTCTTTGTAACAAGATCCCATGATGTTGCAGTGTCTGCCAGTTGTGATGAATGGTTTGAAAAACCGACAAGTTGAAGATTGAGACACTTGTGCAACATATGGGAATCTTTATTCAGGAAACGTTTCGCCACACAGTGGCTTCATCAGTTTCCTGAATAAAGATTCCCATATGTTGCATAAGTGTCTTCAACTTGTCGGTTTTTCAAACCATTCATCACAACTGTCAGACACTGCAGCATCATGGGATCTTGTTACAAAGAATTCTTCAACACTTGTCCAACCTTTGGACGAAGACCTACTTCGACTAGTGGATGGTACCACTATGACCCTACCTCCTCCTGCTTCGCCTCACCTCACTACAGTATATAAGCCACGTCTACGGCCCCATGCTGTACATTGTTCCATAGTCTGAAACAATATTGTTTCAGACTATGGAACAATGCTCTTCTCCAGACTGAGGGACTGACCACCTCAAAACTTTAAGGGTGATGGACTGATTACATCATCTTCAAGACTCTTCTGCTTCTGTCAACTTTTCTGTACTCGACTGAAGAAGCCTACTGTGTAGGCGAAACGTTTCGAAATAAAGATACCTAACTGTTGCATATGTGTCTTACCTAACATACTACATCTGTATTTTGTTTATCCTCTACAGCATCCGGGACCTTATACGAAAATGATATACAATACCGACAAGATGAAATTAAGACACATGTGCAACATCTGGGTATCTTTATTGTAGACGTTTCGCCATCCAGTGGCTTTTTCAATACACATTCCAGGACATAATTTGAAGACAGTAGGACTATATACAGAAGATGAGGTAATCAGTCACTCAGCCTTATAGTTGGTGCAAAGAGCACCGTAGTCGTGGATGTTCTGGAGCAGAGGCAAGGAACCTGGCGCTTATGTACTAACGTCAGGTGGAAAAGGGGGCGTGTAGCAGACGAGGGCATAGTCACTGGTAGGCGGGATTCCCCAGTGGAAGTAGGTCCTACCCAAAGAGATGGGTTAGTTGTAGTAGTAGTTGTTGTAGCCGTGAAGAAGGTTAAGGCTGAGGGACTGATTACCTCATTTTCTGTATATAGTTCTACTGTCTTCAAATTATGTCCTGGAATTTGTATTGATAAAGCCACTGGATGGCGAAACGTCTACAATGAAGATACCCAGATGTTGCACATGTGTCTTAATTTCATCTGGGACCTTGTCAGTCATAGTGGTCCAGTAGCTGGGACGGGCAGGAGTGACCCGCTCAACCAGGCATATATATACCAAAAGTTAGATAATTAAGAAATTTATATTACCACTTATCATTTATATTGTAGTTGGATCACCCCACAACGCCTAACTAACAAATAGAATCCTACTGGCCAGCGAGAAATCTAAATGAAAGGACTAATGGCATACATACTGTATGTGCTTCATGGCGATGCCTCATTATTTCCACTATCGCCACCTAATTCTGGAGGTCCTGTAAATTCTCTGTCCCTATTCTTCAACAGGGGACATTCCAGTACTTATTAATTATATAGTCTGAGGCCAATCCATTCAATTATGGCTTCGATGACGCTGGATTACTAGACGATTTCACCACAATCAGTGCTCACATTAATTCACTATGGCGTCCTCCTGTGTGTCTCTCCACTGCCACTGCACACACTCCTTCACACAAAATTTCTTGAAGGATCAAATCAGCGTCACATTTTAATACACCAAATTATATATTTATATTTACACATGCTGAATTTAGGAAAATTATAAATAATTTTTACAACCAGTGTTCATTGGTTGAGTCTAATACATGAAGGAATCATGGATGAGAGTAATGTAATTAATGCAAATGGCAAATTGAAAAGCACTCTTAAGTCCTTGAGTAATAGGTTTGATATGAGGGAATCAGACTGGATATTAAGTACTATCTTACCAAATAAATTGACCAGCAAGACTATAGAGTGGATGTCTAATAAATACCATAAAGGTTATTTTTCTCTGGAGGATATAAGATTAGGGTCTACAAGAATTAATTGACCAATTACAGACCAGCTGACCAAATAATTCTAAGAATGTAACACATGATGATTTTAATGCACAAATAACCCACACATAGAAGAGAAGAGCTTACGACGACGTTTCGGTCCGACTTGGACCATTTACAAAGTCACACTAACGAGAAGGAACGAACGAACGAACAAGTTCAAGTAAGATCCCAAATGGGATGAGCGTGGAAGACGGGACAGACGAAGAGTAGCTCTGAAGTGGAGTGTTCTTAGTCGTAGAAAGAGCCAGGGCTTAACCCAGCAGCTAAGGCGATCGTGGGACAGACATTGAGAACAGAAATTCAGGCTCTTCTGTTGGGACTCCGGTGGGGTGAACGGGGAGGACGGGACAGGCGAAGATTAGCGCTAGAGAGGAATGTAGAATTGAGCCATGTCTTAACCCAAAAGCTAAGGCGAACGTGGGTCAGAGAATGGTGCCTGTCAGAGAAGGTACCTGTCAGAGAATCCAAGGTTATTTGTAAATAGGGTTAGGAGCAGGATCATACAAGGAATACAAAAGGTTGTGTTGGTTTGTGGGTCTGCGAATGTCTTCGTCGAGGAGAGAGGTCCAGTAGTCATGTCGTGTCTCACGTTTGTCTGTCTGTCTGTCACTGAGCGTCTTCCAGTACAGATTCAGCGCAGGGATGTCTAATTGGGCATGGAGAGACTCGCTTGTGGCGAAGTCCTCCAATCTGACATCAAGCACCCAGCGCAGCGCCTTGTTCTGGACACGCTGTACTTTAAGTAAGAGAGAGGGCTAGAGGAGAGTAAGTTATCAGAGGATGTATTAGGGATTTGTAGAGGTGTAGTTTGGTGCGTTGGGAGGCATGTTGCAGCTTGTAGAGGCCCGCAAGGGCCTTACTAGCTATTGCATGCCTTGAGTGAATGTGTCCGTGTAAGCGAAGAAGGTAGTTAAGATTAATGCCAAGGACAGTGACAGATTGTGTGATGGGGATGTAAGTGCACGTATCAACTGTTCTGAGCTCGACAGGTAATGGAGGATCACGTTTCCTATAGTTAAAATATATAATGCTGGATTTAGCTGCATTGGATTTGATCCTCTATTTTTGTTCCCAGATGACTATCCTGTCGACCTCATTTTGTGTTTTGTGTGAGAGTGTGTCTATATTGGCGTGAGTGATAAGTTGTGTGATCTTGTTTGCATAGGCTAGAGTGATGGAGTTGTGGTATACAGGTGTTGGAATGTCGTTAGTGTATAAAATGTAGAAGGTAGGGGAGAGGACAGATCCCTGGGGTACTCCAGCATTTAGTGTGAAGTAGTCAGAGTAACAGCCTTGGAATTTGATTCTCATAGTGCGGCCGTCAAGGAAGTTGCAGAGGAGTTTACGAGAAGTGAGAGGCAGGTTAAAGTTAGTGCAGAGTTTGTGTTTGAGCCCTTCATGCCAGACAGTGTCAAAAGCTTTTTCAACGTCTTTTGCAACCAGGGCTGTCCTGTTTCTTTGTTTTGTGTTTATGTGGATGTAGTTGAGAATGATGTTAATGACATCCTGTGTGGATCTGTGAGTTCTGAAGCCAAACTGACTATCAGAAAGTAGAGAGTTGTGTTCCAGGTATCTGCGAAGGCGATGGTTGATGAGTTTTTCAAAGAGCTTTCCTAAAGTTTCGAGGAGGCTGATAGGGCGATAGTTTCTAGGGTTAGAGTGGTCTTTATTGGGTTTAGGAAGGAGGATAGCAGTAGCAGCTTTGAAAAGGGAAGGAAAGTATATAGAGGCAAGGGAGGCATGGAGGAGGTTTGTGTAGGCAGTAATGATAGAGTCAGGAAGGTGTTTCAGGATAATATGGTTTAGGCCAGAGGCACCAGGGGCCTTGGGAGGAAGGTGTTTGAGGAGAGTTTTAATGTCTGTGTTGGTGTAAGGAGTGTCAAGTTCTTGGGAGGAGGTAAGAGAGTCCAGATGGATGTGGCTGTCCGGTGTTGTTTCGTGTGTGTGTGTAGTGTTCCAGTGTTCTATGTTCTGAATGTGTTGGATAGCGTTAGGGTGGGGTGGGTGAGGGTGGAAGATGTTCTCCCAGATGTGTTTGAAGATGTTAGTAGCAGCCTGCGGGTCTGAGATGTGTGTGTTGTTGTGGTTGATGTGTTTGAATTTGTTGGTGGGAGTTGTGTCTCTGATTTTTTTGATAAAGTTCCAGAAGGCTTTTGTGTTTTTAATACGCTGTTTGTCCGCTTGTAGTATGATCTGTGACCAGTGATTGTTGTGGTCTTGGTCTAGACTGTGTAGAATGTTGTTTCTTAGGTAAGTGAGATCTAATCGGGCTTTATTAAATCTGTGTGTGTTGTGGAGGAAGCGGTTGTGGTAGCAGATAATTAGTCTTCTTGTTCTGATTGAGGGTTTGAAGGAATAACGAGTGGTGTGGGTTTTCTTTGGTATTATGGTGTTGGCTGCTTGTTTAATGGTGTCCTGGATGAGAGCAAGTTGAGTGTCAATGTCAGAGATGGGTTTGTTGTTGTAGTCATAGGTGAGGTTAGTAGTCATAGGTGAGGTTTGAAGGCATCCCAGTCAGTTGTGGAGGAAGCGGTTGTGGTAGCAGATAATTAGTCTTCTTGTTCTGATTGAGGGTTTGAAGGAATAACGAGTGGTGTGGGTTTTCTTTGGTATTATGGTGTTGGCTGCTTGTGTAATGGTGTCCTGGATGAGAGCAAGTTGAGTGTCAATGTCAGAGATGGGTTTGTTGTTGTAGTCATAGGTGAGGTTAGTAGTCATAGGTGAGGTTTGAAGGCATCCCAGTCAGCGTTCTTGTAGGAGAAGGAAGGTGTGGCCGGGATGAGGATAGGGTTGGAGGAGATGTGTAAGATGACGGGAATGTGATCAGAGCCTGTAATAGGGCCAGGTGATATGTAGTGCTGAAAAAGAGAGCTGGCTCGGTTTGCCAGAATGATGTCGGGTTTGCCTTGGCCAGTGTGGTTGTAGAAGGTGTTGAAGTCTGGACTGAGATGAATTAGATGTTTATGGTTTGTGAAGCTGAGTAATTGGTGACCAAGTTGGTTGTTACTGGTTTGATGAAAGGCGGTGTGTTTGGCATTCATGTCAGCTAGTAGGTATGTTGGTGTAGTTGAAGACTAAGGAAAGGTCGTGTATGTTGAGAATAGTGTTTGGGCGAGCATAGGTGGTGAAAAAGATGAAGGGTCCAAGGTGGGTGTGTATTCTGACCGCAAGACAGTGTTGGTGAATAAAAGGGATTGGGAGAAATTCATGTTTTATGTTAGATTTGATAAGGATGGCAACCCCATCGTGGGGATCATAGGGGGACTGTAGCGTAGTATAACCATAATGGCAGATACGTTGAGGGGCTTTGAGGTAAGTACTGTTTAGTAAAGCAATATCTGGCCTCTCTGCTTCAAGGAGCTCGGCCAGTAGGTGTCTAATTGTAAAGTAAGAATGTACGTTGAACTGAATCACCTTAAACACGATTTAATGGTTTCATCATACCAAAGTTAGTGTCGGGGGAGTTTAGATTAAAGCCCGTGATAGTGGTGCCATCGGTGGATGTGTGTTTGTAGGTGTCACGGACCCGTTTCCTGGAGGAGGAGGAAGAGATGGATCTGTTTTTATGTTCTTTGGTCTGTATATCAGAAGTTGGGGCAGGTTTAGGGTTGAGTGGATTTCGTTTGGAGGAGGAATTGGACCTGGATGAAGTCTTGGATGTGGTGGAGGAGGAGTGGGCGATGGTGGAAGCAGAGGAAGTGGAAGCTTTGGTAATGGAGGAAGAAGTGGGTAAAGAGGTGGGGGAGTAGTAGAAGTAGTTAAGAGGGGTTGGAGAGGAGGGGTGTTGGTATGAGGGGTAGATGTGAAGAGGGATAGGGGCGGAGGGGCGTTGGTGGGGGTGAAGAGGAGTAGGGGACGAGGAGAGCTGGAGGGTGTAGGAAGAGGGGGAGTGGGAGAGGTTGTAGGAGGTTTAGAAGAGAAGCAAGGAGGGATGATTAGAGAGGGAAGATTGTTAGCAGACAAGATTAGGTTAAGGACACGTGAGTAGTCTGATTGGTAAGCTTGAGAGATTACCATCGCAGAGTGGGCAGCAGTGGCGAGTTGACAGTTAGTTTTGTAGTCTCGTGTGGGTGTAGGCGTAAATGGAGAGGTGTTTGTAGTCTGTGTGTTGGTGTTTGATGTGTGTAGGGTAGAAGAGGTGGACCAAATGCGTGGGGAGGCCCAGGCATTGGGGTGGGGGAGGGCGGTTTGGTAGGGGAGGGAAGTACAGGGATGGGGTTGGGGAGGGAGGGAGGTTGGCTTGCTCTGAGGGAGGAGAGAATGTCTTTTCTAGAGGGGCAGGAATTTGCAACTGCAGTGTGTGACCCGCCGCAGTTAGAACATTTAAAGGGGAGGTTGCAAGTATTCCAGAAGTGGCCAGTTGCTGAGCATCTGGAGCAGACTTGTGTGGATGTGCATGTGTTTTTGTCGTGGCCGAATTTGTAGCATTTAAGGCATTGTGTGATTGGGTGGAAGTTCGGAGTGAAGAGAGTGTTTGGAAGAATGCGGATGGTCTTGGCAAGGATTCCTTGACTGAAGAGTGTAGAGGCGTCAGAAGGAGTAAAACAGCGTATTTTGAGAATGGTAGAGTTTTCGGGTCTGTAAATATCGTCAACAGAGACTATGTTCTTAGTACTGATGTCTTTGATTAAGTCTTCTATGTCTGTATCATAGGCAGTCAGGAGAGAATAGTCTACGTGTTTAGTCTACGGTGCTCAGGAGTCCAAATAATGGTGAAGCCTGCGTTGAGAAGTTTTTGTCTGGTTTCAGTTGAGGTGTACGTTTCGTAGGAATGTTTGTCAAGAAGGAGTTTGTATGTATGTATAATGTTCGCCAAGACCATAGTCCTGGCACGGGTCCCAATCTTGCGATGACCCGTCTCTGGCTCCCGATGGAGAAAGGTTTCCACAATGATGCGACGCATGCCGCTCAAGCGCCCCTCTGGTCAGTTCAACTGGTGCATCTCATAAGCGACACCATATGTACCTATGGATACTAGCGAGGAGGAGGATATGTCATTATCACAGATAACAGCTTGTCTGATTCGTTGACCCCATGGTACACTAGTGTGGCCGCAGTCATCTCTGGGTCCTCTTCGGGAGGGAGTATCACCCCTAGTTGCCTGCGGAGTGTCTCAGTAGCTTCGCACTCTAGAAGATAGTGTGTTAGGGGCCGCTGGACAACGTGCTGACAGTACTGGCACATCTCCTCAGCCTTGTCTACCATCATCTTGGCTGTGGGAAAGCCCAAACGAAGCCGATGGATGGCGGTACACTGCGCTCTGGACCAGCTTCTATCATATGGAGGGGGTTCTCCCTGAGTCGCTGCTCGGTACCACTGTTGAGATGGGGTATCACCTAAGTCTTCCCCCATAAGTTTCGTGGCTCTGGCAGCCACCAGTTTGGTCTGTCGTAGGCTGATTGGGACAGTAATCCCAACATGTGGATAGTCTATTGCTGCCTTGGCTGCATCATCTGCCGCCTCATTTCCCCGGATGCCAGCATGGCTGGGGATCCAGTTCAATGTCGATCTATTACCCTGAACTTCTAAGGCTGTCATTATGCTCAGGATCGATGTGATGAGGTGAACATTATCCAGTGGTTGAGGATGGGAGAGGGCATTGATTGCAGAGGTGGAATCAACATGTATGAAGGAGTTTGAAGCCTGAGTTGATTTTAAAGACTTTTAGTTGAGGTGCACCAGTGATCTGATATAATAAATTTTCAGGACAGGTAGTGGCATCAGGATTAGAGAATCTGAGGTTTAGCAAGGAGAGCAGGATGGGTATATATAGGCAGGAGGTGGTGGTAGTAGTAGTAGTAGTAGTGGTGGTAGTAGTGGAGGTTGAAGGAAGTAGTAGTGGGGAGGTGGTAAGAGTAGGAGTGGCCAGTCAAATACTAAGAAAGAGGAGCACTGCAAGGGAGCTAGTGCCCACAGAGGGTAAGAGCAAGAACACCGAGGGGTGGAAAAACAAATAAATAAATAAAAGGAACAAATACACAGGGCAGAAGAAATACAAACAACCCAAAGGGGAAAAAGGAAAGAGGAAAAGGGGAAGAGGGAGAAGAAGAAAAAGGAGGAATCAGGTTAGGTCACGAGTGTTCTGAAGTTAGTGTGACTTTGTAAATGGTCTAAGTCGGACCGAAACGTCATCGTAAGCTCCTGTCTTCTATGTGCGGGTTATTTGTGTATTGTTCCAGTCACGGTATTGTGCCTTTTTGTTATTTATGATTTTAATGTATCTGTCAGATCTCACAAATGGAAAAAATATCCTAATATTAATAATCATCATAATTCATCCCATAAAAGGGGCTGCATAGGCACATATCAAGTGGCAGGAAACAAAAATAAAGGAACTCCATATCAAATTAAGAGGACTATGTACCTTGATAAGAGTGGCCCAGCAAATAATGGGGAAGTTAAGCAAAAGAGGGATTGTCTTTCTTTCCCAAGAATTGTAATGCTTATGATTCATGGAATCTTAAGGTGGAAATGTTGGAAGAACTTGACAGATGTATCAGATGTTTAGGCATAATAAAGGATTGTTATGCCAAACTGAACAATTGTTATCAATGCAACAAAGGAAGGTATAATATAGTAATGTTAGACTGAGTAAGGTAAGTTAGATTACAACGAGAAAGCTATAATTATAAAAAGATAAGATAGTCCGCCGCGCAAATGGAAAAAGGCAGCCATTTTACTCGGCTCATATAAATGTCATGTTTCGTGTTCAAGGCTCGGTCAAGTCAGCCATTGGACTCTTTTGACAACGGGGCACTGTAGTTACAAGGACGGGCTGCTGTCCAATGGCTTTCACCGTGTTTCGTTTTTTATAGTAAATCACTAATTAATTAAGTGGTAAATATAGTATATCATATGCAACTCCAGGTTATTAATAACAAACTCGCCATGCGTCACACTTTATTGATATAAATTTAGCTGACGGTTCATCTCTGTGTTAGTGCTGAATTTCATGTTTAAATATAATTTATTAGTATGCGGCGGTGAAGGTCTTCTTAAACACACTGCTAATACTGTGTACATGGGCCGCGGGGGCGTTGACCCCCGGAATACTCTCCAGGTATACTCCACTCTTCTAGACAAGTGTTACCAACCCCGGTAAGTGTTACCAACCCGGCAAGTATTATCAACCCCCCACAACTGTTACCAACTTCGAAGTGTTACAAAACCATAACAAGTGTAACCAACTGCAAGTGTTACCAACCAGTGCAACTGTTACCAACCCCAAGTGCTCCCAACCCTGGTAAGTGTTATCAATTCTGACAAGCGTTACCAACCCCAGCTAGAATTACCAACCTCGGAAAATGTTACCAACATTATCAAATGTTACCAAACCCAGCAAGTGTTACCGAACCCAGCAAATGTTACCAATCCAGGGAAGTGTTAATAAACACTGCAAGTGTTATCAAACCCCAAGGCAGCTGCGAATTGCTCTTCAATGCAACTTGCTGCCTACCTGCCTTCCCACACTGCCTTCTTCCCTGCCTTTACCCTCCCTCCCCTGTCTTCCACCCTGCCTCCCCACTGTCTTTCCCTTTCCTTTCACCCTTCCTCCCCTCTGCCTTTACCTCGCCTTCTCCCCTGCCTTCCCTCTGCCTTCTCCCATGCCTTCCCCTCTGCCTTCTTCCCTGCATTCCTTCCTGCCTTCCACCCTGTCTCCCCCTGCCTTTCCCGCACCTTTCACATTGCCTTCCTCCCTGCCTTACACTTTGCCTTTCAGATGTCTCACCCCTGCCTTCCACCCTGCTTTACTCCCTTCCACACTGCCTTCCCTCTGCCTTTCTCCCTGCATTTCTTGTCATCCCCCTCCCCCCCAGCCTCTCATGCTACAAGTGTACCAGAGTTACCAGTCTACACCTCCCGGGTTGACCTGACACTGAAAATTCCTCAGATAGTCATCATAGCCCCTGGTGATAGAGCCGTTGATGTAGACGTAGATGTCCATGGGGATGCCGACGGTGTTTGGGGCTTCCACTATACTGAAGTTCTGCCCCAGCTCGGTGTTATAGTACATTGTACCGTCACCCCAGACTGGTCCAGCACTGCTGTTAACGAGGTCCAATGCCCATTTACCACCTGAATTAAAAAAAATAGATGGATAAAGATTGTGACCTGGAATGTTAGTATTCAATTTTATATCTAACTTCATACTGTTTTAAATATAATGATATCTGTAGTTTGTTATAAACAAAAATTCTGACTGTTGATTCATGTTATGACGAATATTTTGTTCCGGATGTAAACATTTGGGTTTTATGACACCAACGATGTTTTTTTCTTAGACGCTTCCGACAAACAAACATTCAGTAGAAACACCTGGTGCAGACAACATTCAGAAGCAACACCTGGTGCAGGCAACATTCAGTAGTAACACCTGGTGCAGGCAACATTCAGTAGTAACACCTGGTGCAGGCAACATTCAGTAGTAACACCTGGTGCAGGCAACATTCAGAAGCAACACCTGGTGCAGGCAACATTCAGTAGCAACACCTGGTGCAGGCAACATTCAGTAGCAACACCTGGTGCAGGCAACATTCAGTAGCAACACCTGGTGCAGGCAACATTCAGAAGCAACACCTGGTTCAGGCAACATTCAATAGCAACACCTGGTGCAGGCAACATTCAGTAGCAACACCTGGTGCAGGCAACATTCAGTAGCAACACCTGGTGCAAGCAACATTCAGTAGCAACACCTGGTTCAGGCAACATTCAGTAGCAACACTCAGTTGAGACAAACATGCGGTAAATATAACCATTAACAGATGAACGAAACACTCAGCAACTGGAAGTGTTTCAATCTCCATGTGATCCTAGTAAGGTGTCCCTGTATCCTACAAGCCGAGCTCCCTCTACCTGAGTGCACCACAATAACAACAGTACAGAGTGAGTCATAAGTTTCTAATGCAGGTAAATATCAGCACTTAAGATAATCAGAAATATTATACACTAGTTATCACATGGAAAATAGTATCCCAATATCTTCTAAAAAAATAATGGTCAACTGTCACTTACACAGCTCTAAACCAGTTCGAACCCTCCATCTTCCACTATGATAGGCCAGCTTAGAAGCCAGTCAGATGAGTATTTTCTAGTTATAATAGAAAGATTTACGTTAGCGTCAATCGTACTTGAGAGAATCAAGTGAACATACTACAAGAGTGAAACAGCTTTCAAGAAGTGCGAATAATGTGGCTAAGATCAAGAATTTTACCAATTTTAAATTTTGAAATTTTGAGTGAGGAGGGTAGCAGTCAGCTGATCAGGCTTCTGCCGCAGTGTTGACAACAAAATTCCAAACAGTTTAATTGGGTTAACGGTGTGATCTGAAATATTAACAAATACCTATGTTAGTTTGGTTATAACAGCAAGAGTAAAATAAGGTCATAAAAGAGTGATAAAGTAAATACTGAAAGTAAGAAAAAATTGTCAAATCCCCAGCTGTTCGGTGTTGGGAAGGAAGCTAACATCATCAGACATGTATGACCATTAATATTGTAACTAAAAGAAAAAAGAGGGAATACAAGTCTTAAAAGAAAAGATAAAATAAAAAATGAATGCATGATAAAGTCCTGTAGAGTTACAAAATTGAAGGAGTTGATAGCACCGACCATCAGGAACCTCCATTGTTGTCAGAACACATCACTTGCCTATTTTGTGTAATTTTGGTTAGTGTCTAAAAGTCTCAGTTCTCACCCTGCTGGTTGTATGCTATACCATCACTCTCTCCCTGTTTCAGTACTCATGATATAGATAGTGGTACCCTGATAAAGTTTTAGTAAATAATTCTAAATATCTCATGTAAACTCCAGAAGAGTTGTGTAGCCTAGTAACCAACCCCCCCCCCCTGACAGCGACAAGCTAGTAAACAAGTACGTAACATACAAACACACGTGTGCACCAGTAAACAAGTACCACATAACAAACACACGAGTCACCCGTAATTATTTTTATAATAAACATTAGTATAATAATAAGGAATTGAGTGAGAAAAAATATCCTATACTCTTCAAAAAGTAAAGTAGCGAGTGTGCGAAGATCTGGGCTGGAGAGTACCGTGCACCAAGAACATAAAGATCGGGCTGGGAGAGTACCGTAACCAAAAAACCAAGAACAATAAAGATCTGCTGGGAGAGTACCGGTGGAACCAACATCAATAAGATCTGGGCTGGGAGAGTACCGGTGAACCAACAACAATAAAGATCTGGCTGGAGAGTACCGTGAACCAACAACAATAAAGAGCTTGGGCTGGGAGAGTACCGGTGAACCAACAACAATAAAGATCAGGGCCCCCTTTGGGGGGGGAGAGTAACTCGGTGAACCAACAACAATAAAGATCGGGCTGGGAGAGTACCGGTGAACCAACAACATAAAGATCTGGGCTGGGAGAGTACCAGTGAACCAACAACAATAACAAATAGTGATAACATGACCCCCCCTCATTTTTCAAGAACGACAAGCTAGTAAACACAATATATATATATATATATATATATAATATATATATATATCTATATATATATATATATATATATATATATATATAATATATATATATATATGGGGAGACCACAGACAGATAGGGTACAACTTTATTTTTCAAATCATAATAATATTACAGACAGAGTTTTTCAGTGTTGAGGTTTATTTTAATCATTTATATAGGTAAACTTTCCCACAAAATAATTTAACATGGTTAAAAAGTAAAAATCTGGAAGTAAGATTTAGGATTGCAGAGAATATTATCCCTGCAGAACACTATGGCTGGAGATGTATGGACTAATATTACTTAGCCGCACAAGTAACACTGCCAACAACAACCCCTACAACACAAAGCTTATTACACAACAGACGATCTCAGGAACGATAAGTGTTTCTTGGCATTAAAATCTTCTTGATGTTATCATTATAATAACCCTCTGTATTCGAAGGCCTTAATGAAAGTAGCAATTATGTTCTATTGTTAAAAATATAATATTATTGTCTAAATATGCAATGACACAGCCTGTGTTATGCTAACCATTAACTATATACTACAAATACTAAGTACAACAGAACCACACGTCCTTACCTCGAGCAGTCCTGGGCATGGAGTGTCTGCCTGAGCAATGGACTCGTAATACAAGATCAGCTTTGTTATGAGATCTCACTGGGGACACACACACAGCTCATTCATACTATATTTATTTGAGTACTAAATCAATGCGAGTCAGTCAACGCAAGGATACCTGGAGGGTCGATCCGATCCCCTACTTGAACATTTGGGCATTACTTTCCTATTTTCCAACTATTTGTCTTAACTTTGAAATGACCCCTAGGAAATGCTGTATGGGGTTTGTAGTGAAGAGCTTGTGCGAAATTTATCACGATCGCAAATGTGACAAAGTGTTTTATCCGTGTTATTATTCATTAGGTTATAGCAAGTTGTTTTATCTGGGTGTGTTTATGAGGTTGATAGATGTTGCAGTTAGTTCGATAGATTAGTGGTGAAAATATGGTGCTGACAGTGCACATGTTAAAGTGTTTAACAGTGTTTGTGTGAATTGATAGGTGGTATGGAGGTCAGTGATTGGGTAGACATACAGATTTTATGATGAGGTTGACCGATGCACTAGAGAAGGTTACAGGAACTTGGTGCGATTGACAGGTGTTCTGACGAGGTTTATGGTAAGTGTATTTTACTTGCACAAACCATCTTGAAAATAGTTACACCATTAAATGAAAGTTTTCAAGCCGAGCAGAGGGATATCTCTAACTATAACACGTTGGAGAGGGGAAGCATAATGATGGTGGTGGCAGTATAAGTGGTCGTATTGGTCTGAAAGGGGTGTGTAATGTCATTTTCTTTACCCTCGTTTCTCCACCCCGTGGAAGTTTTTAATAAGGTACCCCCCTGACGTTTGAACGTCACTTGCTTTTCTACTTCCATCAAAGTCTGTAGAATGGCGTGTCCACTCTGGGTATTTGTTATACTGTGTCGAGTTTTCAATTAAGTTAATTTGAAGCAATAGGTAGTTCCACTCTTGTTTAGTTTAGATTTTGTTGGGATTTTGGTTTTGTTTAACCGAACCTATTTGATTTATTTATTTTACGTAATTCTTCTCAGTCCTCACCATTTCTTTTAAAGGCTTTCTGTCTACATGTGTGACTGCTTGTCTTGATTGTGACTTTTTGTTGTTCTTTTCTAGCCCCTGCTTGTCGGACTGGGTCACTCTACACATAGGCGAGACAAGGTGGGCCGCAGGAACTAGGCATAGATCAGAACGTGATATCTCACCATCTTGTATAAGAGAAACGTAGTCGTCTACAGCTTTGGCTGATCAGCTGGTATCTTCACCGTCCTGCAACTAAACTCCATTATGCCACAAATAGTTCACTGTGAGTGAATATTGGCATCACGGCGGAATTTTCATTTTCACCAATGTCAACGTCCACCAGTGACTACTGTGTCCTATAACACCTTAGGTAATATCGTTTTTGCTTCAAACAGCCCTGCAGCGAAATCTCATCTGCTTCGCCGCCACTGTTTACCTTAGTGAATAGGGCATCCGTACTGTCTGGGGTGAAAACTCGCCTACGTTATTTTTACGATATTTGGAGTAGATGAATCCTTCAATAAAGCCACTATACGACAGCTAAAATAAGAAATGGCGACATACATAGCTAAATGTTCTCATAGTTGTTGCGGCTACCATCTTAACTATGTTGCTACTGTGAGAATAGTGAGATGATGCCGCATAACCTGAGTTAGGCCCTTAACTGTTTATGCTGCTGCCAATGTTGATATTCAGCCAGGACAAGTTCTCTTTCACTTTTGGAATTAAAGCAAATGACGCTCCACAGAATTATTCTTTGGCCTGCCCAAATCTACCAAGGTTCTTAGATGAGAAGGAGCTTGGTATCGTCTATAATCATGATAGGATTTATTGAGATTAACACTGTCCTTGTATTAGAATGTTTAGAATGAACCAGACACTGTCACCTATGAAGTCTACTAAATATTTTAGAAGTAAATACACATAGATCTAAATAGGTTGTGAAGCATGCAGGTATATTAAGCTTATATAATTTGCATGAACTATAAACAGAGACAACAGAGCATGTTCACCCTCCATGAAGATGTTTGCATTTAATATCATACCTGGAAGTCCCTCCCAAGGCTTATTACATAAGCCCTTCCATAAATCTCTTGTAAAGCAACTGCTTGAAAAGAAATTTCTTTTTTGCCTAGGCTGGTATAATAATTTATCACACGTTTATATATACTGATGGATCAAAGCAGGAGAATTAACAAGCTCCCTACAATGCAAACGGAATTGTTTGGCAACCTAATGGCGCTAAAGCAAACTTGTGACACTGAGTTTTGACTCTATTCATCATTACGGACTCCATGTCATCACAGAAGGGTCTTGACTCACATAATGACTCTAACACATATTCATTGGAGAAGCCAGGTACAGAAACTCAAAAATCGGAAAAGAAGTAATGTACACTTGTAATGGATCCCACACACATTAGATTACTTCCTTCATGAAAAGTTGATATGTTAGCCAAGAAGATTACCCAGCAGGAGAATGCAGAATATAACTTTGGTATATCTGTGTTTGGCATAGGAATAATATTAGGGGAGGAGAAGTAAATAATGAAATGAATGTTATAGGAATGCAGCTAGAACCCTGATAGATCTATACCAACTGTTGAACGTGGAGGAAAAGTACGTTTATGACAACTTGCAATGCCAACCGACTGACTGATGTTGTATTGGCCAAATGTAAATCAAAAGTAGCAGAAATGTGAATGATACAGGAATTGTTGAAGTAACTTATCCATAGTGAGTGAATATTCGGGATAATACGCGAAAATGAAAACATAGTGCTTTTAACTAATAAAATAACCCATCACACGTTATAAAACGTAGTCGCCAGAGGTATAGCAGTGCAAGGTGGTAATCCTTAAAATTTAAAAAGTCCGTAGATTTCTATCAGACAAGAAAGACCCAGAAATACGATATTACGTCGGCCTGGGCGGTCAAGGAATGCATGAGTGGCAGTCGTCGTAGACCAGACGCCATAGAATATAATAGCTACAGTTGGACGGAATGAAGCAGCAGACAGTTTTCACAGAATGTTGTAGAATTGCACCTTTCTCGTGGATAATGGACAGAAGGGCAAATAACTATTTAATAGGAGTGATTATTATGCCTCATATGGGTTAAGGGTACGTGTGAAAAAAATGTGCATCACTCAAAACTACGGGAGGCCATGAAGCGAATGCAGAACTGCACACTCTAGTAATGAATGACCAGAAAAGAAGAATGAATAGCAATTTGTCCCAAATTAAGACAAAATCATAAGGAATACTCTGAGATGAAGTTACTAGGTGTAGTACCATACTAATTTTACATGGAGTTATTATTGTTTAAATCTAACGATTATGGATGCCTAATAAACTAGCAAAAGAGAACATTGCATGCTGAGATTTCCCAAATTCTTTGATCCACCATTTTGGTATCACCTCTTACAGTACAGGGAAATTGTTGATACAAGAAGCCAATGGAACATAAAAGTGACGGGATAAACCTTGCCTAAGGATTTATTAAAAAAAATAGGAGATTAGATTGGTAAATACCATGTATAAACCCTACAAGAGGGTATAATGGTCACATATTTTTTGCGACGCTTTGAAATTGGTATAAAGAAGCTCCGCCTTATAATCATAGTAATAAATCTACTTCTTCTGTAATGCCACAGGCAGAAAGTGGCCTCCCATTACAGAACTTGCAATGCCTCGTCAGAATTAACAGCATTTATATAGGTGGTCAAATTATCTAATTGTGTACAATAGATAAATTGCAGGTGATAAATATTAGCGCACGACTGTGTGATTGACACTGATAAAGAAATAACTTAATGGTTCTGTATAAACTTGTGGTGTACAAAAGTCACTGATATAAATCGAATGCAAAAGAAATATAAAAAATTTAGGTCAACAGATATTAGTTTTTATCATATACCTGGAGAGGAGAATGTCCAGCTGATTCTTTGTCACATAGGATTAACATAATTTTTTTTTTTTAAACATCATGTTTAAGGGACGCGAGTTGGTTGGTAATGAAAAATCCTTGACCCGTACAAAAGGGACATTGTATCAACAGAAATTTACGTACCAACTTTTCCAATAATCTGTCCCACATTACCCAGTGAGAATAAACAGAAATTTTTACCATTTATCTAAACTTATTAATGTAACTTTCTTGATTTTAAATTATTAATAAAATGAATGTTTTTCAATAATTTTCCACATCCTCTAAATACTGAATTAAGAGAGTTCAAGAGGAAGTAGTATGGAGATGACATTAAATATCGGTAAAGGAAGAAATGTAAAAAGTTCAATAATAATAAGTTTATTATGGCTATATTTAGATTAATGTTTAGAAGTAGAGGTAGGCTAACAATGTGCTGAGATGGGTCAGCTTGCAAAACATTCTTCTTACTGCCTAAGTCCCATTATCCTCAGAACCTTAAGCTTTCATGCAAATAAACTGTAATGGATGGAAGGGTACAGGAGTAGAAAGGGAATGACTCACTATGGCGAATAAGTCTTTCTTTCCAGTGGTTTCTCTTGCTACAGTCTCCTCTGAGCTCTAGCTCTAAGTCCTAAAGGTAATAGTCTCGCTATGTTTTCCCTTGTCTAGAATTTTAATTTTCCAAGACTATGTTTATCGTGTGTGAAGTTTTGGTTTTTCCCCAAGAGTGTAATTTCACTCCATTTTCCTAGAATCAAATTCTTTTCACAATTTTTTATAGTTTATAATTACATTCCTCCCCAGGGGGGCCCCCCCACGTTCTGACACTCCTCCCCTAAACCCCCAAAAACACCTACCCTTTCCACCACCGGCACCTCCTCATCACCCCCAGTGACTTCAAAGTTTCATTGTACCAAATTCCTTTCCTCCGTCTCCATACCCTCTCAATCCTAAATCCCCTCACCTGTCCCACAACCCCTCCATCACCCCCCCTTCCAATCCCCCAAACTCCATATCCCCACACCGTCAATCCATTACTCCTACATTACCCCATCCCCCTCTTCCCAGCACCCTCCCTTCTGTATCATCAATCCCCCACCCTCATCCATCACCACCATATAAATTTCCACACTCCCCTCTATCAACCCCCTCCACCCCTATCTACTCCTTTCACCTCCCCCTACAAACTAAATCACTCCCCCTTCTAAAAAAAAACAAAAAAGAAACCTTCCTACAACCATTCAAGCATCCCGATCTATCTATCTGGTGGAGGGAGAGATGTGTGGGAAGTGGCATGTCGTAACGAATAGGTAGGAAGTTAATTAGAAATTCTGAGAGTGCTTATGTAGTTTATCCTCATTGCTCTTACCATACAAAATAAATAAAATACCTAAGAAAGCATAAAATCAATGAGTAAATGTAGGTAACATCTCTGAGCTTGTAAATAAAGTTTAAGAATCCTTAACCTAACTTTCTGAAGCACTGTGTAAAACAAAATACATGTATAAAACACAGAAATACTGACATACTATGTTACAATAACAAAAGTTCCCCGAGATCTCTGCAGAAACACAGGTAATTTAAAAGATTACGACGAGAAGTACAAAGCGGTTATGTGGCATGCAAAGAATACTAACGCTTATTCGGCGCATGTACACACCGTCATTGAAGGCTATCTCCGCCAACCAGCGAACCAGGTTGGTAAGGTTAACGACGGGGCAACCGTCGTTTTCAATCAGTCCCCAGGTTCACAGCCATTTCGAACGATGGTTTTTGGCAATCGCAGAGGTGTTGTGGGTAACCACACACCTGTCGCCCTTGTCATTCCATTCTAAGAACTGGTTTTGAAGCACGACTGCTCTCTATGCTTCTGTTTCTGCCTTGCTTACCGTGAGTGCACTAATACCTATTGTTGTACAACTTGTATATAGTGTACAAAATGCTGTTCTTACTTGTGAAGGATAATATAAGTCAGAAGTTTTTCTGCTGTTTTATATTGCTCCCTTACACCCAGGATAACAATCCTTTCTATTCCTGGTTGTATATAGCTTAAGTTTAATGTGCAACCTGTTAAAATGTTCCACAGTAGCACGACATAAGCTACACAATCAGCTGCACGACACAAGCTACACGAGTCACTGCACGAACACAAGCTACACAGTTGCACGACACAGCCACCAGAGAACAGGATCACCTGCGAAAGAGGTGACGAGAGGGTAGATGTTGTATCAGAATCTCAGTTAACAGAGAATGTGATTTGCTTGGCGTCGTATACCTGCCAAGGAAAAGAAGAACCTGGCCAAGACAACACCGCGAATCAAAAATAGAAATCGAAACTCGATTCTCTCGGTGACACTTTCTGAATGGAAAGTCCAAATATTATGTAAGTTGGCCATGAAGTAACTATAATGCATGTTTTGGTATACAGTCAGGCGAAAATTTCAGAAATATCTCGTCTCCCTAAGGCAATTGCTGTTATAATGAGTTTCAGTATTTTTGTGTCACTTGTGGAATGTTTAGCTAAAAAATGGCTGGGCCGAAATCTCCTTTAGAAGTTTTGGATCCAAAATAGCGTATAAAAGATAGTGTCTTCCCAATAAACGACATTTTGAGGAGAACAACATTATGAATCAAAGTTAAAACATTAGTAATGGGGGAAAAAAAATGCCATATAAACAAAAGAAATATCTTAAAAATACATAATAAGAACTTTTTCTAGTCAGCCGCGGCGTAGGAGAAACAGGTTGTGGCTCTGAATCTGTGCGTGAGTGGTTGTCAGGTGTCATAATGGCAAGCTGTTACACCTCGTGGAGACAAGGTGACTTGGATTGAATCCTGCTAGCTTGCTGCGATAGTTCCTTGCATATACTGTTATCAACTGTTTCCAGCGAGGGGTACTGAACAATTCTTACAATTTGGTAACGAGAAGAGTTTCAAGACACACACAACTACCACCTTGAATAATAAAAACATTTAGCGTACATATTAACCATGTCGTGATCACTGAACTGTTAATGTTGTGTTAAATTTGCAACACTCCACAGTGTAATGATTTCCTTTGTTATAGCAGTGTTACTCATTAACAATTAATTGCAGAGGCTATTTAGTTTTTTATCCTTCGTGGTCATGGATTAACACTGCCCTTATCGGTAGAACACGTACACGTCAGGACGGCGCAGAAAAATTTTATTAGCGGGGGCTTGGGGCGGATATAAAAAATTAACAATATCTTTAAATCTCAAGTAACATAAAGATATACATTCCAGCTGACATTAATGGCACATACTACTATAAGAAAGCCCGGCTTGTTATGCAGAGTATTTCGGTAATGTGCTTGCATTAAGTGCGTCACTCGTTGTCAGTAATGCTTCGTTTCTTGGCTGTGGAGAAAATTAGACATCGAGAATGGTGTGTTTTGCACTGTATTGTACAATTACCCATTTTTTCATCAGCCGATACAATTAGCTTCCTGTGTGGAAAACGTTAATGATATAGATCACAGAGAAATTTATGTGTTCCTTGGACACTTCCACAGAGTTTTCGTTGTATGATCAGTACTCAACAATGTCGTTGTTAGAGTGGTCATTTCATTGGTATGGATTAGTCGCGGTTTCCAGTGATGAGGAGTACTGTCAAAGGCAATTTAGTTCTTTCGCCACTTAGCAGCTTAATGGAATCATTCTTATACCATTGAACACTATAATACCCTTTTCTACTCGATACTTACTGAAATAACTATAGCAACGAAAATTACTGCCAAGTCTCAAACAACTGTATTTGTGGCTACCTATCCCAATTACTAATATAATTGATTTTATATATTGTTGATGAAGCACACGAACCAGTCCACATGTTTTGGGATTACGTTTAGTCGCTCCTGACAGTGAATATAATGTCTAGTGCAATAAGTGGTATCTTTCGTATACACAGTAGCCCCCATCATCCAGAAAATGGATATCTTCATTAAACGTCAAAAAGAAGTTTTAGTCGTCCATATAATGTTCTTAAAAACAGCAGCCATTGTCTCAGCAACTGCCTATTCATTTTCCATGACAATATATATATATATATAAATATATATACTTATATACTTATATATATATAATATATATTTATATATATATATATATATATATATATATATATATATATAAATAAAGAATAGAGAAATTCCAGCACTTTCGTGACTACTCACATTATCAAGGAACAATAAAAGTAGAGCATTCAAAGGAAGTAATGACGGTCAGCCCACACCTCACTATCAGATCCCCTACAAAGAACACCTGACACGCCACTCATAAGAAAGGGAACACTGCAGCAGGCCCCGACCGGCCCCACTAGACAATCCTTCACACAACCCACCAACAAACTATTATACCCAAGAAATAAGAATATTAAAAATTTATTATTTGTCCAATGTATTATTAAATTCTTACCAAAGACTGATTAATTATAAATGACTAATTTAAATTAATAGAATTTGGGAAGAATTTATAATCATTGGACCAATAATTAGAAATTTTTGCTGGAAGTCAAAGCCCCGCGCCCACAAAACCTCCTTTATACCCCCTCCCTCAACCTTTCCTAGGCCGACCCCTAACCCCGCCTTCCTTCCACTACAGACTGATACACATCTGAAGTCACGCCTGTTTCGCCCATTCCTGCTCTACATGTCCGAACCACCTCAAACAACCCTTCCTCAGCCCACTGGACAACCCAGTTTTGGTACCAATCCCGCACCTCCCTCATAACTTCCAACTACGAATTCACTGCATTAAATTCACACCACACATGCCCTCAGACATGACACTCCACTGCCTCCAGCCTTCTTGTTCTCCTCGCTGCAAACATTCATCACCCATGGCTTCACACCCATATAAGAGCGTTGTAAAACTATACTCCATACATTCCCAACCTCTTTGCCTCCAAGGACAAAGTTCTTTGTCTCCACAGACTGGCCAAGTCACACTCACTCTTTTCCCCCATCAATTCATGATTCACCTCATCTTTCATGACCCCTCCGCTGACAACGTCCACTCCCAAATATCTGAATACATACACCTCCTCGGCCATACTCTCTCCCTCCAATCTGATATTAAATTTTTCATCACCCTAATCTTTTTTGTTATCCTCATAACCTACTCTTTCCTGTATCACCTTTAATTTTCTCTTTTGCACATCCTACCAATTCATCCACCAATCTCTGCAACTTCTCGTTCAGATTCCTCCCAATACACAGTGTCCATCAGCAAAGAGCAGCTGTGACAACTCCCACTTGTGTGTGATTCTTTATCTTTTAACGTCCACAGCCTCTGCAAGACCCTCGCATTACTTCTCTTACAACCCATCGATAAATATTATTAAACGACCACGGTGAACATCACACATCCTTGTCTAAGCCTACTTTTACTGGAAAAATTTCCCTCTTTCCTACATACTCTAACTTGAGCCTCACTATCCTCGTAAAAACTCTTCACTGCTTTCACTAACCTACCTCCTACACCATACACTGCAACATCTGCCACATTTCCCCCCCTATCCACCCTGTCATACGCCTTTTCCAAATCCATAAATAGCCACAAAGACCTCTTTAGCCTTAATCTAAATACAGTTCACTTATATGTTTCACTGTAAACAAAACACCTGGTCCACACACCCCCGATACCGTTCCCTAAAGCCTCCTTGTTTCCATCTGCTATCCTAATCTCCTTCATACTTTTAATTCTTACATAATAACTCTACCATAGCACATTACCAGGTACCTAGCATCAGCAACATATCCCCTATAATTTTTGCACTCTCTTTTATCCCTTGCCTTTATACAAAGGAACTATGCAAGAATCTCAGCCATCCCTAGGTACCTTATCCCACTCCATACTTTTATTAAATAAATTGCACCAACCACTCCAAAACTATATCCCCCACCTGCTTTTAATTAACCTTTCTATCTTATCCCATCAATCACCGCTGCCTTACCCCCCTTTCATTTTACCTACTCTGCCTCACGAACTTCCCTTCCCCCACACTCACAAAAAAAACCTGGGGCTCTTCCTCAATCCTTCAAGAGTTATTCCTCCTTGTCTTATACACGAAATCACAGCTTCCTATCTTCGCAACATTTAACATCCTCAAAATATTCCCTCCATCTTCCCAAATACCTCTAACCTCCATTTAATAACTTCCTCTCCTATTTTAACTGACAATCCAATATGTCTCTAGGCGTTTCTTAACTAGTTATTCTCACTCAAACTTTTTCTTATTTTCAACAAAATTTGTTGAAAACCCCCACCACACTCTCATCATTTTGCTCTCTTTTTACATTGCATCCATTCATCACACACTTACACTAACCACTCTCTTTTTCCTCCATATTACTCTTTATACTCTTCCCGCCTTGCATCACTTCTACATTGTAAAAACTTCTCATATGGCTAACTTTTCTTCTCCCTTACACACGCTTTTACAGCATCATTCCACAATCGCTCCTCTTCCCTCCGCACCCACTTTCCTGTAACCACAAAACTTCTGCTGAACACTCTAACTCTACATTTTTAAAAACCACCCCATACCTCTTCGACCCCATTGCCTATGCTCTCATTAGCCATCGTAACCTCCAATATGCGTGTTTATATCTACCCTAACAGCTCCTCTTTTAGTTTATAAACCTCCACCTCTCTCTTCCCTGATACTTCTATCTCCTTGTATCCCCTCTACCATTTACTCTCAGTGTAGCTACAACTAGAAAGTGATCTGATATATCGTGGGCCCCTCTATAAACATGAACATCTGAAGTCTACTCAACAGTCCCTTTACCTACCAATACATAATCCAACAAACTACTGATCCATTTTTTCGCCCCTACATCATATCTTGTATACTTATTTATCCTCTTTTTCTTAAATATGTATTACCTATAACTAAACCCCTTTCTATACAAAGTTCAATCAAAGGCACCCATTATCATTTAAACCTGGCACCCCAAACGTACCTACCACACCCTCTCTAAAAGTTTCTCACTACTTTAGCATTCAGTCCCCTACCCGGGGGGCACAATTACTCTCGTCACTTGGTTCAAAGGCTCCTAACATTCACTTAACATCTCCCAAAATCACTCTCTCCCCTCTGCATTCCTCTCTTCTCCAGTGGCATACACGCTAATTATGACGCCACATTCTCGCATCCAACTTACTTAATCGCACATATTCTTTGAATTTACCATTCTATTCTCTTTTCTCCTCCATAACTGATCATTTCAACATTACAGCTACCCCTCCTTTGCTCTAGCTCTCTCAGATACTCCAGATTTAATCCCATTTATTTCCCCCCACTGAACTCCCCTACCCCCTTCAGCTTTGTTTCGCTTAGGCACAGACATCCAACTTTCTTTTCATTCATAACATCAGCAATCATCTGTTTTCTTGGTCAGCCGCACTACACCACGCATATTTAAGAAACGTGTGGCATTATCCCATGATCCCAAGGTCTCTGATCCCACTGGTCCAAATTGATTCTGCTGGTTTTAGTCACTGTACTTTCTGATCTTGTACTCCTGTAGCCAAGGTCCTCTTTATGATGTCGTTGACTCCGTTGTGTCTTGCGGTGCCAGCCCTTGGTCCTTGAACAGTTAAGACCATGTAGACCTATATTGGTCGGCTTGCGCATCGCCGCAAAATACCCGAATATTCCAGGTGAAATTAGCAGCAAGGCGCAGACCACTGCAATACGAGGGTCTTAGGGTCCCGAGGCCGCGTTCTCTTGCCGAAATGGAACTGTATATATATATCTATATAGTATATATATATAAAAATATTCCATCATGGTCCTGGCCCCAACAGAACTGAGCAACAGCTTGTGTCCCATGTGGAGACGTGCTGGAGCACTCGTTGACTTTTGGAGGCACAGGGTCAACAAACAAAGGTCAAGAGGCAAAAACCAAGTGTGCAAGGGAATGGAAGAGATATAGAAGGCAAAGGACCAGAAAAAAGGAGAGCAGTCGTAAGCCAGTAACGAATATGCACAGATAAGAAGGGAGGCCCGAACGACAATGTGAAAACGACCATAGCAGTCGAAAGCCAATCTACCCGAATCTGTTATACAGCCACATCAGGAGAAAAACAACATCAAGGACCAGGTAAACAGGCTAAGGAAGGAAGGAGGAGAGGACAACAACGAAATGAACCGTGAAGTATGTGAGGAACATCAACAAGAGATTTAATCAAAGAAGTGTTCACAGAGGAGACAGAAGGGGCTCCAGAGGACGGAGAGGATGGCACATCACCAGGTGCTGGCACGGTACACACAACCGAGGAAGAAGTGTTGAGCTTCTGAAGTGAGCTAGATACCTCAAGGCAATGGACCAGCAACATCTCTCCATGGTCCGGAGAGAGGGAGCAGAGGCGCGTATGTGTACCCATAACAACAATATTCAATACGTCTACGAAACAGGGAGATTGCCTGAGGCATGAAGACAGCAAATGTAGTCCAATCTTTACAAAGAGACAGACAGTGAAGCACTAAACTACAGAACCAGTGTCACTGACATGTATAGTTGCAAAGTATGGTGAAGATAGTCAGGAGAAAGAGTGGTGAACACCTAGAAAGGCAATGAATCCATCAACAGCACCCAACATGGTTTCAGGACGGATATCCGTGTCACACAAACCTACTAGTTCTATGACACGGTGTACAGCAGTAAGACAAAGAGAGGAGATGGTGGATTGCATTTTCTTGGACTGCAAGAAGCGTTTGACCACAGTACCATCACAGAGAATTAAGTGCGCAAAACTGGAGGACCAAGCAGAGATAACAGGAAGGCACTACAATGGATCAGGAATATTTGTCAGGAAGACGGCACGAGATAATGGTACGTGGCGAGGTGCCATGAGTGGGCAACCTTTACCAGCGGTCCCACAGGGTCAGTTCTAGGACCCGTGCTGTTTCTGATATTTGTGAACGACATGACAGAAGGAATAAAACTCTGAGGTGCAACTGTTTTGCAGATGACTGAAGTGATGAGAATCATTCGTTGAAGACCAGGCAGAACTACAAGGATCTGGACAGGCTGCAGACCTGTCCAGCAATTGGCTCCCTGAGTTTTCAATATCCCACCAAGTGCAAGTCAATGAAGATTGGGGAAGGGCAAAGAAGACCGCAGACGGAGTACAGTCAGGGGGCCAGAGACTACAAACCTCACTCAAGGAAAAAGATCTTGGGTGAGTATAACACGCCAGGCACATCTTCTGAGGTGCACATCACCAAATAACTGCCTGCAGTCATAAGGCGCCTGGCAAACCTCAGAACAGCATTCTGACACCTTAATAAGGAGTCGTCAGGACCGTACAAGCCCGTATAACGTTAGCCCATATTGGAGTATGCGGCACCAGTTTGAAACCCACACCTAGCAAGCATGTAAAAGAAACTAAGAGAAAGTGCAAAGGTATGCCACAAGACTAGTCCGCAGAGCTAAGAGGTATGTCCTCGAGGAGAGGTAAGGGAAATCAACCTGACGACACTGGAGGACATGATAGATAGGGGGGGACATGATAACGACTTACAAAATACTGAGAGAATTGACAAGGTTGACAAAGACAGGATGTCCCAGAGACTGGACACAGCAACAAGGGGACACATTTGGTAGCTGAAGACAAAGATTACACACAGGATGTTTGGAAGTATTTCTTCAGCCACAGAGTACTCAGGAAGTGGTGGAATAGTTTGGAAGAGATGTGTGGAGGCAGATCCATACATAGCTTTAAGCAGAGGTACGATAAAGCTAATGGTTCAGCGGAGAGTGACCTAGTGGCACCAGTGAAGATGCGGGCCAGGAGCTTTGACTCGACCCCTGCACCTCAACTAGTGAGTACAACTAGTGAGTACACACACAACACACAACATACACACACACACACACACACAACACACAACCACACACAAAACACACACATACACACACACACACACACACGCATGCACACACACACACACCGCGCAATGCACGACACATACACACACAGATACCTACACACACCACACACACAACACACACATACACACACACAAGCTTGCTTCTTCACACACACACACACACACACATACACACATACACACATACACACACAAACACACACACACACATACACACACACACACACACACATAAACACACACACACACATAAACACACACACTACACACACATCCAACACATACAACATACACACCACACACACACACACATACACACACATACACACATTACACACCACACACACACAAACATACATACACACAGATACCACACACCTACACACACACACACACACACACACAAACGACACACAGACACACACACATACACACACACACACCTACACACACACACACATAACACAGCACACACACACACACGTGAAGCAGTATCGCAGTAGAGCTCCCATGAATTTAGCGTTCTAAGTGGCTGTCCTAAAGAAATTCGTTAGCGTCAATCGTACTTGAGAGAATCAAGTGAACATACTACAAGAGTGAAACAGCTTTCAAGAAGTGCGAATAATGTGGCTAAGATCAAGAATTTTACCAATTTTAAATTTTGAAATTTTGAGTGAGGAGGGTAGCAGTCAGCTGATCAGGCTTCTGCCGCAGTGTTGACAACAAAATTCCAAACAGTTTAATTGGGTTAACGGTGTGATCTGAAATATTAACAAATACCTATGTTAGTTTGGTTATAACAGCAAGAGTAAAATAAGGTCATAAAAGAGTGATAAAGTAAATACTGAAAGTAAGAAAAAATTGTCAAATCCCCAGCTGTTCGGTGTTGGGAAGGAAGCTAACATCATCAGACATGTATGACCATTAATATTGTAACTAAAAGAAAAAAGAGGGAATACAAGTCTTAAAAGAAAAGATAAAATAAAAAATGAATGCATGATAAAGTCCTGTAGAGTTACAAAATTGAAGGAGTTGATAGCACCGACCATCAGGAACCTCCATTGTTGTCAGAACACATCACTTGCCTATTTTGTGTAATTTTGGTTAGTGTCTAAAAGTCTCAGTTCTCACCCTGCTGGTTGTATGCTATACCATCACTCTCTCCCTGTTTCAGTACTCATGATATAGATAGTGGTACCCTGATAAAGTTTTAGTAAATAATTCTAAATATCTCATGTAAACTCCAGAAGAGTTGTGTAGCCTAGTAACCAACCCCCCCCCCCTGACAGCGACAAGCTAGTAAACAAGTACGTAACATACAAACACACGTGTGCACCAGTAAACAAGTACCACATAACAAACACACGAGTCACCCGTAATTATTTTTATAATAAACATTAGTATAATAATAAGGAATTGAGTGAGAAAAAATATCCTATACTCTTCAAAAAGTAAAGTAGCGAGTGTGCGAAGATCTGGGCTGGAGAGTACCGTGCACCAAGAACATAAAGATCGGGCTGGGAGAGTACCGTAACCAAAAAACCAAGAACAATAAAGATCTGCTGGGAGAGTACCGGTGGAACCAACATCAATAAGATCTGGGCTGGGAGAGTACCGGTGAACCAACAACAATAAAGATCTGGCTGGAGAGTACCGTGAACCAACAACAATAAAGAGCTTGGGCTGGGAGAGTACCGGTGAACCAACAACAATAAAGATCAGGGCCCCCTTTGGGGGGGGAGAGTAACTCGGTGAACCAACAACAATAAAGATCGGGCTGGGAGAGTACCGGTGAACCAACAACATAAAGATCTGGGCTGGGAGAGTACCAGTGAACCAACAACAATAACAAATAGTGATAACATGACCCCCCCTCATTTTTCAAGAACGACAAGCTAGTAAACACAATATATATATATATATATATATATAATATATATATATATCTATATATATATATATATATATATATATATATATAATATATATATATATATGGGGAGACCACAGACAGATAGGGTACAACTTTATTTTTCAAATCATAATAATATTACAGACAGAGTTTTTCAGTGTTGAGGTTTATTTTAATCATTTATATAGGTAAACTTTCCCACAAAATAATTTAACATGGTTAAAAAGTAAAAATCTGGAAGTAAGATTTAGGATTGCAGAGAATATTATCCCTGCAGAACACTATGGCTGGAGATGTATGGACTAATATTACTTAGCCGCACAAGTAACACTGCCAACAACAACCCCTACAACACAAAGCTTATTACACAACAGACGATCTCAGGAACGATAAGTGTTTCTTGGCATTAAAATCTTCTTGATGTTATCATTATAATAACCCTCTGTATTCGAAGGCCTTAATGAAAGTAGCAATTATGTTCTATTGTTAAAAATATAATATTATTGTCTAAATATGCAATGACACAGCCTGTGTTATGCTAACCATTAACTATATACTACAAATACTAAGTACAACAGAACCACACGTCCTTACCTCGAGCAGTCCTGGGCATGGAGTGTCTGCCTGAGCAATGGACTCGTAATACAAGATCAGCTTTGTTATGAGATCTCACTGGGGACACACACACAGCTCATTCATACTATATTTATTTGAGTACTAAATCAATGCGAGTCAGTCAACGCAAGGATACCTGGAGGGTCGATCCGATCCCCTACTTGAACATTTGGGCATTACTTTCCTATTTTCCAACTATTTGTCTTAACTTTGAAATGACCCCTAGGAAATGCTGTATGGGGTTTGTAGTGAAGAGCTTGTGCGAAATTTATCACGATCGCAAATGTGACAAAGTGTTTTATCCGTGTTATTATTCATTAGGTTATAGCAAGTTGTTTTATCTGGGTGTGTTTATGAGGTTGATAGATGTTGCAGTTAGTTCGATAGATTAGTGGTGAAAATATGGTGCTGACAGTGCACATGTTAAAGTGTTTAACAGTGTTTGTGTGAATTGATAGGTGGTATGGAGGTCAGTGATTGGGTAGACATACAGATTTTATGATGAGGTTGACCGATGCACTAGAGAAGGTTACAGGAACTTGGTGCGATTGACAGGTGTTCTGACGAGGTTTATGGTAAGTGTATTTTACTTGCACAAACCATCTTGAAAATAGTTACACCATTAAATGAAAGTTTTCAAGCCGAGCAGAGGGATATCTCTAACTATAACACGTTGGAGAGGGGAAGCATAATGATGGTGGTGGCAGTATAAGTGGTCGTATTGGTCTGAAAGGGGTGTGTAATGTCATTTTCTTTACCCTCGTTTCTCCACCCCGTGGAAGTTTTTAATAAGGTACCCCCCTGACGTTTGAACGTCACTTGCTTTTCTACTTCCATCAAAGTCTGTAGAATGGCGTGTCCACTCTGGGTATTTGTTATACTGTGTCGAGTTTTCAATTAAGTTAATTTGAAGCAATAGGTAGTTCCACTCTTGTTTAGTTTAGATTTTGTTGGGATTTTGGTTTTGTTTAACCGAACCTATTTGATTTATTTATTTTACGTAATTCTTCTCAGTCCTCACCATTTCTTTTAAAGGCTTTCTGTCTACATGTGTGACTGCTTGTCTTGATTGTGACTTTTTGTTGTTCTTTTCTAGCCCCTGCTTGTCGGACTGGGTCACTCTACACATAGGCGAGACAAGGTGGGCCGCAGGAACTAGGCATAGATCAGAACGTGATATCTCACCATCTTGTATAAGAGAAACGTAGTCGTCTACAGCTTTGGCTGATCAGCTGGTATCTTCACCGTCCTGCAACTAAACTCCATTATGCCACAAATAGTTCACTGTGAGTGAATATTGGCATCACGGCGGAATTTTCATTTTCACCAATGTCAACGTCCACCAGTGACTACTGTGTCCTATAACACCTTAGGTAATATCGTTTTTGCTTCAAACAGCCCTGCAGCGAAATCTCATCTGCTTCGCCGCCACTGTTTACCTTAGTGAATAGGGCATCCGTACTGTCTGGGGTGAAAACTCGCCTACGTTATTTTTACGATATTTGGAGTAGATGAATCCTTCAATAAAGCCACTATACGACAGCTAAAATAAGAAATGGCGACATACATAGCTAAATGTTCTCATAGTTGTTGCGGCTACCATCTTAACTATGTTGCTACTGTGAGAATAGTGAGATGATGCCGCATAACCTGAGTTAGGCCCTTAACTGTTTATGCTGCTGCCAATGTTGATATTCAGCCAGGACAAGTTCTCTTTCACTTTTGGAATTAAAGCAAATGACGCTCCACAGAATTATTCTTTGGCCTGCCCAAATCTACCAAGGTTCTTAGATGAGAAGGAGCTTGGTATCGTCTATAATCATGATAGGATTTATTGAGATTAACACTGTCCTTGTATTAGAATGTTTAGAATGAACCAGACACTGTCACCTATGAAGTCTACTAAATATTTTAGAAGTAAATACACATAGATCTAAATAGGTTGTGAAGCATGCAGGTATATTAAGCTTATATAATTTGCATGAACTATAAACAGAGACAACAGAGCATGTTCACCCTCCATGAAGATGTTTGCATTTAATATCATACCTGGAAGTCCCTCCCAAGGCTTATTACATAAGCCCTTCCATAAATCTCTTGTAAAGCAACTGCTTGAAAAGAAATTTCTTTTTTGCCTAGGCTGGTATAATAATTTATCACACGTTTATATATACTGATGGATCAAAGCAGGAGAATTAACAAGCTCCCTACAATGCAAACGGAATTGTTTGGCAACCTAATGGCGCTAAAGCAAACTTGTGACACTGAGTTTTGACTCTATTCATCATTACGGACTCCATGTCATCACAGAAGGGTCTTGACTCACATAATGACTCTAACACATATTCATTGGAGAAGCCAGGTACAGAAACTCAAAAATCGGAAAAGAAGTAATGTACACTTGTAATGGATCCCACACACATTAGATTACTTCCTTCATGAAAAGTTGATATGTTAGCCAAGAAGATTACCCAGCAGGAGAATGCAGAATATAACTTTGGTATATCTGTGTTTGGCATAGGAATAATATTAGGGGAGGAGAAGTAAATAATGAAATGAATGTTATAGGAATGCAGCTAGAACCCTGATAGATCTATACCAACTGTTGAACGTGGAGGAAAAGTACGTTTATGACAACTTGCAATGCCAACCGACTGACTGATGTTGTATTGGCCAAATGTAAATCAAAAGTAGCAGAAATGTGAATGATACAGGAATTGTTGAAGTAACTTATCCATAGTGAGTGAATATTCGGGATAATACGCGAAAATGAAAACATAGTGCTTTTAACTAATAAAATAACCCATCACACGTTATAAAACGTAGTCGCCAGAGGTATAGCAGTGCAAGGTGGTAATCCTTAAAATTTAAAAAGTCCGTAGATTTCTATCAGACAAGAAAGACCCAGAAATACGATATTACGTCGGCCTGGGCGGTCAAGGAATGCATGAGTGGCAGTCGTCGTAGACCAGACGCCATAGAATATAATAGCTACAGTTGGACGGAATGAAGCAGCAGACAGTTTTCACAGAATGTTGTAGAATTGCACCTTTCTCGTGGATAATGGACAGAAGGGCAAATAACTATTTAATAGGAGTGATTATTATGCCTCATATGGGTTAAGGGTACGTGTGAAAAAAATGTGCATCACTCAAAACTACGGGAGGCCATGAAGCGAATGCAGAACTGCACACTCTAGTAATGAATGACCAGAAAAGAAGAATGAATAGCAATTTGTCCCAAATTAAGACAAAATCATAAGGAATACTCTGAGATGAAGTTACTAGGTGTAGTACCATACTAATTTTACATGGAGTTATTATTGTTTAAATCTAACGATTATGGATGCCTAATAAACTAGCAAAAGAGAACATTGCATGCTGAGATTTCCCAAATTCTTTGATCCACCATTTTGGTATCACCTCTTACAGTACAGGGAAATTGTTGATACAAGAAGCCAATGGAACATAAAAGTGACGGGATAAACCTTGCCTAAGGATTTATTAAAAAAAATAGGAGATTAGATTGGTAAATACCATGTATAAACCCTACAAGAGGGTATAATGGTCACATATTTTTTGCGACGCTTTGAAATTGGTATAAAGAAGCTCCGCCTTATAATCATAGTAATAAATCTACTTCTTCTGTAATGCCACAGGCAGAAAGTGGCCTCCCATTACAGAACTTGCAATGCCTCGTCAGAATTAACAGCATTTATATAGGTGGTCAAATTATCTAATTGTGTACAATAGATAAATTGCAGGTGATAAATATTAGCGCACGACTGTGTGATTGACACTGATAAAGAAATAACTTAATGGTTCTGTATAAACTTGTGGTGTACAAAAGTCACTGATATAAATCGAATGCAAAAGAAATATAAAAAATTTAGGTCAACAGATATTAGTTTTTATCATATACCTGGAGAGGAGAATGTCCAGCTGATTCTTTGTCACATAGGATTAACATAATTTTTTTTTTTTAAACATCATGTTTAAGGGACGCGAGTTGGTTGGTAATGAAAAATCCTTGACCCGTACAAAAGGGACATTGTATCAACAGAAATTTACGTACCAACTTTTCCAATAATCTGTCCCACATTACCCAGTGAGAATAAACAGAAATTTTTACCATTTATCTAAACTTATTAATGTAACTTTCTTGATTTTAAATTATTAATAAAATGAATGTTTTTCAATAATTTTCCACATCCTCTAAATACTGAATTAAGAGAGTTCAAGAGGAAGTAGTATGGAGATGACATTAAATATCGGTAAAGGAAGAAATGTAAAAAGTTCAATAATAATAAGTTTATTATGGCTATATTTAGATTAATGTTTAGAAGTAGAGGTAGGCTAACAATGTGCTGAGATGGGTCAGCTTGCAAAACATTCTTCTTACTGCCTAAGTCCCATTATCCTCAGAACCTTAAGCTTTCATGCAAATAAACTGTAATGGATGGAAGGGTACAGGAGTAGAAAGGGAATGACTCACTATGGCGAATAAGTCTTTCTTTCCAGTGGTTTCTCTTGCTACAGTCTCCTCTGAGCTCTAGCTCTAAGTCCTAAAGGTAATAGTCTCGCTATGTTTTCCCTTGTCTAGAATTTTAATTTTCCAAGACTATGTTTATCGTGTGTGAAGTTTTGGTTTTTCCCCAAGAGTGTAATTTCACTCCATTTTCCTAGAATCAAATTCTTTTCACAATTTTTTATAGTTTATAATTACATTCCTCCCCAGGGGGGCCCCCCCACGTTCTGACACTCCTCCCCTAAACCCCCAAAAACACCTACCCTTTCCACCACCGGCACCTCCTCATCACCCCCAGTGACTTCAAAGTTTCATTGTACCAAATTCCTTTCCTCCGTCTCCATACCCTCTCAATCCTAAATCCCCTCACCTGTCCCACAACCCCTCCATCACCCCCCCTTCCAATCCCCCAAACTCCATATCCCCACACCGTCAATCCATTACTCCTACATTACCCCATCCCCCTCTTCCCAGCACCCTCCCTTCTGTATCATCAATCCCCCACCCTCATCCATCACCACCATATAAATTTCCACACTCCCCTCTATCAACCCCCTCCACCCCTATCTACTCCTTTCACCTCCCCCTACAAACTAAATCACTCCCCCTTCTAAAAAAAAACAAAAAAGAAACCTTCCTACAACCATTCAAGCATCCCGATCTATCTATCTGGTGGAGGGAGAGATGTGTGGGAAGTGGCATGTCGTAACGAATAGGTAGGAAGTTAATTAGAAATTCTGAGAGTGCTTATGTAGTTTATCCTCATTGCTCTTACCATACAAAATAAATAAAATACCTAAGAAAGCATAAAATCAATGAGTAAATGTAGGTAACATCTCTGAGCTTGTAAATAAAGTTTAAGAATCCTTAACCTAACTTTCTGAAGCACTGTGTAAAACAAAATACATGTATAAAACACAGAAATACTGACATACTATGTTACAATAACAAAAGTTCCCCGAGATCTCTGCAGAAACACAGGTAATTTAAAAGATTACGACGAGAAGTACAAAGCGGTTATGTGGCATGCAAAGAATACTAACGCTTATTCGGCGCATGTACACACCGTCATTGAAGGCTATCTCCGCCAACCAGCGAACCAGGTTGGTAAGGTTAACGACGGGGCAACCGTCGTTTTCAATCAGTCCCCAGGTTCACAGCCATTTCGAACGATGGTTTTTGGCAATCGCAGAGGTGTTGTGGGTAACCACACACCTGTCGCCCTTGTCATTCCATTCTAAGAACTGGTTTTGAAGCACGACTGCTCTCTATGCTTCTGTTTCTGCCTTGCTTACCGTGAGTGCACTAATACCTATTGTTGTACAACTTGTATATAGTGTACAAAATGCTGTTCTTACTTGTGAAGGATAATATAAGTCAGAAGTTTTTCTGCTGTTTTATATTGCTCCCTTACACCCAGGATAACAATCCTTTCTATTCCTGGTTGTATATAGCTTAAGTTTAATGTGCAACCTGTTAAAATGTTCCACAGTAGCACGACATAAGCTACACAATCAGCTGCACGACACAAGCTACACGAGTCACTGCACGAACACAAGCTACACAGTTGCACGACACAGCCACCAGAGAACAGGATCACCTGCGAAAGAGGTGACGAGAGGGTAGATGTTGTATCAGAATCTCAGTTAACAGAGAATGTGATTTGCTTGGCGTCGTATACCTGCCAAGGAAAAGAAGAACCTGGCCAAGACAACACCGCGAATCAAAAATAGAAATCGAAACTCGATTCTCTCGGTGACACTTTCTGAATGGAAAGTCCAAATATTATGTAAGTTGGCCATGAAGTAACTATAATGCATGTTTTGGTATACAGTCAGGCGAAAATTTCAGAAATATCTCGTCTCCCTAAGGCAATTGCTGTTATAATGAGTTTCAGTATTTTTGTGTCACTTGTGGAATGTTTAGCTAAAAAATGGCTGGGCCGAAATCTCCTTTAGAAGTTTTGGATCCAAAATAGCGTATAAAAGATAGTGTCTTCCCAATAAACGACATTTTGAGGAGAACAACATTATGAATCAAAGTTAAAACATTAGTAATGGGGGAAAAAAAATGCCATATAAACAAAAGAAATATCTTAAAAATACATAATAAGAACTTTTTCTAGTCAGCCGCGGCGTAGGAGAAACAGGTTGTGGCTCTGAATCTGTGCGTGAGTGGTTGTCAGGTGTCATAATGGCAAGCTGTTACACCTCGTGGAGACAAGGTGACTTGGATTGAATCCTGCTAGCTTGCTGCGATAGTTCCTTGCATATACTGTTATCAACTGTTTCCAGCGAGGGGTACTGAACAATTCTTACAATTTGGTAACGAGAAGAGTTTCAAGACACACACAACTACCACCTTGAATAATAAAAACATTTAGCGTACATATTAACCATGTCGTGATCACTGAACTGTTAATGTTGTGTTAAATTTGCAACACTCCACAGTGTAATGATTTCCTTTGTTATAGCAGTGTTACTCATTAACAATTAATTGCAGAGGCTATTTAGTTTTTTATCCTTCGTGGTCATGGATTAACACTGCCCTTATCGGTAGAACACGTACACGTCAGGACGGCGCAGAAAAATTTTATTAGCGGGGGCTTGGGGCGGATATAAAAAATTAACAATATCTTTAAATCTCAAGTAACATAAAGATATACATTCCAGCTGACATTAATGGCACATACTACTATAAGAAAGCCCGGCTTGTTATGCAGAGTATTTCGGTAATGTGCTTGCATTAAGTGCGTCACTCGTTGTCAGTAATGCTTCGTTTCTTGGCTGTGGAGAAAATTAGACATCGAGAATGGTGTGTTTTGCACTGTATTGTACAATTACCCATTTTTTCATCAGCCGATACAATTAGCTTCCTGTGTGGAAAACGTTAATGATATAGATCACAGAGAAATTTATGTGTTCCTTGGACACTTCCACAGAGTTTTCGTTGTATGATCAGTACTCAACAATGTCGTTGTTAGAGTGGTCATTTCATTGGTATGGATTAGTCGCGGTTTCCAGTGATGAGGAGTACTGTCAAAGGCAATTTAGTTCTTTCGCCACTTAGCAGCTTAATGGAATCATTCTTATACCATTGAACACTATAATACCCTTTTCTACTCGATACTTACTGAAATAACTATAGCAACGAAAATTACTGCCAAGTCTCAAACAACTGTATTTGTGGCTACCTATCCCAATTACTAATATAATTGATTTTATATATTGTTGATGAAGCACACGAACCAGTCCACATGTTTTGGGATTACGTTTAGTCGCTCCTGACAGTGAATATAATGTCTAGTGCAATAAGTGGTATCTTTCGTATACACAGTAGCCCCCATCATCCAGAAAATGGATATCTTCATTAAACGTCAAAAAGAAGTTTTAGTCGTCCATATAATGTTCTTAAAAACAGCAGCCATTGTCTCAGCAACTGCCTATTCATTTTCCATGACAATATATATATATATATAAATATATATACTTATATACTTATATATATATAATATATATTTATATATATATATATATATATATATATATATATATATATAAATAAAGAATAGAGAAATTCCAGCACTTTCGTGACTACTCACATTATCAAGGAACAATAAAAGTAGAGCATTCAAAGGAAGTAATGACGGTCAGCCCACACCTCACTATCAGATCCCCTACAAAGAACACCTGACACGCCACTCATAAGAAAGGGAACACTGCAGCAGGCCCCGACCGGCCCCACTAGACAATCCTTCACACAACCCACCAACAAACTATTATACCCAAGAAATAAGAATATTAAAAATTTATTATTTGTCCAATGTATTATTAAATTCTTACCAAAGACTGATTAATTATAAATGACTAATTTAAATTAATAGAATTTGGGAAGAATTTATAATCATTGGACCAATAATTAGAAATTTTTGCTGGAAGTCAAAGCCCCGCGCCCACAAAACCTCCTTTATACCCCCTCCCTCAACCTTTCCTAGGCCGACCCCTAACCCCGCCTTCCTTCCACTACAGACTGATACACATCTGAAGTCACGCCTGTTTCGCCCATTCCTGCTCTACATGTCCGAACCACCTCAAACAACCCTTCCTCAGCCCACTGGACAACCCAGTTTTGGTACCAATCCCGCACCTCCCTCATAACTTCCAACTACGAATTCACTGCATTAAATTCACACCACACATGCCCTCAGACATGACACTCCACTGCCTCCAGCCTTCTTGTTCTCCTCGCTGCAAACATTCATCACCCATGGCTTCACACCCATATAAGAGCGTTGTAAAACTATACTCCATACATTCCCAACCTCTTTGCCTCCAAGGACAAAGTTCTTTGTCTCCACAGACTGGCCAAGTCACACTCACTCTTTTCCCCCATCAATTCATGATTCACCTCATCTTTCATGACCCCTCCGCTGACAACGTCCACTCCCAAATATCTGAATACATACACCTCCTCGGCCATACTCTCTCCCTCCAATCTGATATTAAATTTTTCATCACCCTAATCTTTTTTGTTATCCTCATAACCTACTCTTTCCTGTATCACCTTTAATTTTCTCTTTTGCACATCCTACCAATTCATCCACCAATCTCTGCAACTTCTCGTTCAGATTCCTCCCAATACACAGTGTCCATCAGCAAAGAGCAGCTGTGACAACTCCCACTTGTGTGTGATTCTTTATCTTTTAACGTCCACAGCCTCTGCAAGACCCTCGCATTACTTCTCTTACAACCCATCGATAAATATTATTAAACGACCACGGTGAACATCACACATCCTTGTCTAAGCCTACTTTTACTGGAAAAATTTCCCTCTTTCCTACATACTCTAACTTGAGCCTCACTATCCTCGTAAAAACTCTTCACTGCTTTCACTAACCTACCTCCTACACCATACACTGCAACATCTGCCACATTTCCCCCCCTATCCACCCTGTCATACGCCTTTTCCAAATCCATAAATAGCCACAAAGACCTCTTTAGCCTTAATCTAAATACAGTTCACTTATATGTTTCACTGTAAACAAAACACCTGGTCCACACACCCCCGATACCGTTCCCTAAAGCCTCCTTGTTTCCATCTGCTATCCTAATCTCCTTCATACTTTTAATTCTTACATAATAACTCTACCATAGCACATTACCAGGTACCTAGCATCAGCAACATATCCCCTATAATTTTTGCACTCTCTTTTATCCCTTGCCTTTATACAAAGGAACTATGCAAGAATCTCAGCCATCCCTAGGTACCTTATCCCACTCCATACTTTTATTAAATAAATTGCACCAACCACTCCAAAACTATATCCCCCACCTGCTTTTAATTAACCTTTCTATCTTATCCCATCAATCACCGCTGCCTTACCCCCCTTTCATTTTACCTACTCTGCCTCACGAACTTCCCTTCCCCCACACTCACAAAAAAAACCTGGGGCTCTTCCTCAATCCTTCAAGAGTTATTCCTCCTTGTCTTATACACGAAATCACAGCTTCCTATCTTCGCAACATTTAACATCCTCAAAATATTCCCTCCATCTTCCCAAATACCTCTAACCTCCATTTAATAACTTCCTCTCCTATTTTAACTGACAATCCAATATGTCTCTAGGCGTTTCTTAACTAGTTATTCTCACTCAAACTTTTTCTTATTTTCAACAAAATTTGTTGAAAACCCCCACCACACTCTCATCATTTTGCTCTCTTTTTACATTGCATCCATTCATCACACACTTACACTAACCACTCTCTTTTTCCTCCATATTACTCTTTATACTCTTCCCGCCTTGCATCACTTCTACATTGTAAAAACTTCTCATATGGCTAACTTTTCTTCTCCCTTACACACGCTTTTACAGCATCATTCCACAATCGCTCCTCTTCCCTCCGCACCCACTTTCCTGTAACCACAAAACTTCTGCTGAACACTCTAACTCTACATTTTTAAAAACCACCCCATACCTCTTCGACCCCATTGCCTATGCTCTCATTAGCCATCGTAACCTCCAATATGCGTGTTTATATCTACCCTAACAGCTCCTCTTTTAGTTTATAAACCTCCACCTCTCTCTTCCCTGATACTTCTATCTCCTTGTATCCCCTCTACCATTTACTCTCAGTGTAGCTACAACTAGAAAGTGATCTGATATATCGTGGGCCCCTCTATAAACATGAACATCTGAAGTCTACTCAACAGTCCCTTTACCTACCAATACATAATCCAACAAACTACTGATCCATTTTTTCGCCCCTACATCATATCTTGTATACTTATTTATCCTCTTTTTCTTAAATATGTATTACCTATAACTAAACCCCTTTCTATACAAAGTTCAATCAAAGGCACCCATTATCATTTAAACCTGGCACCCCAAACGTACCTACCACACCCTCTCTAAAAGTTTCTCACTACTTTAGCATTCAGTCCCCTACCCGGGGGGCACAATTACTCTCGTCACTTGGTTCAAAGGCTCCTAACATTCACTTAACATCTCCCAAAATCACTCTCTCCCCTCTGCATTCCTCTCTTCTCCAGTGGCATACACGCTAATTATGACGCCACATTCTCGCATCCAACTTACTTAATCGCACATATTCTTTGAATTTACCATTCTATTCTCTTTTCTCCTCCATAACTGATCATTTCAACATTACAGCTACCCCTCCTTTGCTCTAGCTCTCTCAGATACTCCAGATTTAATCCCATTTATTTCCCCCCACTGAACTCCCCTACCCCCTTCAGCTTTGTTTCGCTTAGGCACAGACATCCAACTTTCTTTTCATTCATAACATCAGCAATCATCTGTTTTCTTGGTCAGCCGCACTACACCACGCATATTTAAGAAACGTGTGGCATTATCCCATGATCCCAAGGTCTCTGATCCCACTGGTCCAAATTGATTCTGCTGGTTTTAGTCACTGTACTTTCTGATCTTGTACTCCTGTAGCCAAGGTCCTCTTTATGATGTCGTTGACTCCGTTGTGTCTTGCGGTGCCAGCCCTTGGTCCTTGAACAGTTAAGACCATGTAGACCTATATTGGTCGGCTTGCGCATCGCCGCAAAATACCCGAATATTCCAGGTGAAATTAGCAGCAAGGCGCAGACCACTGCAATACGAGGGTCTTAGGGTCCCGAGGCCGCGTTCTCTTGCCGAAATGGAACTGTATATATATATCTATATAGTATATATATATAAAAATATTCCATCATGGTCCTGGCCCCAACAGAACTGAGCAACAGCTTGTGTCCCATGTGGAGACGTGCTGGAGCACTCGTTGACTTTTGGAGGCACAGGGTCAACAAA
>NC_069432.1:42394357-42406857 GCF_026875155.1 Cherax quadricarinatus
CTTTTTAAAGGGTTTAAGGGGTTTTGTGGGTGTTTTTTTGGTGGTGGGGGCATGTTCAGCTTTGTAAAAGGGCAAGGGCCTTAAAATTTGATCCTATAAATTGGGCCGGGTAAGGAAGAAGGAGTTAAGATTAAACCCAGGCAGTACAGATTTGTGTGGGGTTAAAGTGAAAGTTAATTTTGGCCCCAAGGGGTCCGTTTCCTTTGTTTTTTTTAAAAATGGATTTAGTGTTTGGGATTTGACCTCTTTTGGGGCCCCAGATGACCCCTGTCAAATATTTTGTGTTTTTTTGGAAGGGTTTATATTCGGATTTTAAAAGTTGGGGTGACTTGTTTTCTAGGTAGAGTGAGGGTTGGGTATAAGTGTTGAAGGGGGGTTTTAAAAAATTAAAATTAAAAAAAAATTGGGGTTTTAATTTATTAATTAATAAATTTTTTTTATTTTTTTATTAAAAAATTAAATTTAAAATTTAAGGGGGGATTAAATTTAATGTTTTATTATAAATTAAAAGTTTTTAAATTTTTTAAAGGGCGTTTTTTTTTTTTTTTTTTTTATTATTAAAATTTAAATAATTTTATTTTTTTTAAAAATTTTATATAAAAAAAAATTTTTAAAAATTTTTTTTTGGAAATTTTATATTTTTTAAAATTTTAATTTAATATAATATTTTTTTTTTAATTTTTTTTTAAAAATAATAAGTTAAAAGGGAAAAAAATAGAGGCAAGGGGGGCATGGGGGAGGTTTGTGTAGGCAGTAATGAAGAGTCAGGAAGGTTTTTTCAGGATAATAGGTTTAGGCCAAGGCACCAGGGGCCTTGGGAGGAAGGGTTTGGGGAGATTTTTAAAGTCTGTGTTGGTGTAAAGTGTCAAGTTCTTGGAGGAGGTAAAGATCCAGATGGATTGGCTGCCGGGTGTTGTTTCGTTGTGTGTGTATGTTCCAGTTTTTCTATGTTCTAAATTTGGTTGGATAGCGTTAGGGTGGGGGGGGGTGGGGGTGGAAGGGGTTCTCCCAGATGTGTTTGAAGATTTTGTAGCACCGGGGGTTGGATGTGTGTGTTGTTGGGGTTTTGAGTTTTTTAATTTGTTGGTGGGAGTTGTGTCCTGATTTTTTTGAAAAGTTCCAAAAGGGCTTTGTTTTTTTTAATACGCTTTTTTGTCCGCTTGTAGTATTCGTGCCCAGTGATTTTTGTGGTCTTGGTCTAGACGGGTTAAATTTTGTTTCTTAGGTGTGAGATTAATCGGGCTTTTTTTTTAAAATCGTGTGTTTTGTGGGGAAGGGGTTTGGTAGCAGATAATTAGTCTTTTTTTTGTTCGATTGGGGGTTTTAAAGGGAATAACGAGTGGTGGGGGTTTTCTTGGATTATGGTTTTGGCGTTTTTTTTAAATGGTTCCGGTGAAAGCAAGTGAGTGTCAAGTCAGAGGGGGGTTTGTTGTTGATCATAGGTGGGGTTAGTAGTCAAGGTGGGTTTGAAGGCATCCCCATTGTGGAGGAAGCGGTTGGGGTACAAAAAATTAGTCTTCTTTTTTGTTGGGGGTTTTTAAAGGAAAACGAGGGGGTTGGGTTTTCTTTGGTATTAGGGTTGGCTGCTTGTGAATGTGTCCGGGAAAAGGGAGCAATTTAGTGTCAAGTCAGAGTGGGTTGTTGTTGAGTCATAGGTGGGGTTTAGTATTTCATAGGGGGTTTTTGAAGGCCCCAGTCACGTTTTTTGTAGGAAGGAAGGGGGCCCGGGGATGGGATAGGGTTTTGGAGGAGATTTTAAGATGACGGGAAGTGAAAAACCTGTAATAGGGCCAGGTGAAGAGGCGAAAAAGAGAGCTGGCCCGGTTTTTGCCAGGATGTCGGGTTTCCTTCCATGGGTTGAAAGGTGTTGAATTTGGGACTGAGAGGGGAAATTAGATGTTTAGGGTTTTTGTGAACCCAAATGGTGCCCCAAGTTTTTTTTCTGGGGATAAAAAGGCGGGGTTTGGCTTCATGTCAGCTAGAGGTAGTTGGAAAATGAAGACTAAGGGAAAGGTCGTGTATGTTGAAATAGGGTTTGGCAGCAAGGGGGGAAAAAAAATAAAGGGGCCCAAGGGTGGGGTTGTATTCGACGCAAGACTGTTTGGTGAATAAAAGGGTTTGGGGAGAAATTTCATGTTTTTTTTGATTTGATAAGGATGGCAACCCCATCGTGGGAACATGGGGGACTGTAGCGTAGTAAACCCTAAGGCAGAAGTTGAGGGGCTTTGGGTAAAATGTTTAGTAAAGAATTTCTGGCCTCTCTGCTTCAAGGAGCTGGGCCATTAGGTTCTAATTAAAAAGTAAGAATGTACTTGAACTGAACACCAAAAAACACGTTTTAAGGGTTTCACATCCCAAAAGTTAGTGTCGGGGAGTTTAGATTAAAGCCCGTGATAGGGGTCCCCACGGTGGATGGGTTTTTGTAGGTGTCACGGACCCTTTTTCCCGGGAGGGGAGAAGAGAGGATCGTTTTTATGTTCTTTGGCGTATATCAAAAGTTGGGGGCCCGGTTTTAGGGTTGATGGTTTTCTTTTGGAGGGGGAATTGGACCGGATGAAGTTTTGGATGTGGGGGAGGAGATGGGCGATGGGGGAAGCAGAGGAAGGGGAAGCTTTGGTAATGGGAAAGAAGGGGGAAAAAGAGGTGGGGGAAGTATAGAAGAGTTAAAGGGGGGGTTGGAGGGGAGGGGTGTTGGTAGAGGGGTAGTGTAAGAGGGATAGGGGCGGAGGGGCTTGGGGGGGGTGAAGAGGAGTGGGGGGACGGGGAAGCGGAGGGTGTAGGAAGGGGGGGGAGGGGGAGAGGTTGTAGGAGGTTTAAAAAGGAAGCGGGAGGGATGATTAGAGGGGGAAGATTTTAGCAGACAAGATTAGGTTAAGGACACGTGAGTATCTGATTGGTAAGCTTGAAATTACCATCGCAGAGTGGCAGCAGTGGGCGAGTTGACAGTTAGTTTGTAGTCTGTGTGGTGTAGGCGTAAAGGGAAAGGGGTTTTGTAGTCTGTTTTGGGTTTGTGTTGTGGGGTAGAAGAGGTGGCCCAAATGCGTGGGGGGCCCGGGCATTGGGGTGGGGGGGGGGCGGTTTGGTGGGGGAGGAAGTACGGAGGGGGTTGGGGGAGGAGGGAGGTTGGCTTGCTCGGGGGAGGAGAGAATGTCTTTTCTAGAGGGCGGGGTTTTTGCAACGCAGTGTGTACCCGCCGCAGTTAGAACTTTTAAAGGGGGGGTTGCAAGTTTTCCAAAAAGGGCCAGTTGCGGGCATCGGACAGACTTGGTGGAGTCATGGTTTTTTCGGGGGCCGAATTTGTAGCTTTTAAAGGGGCATTGTGTGATTGGGGGGAAATTTCGGAGTGAAGAGAGTGTTTGGGGAAAACGGATGGTTTTGGGCAGGTTTCCTGACTGAAGAGTGTAGGGGGCGTCAAAAGGGAGTAAAACGCGTTATTTTGAGAAGGTAGAGTTTTCGGGTCTGTAAATATGTCAACAGAGACTATTTCTTAGTACGTGTTTTTGATTAAGTCTTTTGTCTGTATCTAGGCTCAGGAGAAATAGTCTACGTTTTTAGTCTACGGTGCTCGGAGTCCAAAAAAGGGTAAAGCCTCGTTGAAAGTTTTTTTTGGGTTTCAGTTGGGGTTTACGTTTCGTAGGAATTTTTTTGTCAAGAAGGAGTTTTGTTTTAAAGTTAATTTTCCCCAAGACCATAGTCCTGGCAGGGGCCCAATCTTGCGATGACCGTCTCTGGCCCCAGGAAAAAGGGGTTTCCCACAATGAGGGACGCATGCCGCTAAAAGCCCCCCTCTGGTCATTCAAGGGTCATCTATAACGACACCTATGTCCTATGGAAAATAGCGAGGAGGAGGTATGTCATTATCCAGAAAACAGCTTGTTTTTCGTTGACCCCATGGTACACTTGTGGCCGCAGTCTTTCCCCTGGGTCCCCCTTGGGGAGGGAGTATCACCCCTAGTTGCCTGCGGAGTGTCTCAGTACTTGCACTCTAGAAGAAGGTGTTGGGGGCCCGCGGAAAACGTGCTGCAGTACTGGCACATCCCCCTCACCCTTGCTACCATCATTTGGGCTGGGGGAAACCCCAAACGAAGCCTGGATGGCGGTCACGCGCTCTGGACCAGCTTTATCATAGGGGGGGGTTCTCCCTGATCGCTGCTCGGTACCACTTTGAAGGGGGATCACCTAATTTTTCCCCCAAAAGTTTCGTGGCTCTGGCAGCCCCAGTTTGGTCTGTCGGGCTGATTGGGAAGAACCCCAAATGGGTAGTTATTGCTGCCTTGGCTGCATCATTGCCGCCTCATTTCCCCGGATGCCCAGCGGGGGCCCATTCAATGTCGATCATTACCCTGAACTTCAAGGCTGTCATTATGCTCGGGAACGAGTGATAAAGGGAAAAAATTATCCAGGGTTGAGGATGGAGAGGGCATTGTTTGCAGGGGGGAAAACATGTAAAAGGAGTTTTGAACCTGAGTTGTTTTTAAAAGACTTTTAGTTGGGTGCACCAGTGATCTGAATAAAAAATTTTTTCAGGACAGGTATGGCATCAGGATTAAGAATGAGGTTTGCAAGGAGAGCAGGGGGTAATTAGGCAGGGGGTGGTGGAGTAGTAGAGTATTGGGTAGTAGTGGAGGTTAAAGGGAAAGTAGTAGTGGGAGGTGGTAAGGAAGGATGGCCAGAAAATACAAGAAAGAGGAGCACTGCAAGGGAGCAGGCCCACAGGGGGTAAGAGCAAAACCCGAGGGGGGAAAAACAAATAAATAAATAAAAAGGAACAAATACACAGGGCAGAAGAAAAAAAACCCCCAAAGGGGAAAAAGGAAAGGGGAAAAAGGGGAAGAGGGAGAAGAAGAAAAAGGGGGAAATTCAGGTTGGGTAGATGTTCTGAAGTTAGTGTGATTTTGTAAATGGTCTAAGGGGAAAAAACGTACGAAAGCTCCGTTTCTTTGGGGGTTATTTGTGTATTTTTCCAGTCACGGATTTCCCTTTTTTTTTAGATTTTAATGTTCTGTCAGATCTCACAAGGGAAAAAATATCCTAATAAAATAACATATAATTCATCCCATAAAAAGGGCTGCATGGCACATATCAAGGGGCGGGAAACAAAAATAAAGGAAACTCCATACAAATTAAGAGGACTATGTCCCTTGATAAAGGGGCCCACAAAAAGGGGGAAGTTAAGAAAAGGGGATTGTCTTTTTTCCCCAAAATTAAAAATGCTTATTTCATGGAATCTTAAGGGGAAATGTTGGAAAATTGACAGATTACAGATTTTGGGGCATAAAAAAGGGATTTTATCCAAACTGAAAAAATTGTTATCAATGCAACAAGGAAAGGGTATAAAAGAAATGTTAGACGAGTAAGGTAATTAGTTTACAACGAAAAGTTAAAATTTAAAAAAAATAAGATGTCCGCCGCGCAAAGGGAAAAAGGGCACCATTTTACCGGCTCAAAATGTCATGTTCGTTTAAAGGGGGCTGGTCAAGTCACCAGGGACTCTTTTGAAACGGGGCCTGTAGTTAAAGGACGGGCTGCTGTCCAATGGCTTTCACCTGTTTCGTTTTTTTAATAAATCACAATTAATTAATGGTAAATTAGTTTCATATCAACCCAGGTTTTAAAAAAAACCGCCATGCGTCACATTTTATTGATAAAAAATTTAAAGCTGACGGTTCTCTCTGTTTTAGTGCGAATTTCAGTTTAAAATTTTTTTATATCCCGGGCGGTAAAGGTCTTCTAAACCATGCTAATACTGTGTACAGGGGCCGGGGGCGTTGACCCCCGGAAAAACTCCCCAGGTATATCCCCTTTTCTAGACAAGTGTTCCCAAACCCCGGGTAATTTTACCAACCCCAAGTATTATAACCCCCCACAACTTTACCAATTCGAATGTTAAAAAACCCATAACAATGAACCAACGCAAGTGTTACCAAGGAAAAACTTTTTACAACCCCCCAAGTGTCCCAAACCCGGGAAATGTTATAAATTCTGACAAGCGTTACCAACCCCATAAATTTCCCAACCCTGGGGAAAATGTTACCAACATTATAAATGTTCCCAAAAACCCAGCAAGTGTTACCGAACCCGCAAATGTTACCAATCCAGGGAAGTTTTTAAAAAACACTGCAAGTTTTTCAAACCCCAAAGGCACGGGCAAAATTTGTTTCTTCAATGCAATTTGCTGCCAAACCTGCCTTCCCCCACCCCTTCTTCCCTGCCTTTCCCCTCCCCCCCCCCTTTTCCCCACCCTCCTCCCCACTGTCTTTCCCCTTTCCTTTCCCCCCTTTTCCTCCCCTCGCCTTTACCTCGCCTCCCCCTGCCTCCCTCTGCCTTCCCCCACCCTTTCCCCTCGCCTTTTTCCCCTGCTTTCCCTTCCTGCCTTCCACCCTGTCTCCCCCTGCCTTTCCCCCACCTTTCACATTGCCTTCCCCCCTGCCTTTAAATTTGCCTTTCGAGTCTCACCCCTGCCTTCCACCCTGCTTTAAAATCTTCCACATGCCTTCCCCCGCCTTTCTCCCCCGCATTTCTTTCACCCCCTCCCCCCCCGCCCTCAGCTACAAGGTACCAGAGTTACCCTCAAAAAAACCCCCCGGGTTGACCTGACAGAAAAAATTTCCCCAGATAGTCTCATACCCCCGGTGATAGGCCGTTGATTAACTAGATGTCCATGGGGATCCGACGGTGTTTGGGGGTTCCCCCTAACTGAAGTTCTGCCCCCCCTCGGGTTTAGTACAATTTTTACCGCCCCCAACTGTCCACATGCTGTTAAAGAGGCAATGCCCATTTACCACCTGAATTAAAAAAATAGATGGATAAAGATTGGATGGAAAGTTAGTATCAAATTTTATATCAACTTCATACTGTTTTAAATAAAATGATATCTGTATTTGTTAAAACAAAAAATTTTGACTGTTGATTCTTTTAGACGAATATTTTGTTCCGGAGTAAAAAAATTTGGGGGGTTTTTTGACCCAACGATGTTTTTTTCTTTGACGCTTCCGACAAACAAACATTCAGTAGAAACACCTGGGCAGACAACATTCAAAAGCAACAAACCCGGTGCAGGAAACGTTTTGTAACACCTGGGGCAGGCAACTTCAGTATAACACCCGGTGCAGGCAACTTCGTAGTAACCCTGGTGCAGGCACATTTAGAAAAACCCCTGGTGCGGCAACATTTAGAGCAACACCGGTGCAGGCAACATTCAGTCAACACCGGTGCAGGCACATTCAGACAACACCCCGTGCAGGCAAAATTCAAAGCAACACCCGGTCAGGGAAAAATTCAATAGCAACACCTGGTGCAGGCAACATTCATAGCAACACCTGGTGCGGCAAATTCAGAGCAACACCTGTGCAAGAACATTCGTAGCAACACCGGTTCAGGCAAAATTTGTAGCAACAACTCAGTTGAGACAAACATGCGGGAAATTAACCTTAAAAGATGAACGAAACCCAGCAACGGGAAGTGTTTCAATCTCCATGGATCCCAGTAAGGTGTCCCGATCCTAAAAAACCGGGTCCCCCTCCTGAGTGCCCACAAAACAACAGTAAGAGTGAGCATAAATTTTTAATGCATAAATATCAGCACTTAAAAATAATCAAAATATTATACACAGTTACACATGGGAAAAAAGTATCCCCAAAATTTTTCTAAAAAAATAAGGTCAAATGCCTTTCACACTCTAAACCAGTTCGAACCCTCCAACTTTCCCTAGATAGGCCAGCTTTGAAGCCATCAATGAGTATTTTCTAGTTATAAAAGAAAGATTTACATCAGCGCAGACCCGCAAAGAAAAGTTGGAACACGCTATAATTCAAAAAAATTTCTAGTAAAATTATAAAAGGTAAAAAATACCAAATTTTGCTTATCTTGTAGTATTTGATCAAAATTTCCCTGTTTTATTTACCCAAATTTTAGGGAAATTAGAGAAGAATCATTAATTTTTAAATAAGTCTAGTCCTTTTTGAATCAGTTTTTTTTTTTTTTTTCTCACAAATGTGGCATTGAAAGAGTCTTTTGAATTGTTTTATTTATTTCAACAATTTTCCGATGGGGGCAATCAAGTGTTCCCTGGGTTTTGGATAACATTAATATTGTTTTTCTTGCAAACCTTTTCTGACCTGTTTGACCTAGGCACTTTGGGACCCCCTCTTTTGGGTGTGTGGTGCCATGAAGTTGTGGAATGTGAGGAAATAATCCTCAGACATCCTTACTGATATTTCAGACCTGCAAATTTTAGTTACAGCACCAACGTAAATTTGCAGTGTTATAATATTTCCCAGCTTGAAACCCACGCATTTTCCCAAAAAACTAAAATTTGAAACCGATCAGAAGAGCTTTTTTTCCCAGGTTATGACAGATACCAAAACTAGGAAAATCTATAAAAATTAACTAACAGGGGACCTTAACATTCCCCTATTTTAAGAACATTTCACTGTTTTTAGGTTTTTTAAAAGCCAAAAAAATTTTAAAAACCGATCAAAAAGGGTTCTCAGTTTTTAAAAAAAAACTTTTTAAGGAAGAAAAAAAAAATCAACACCACGTTTTTAAAAACCCATTTAAAAAACAACTACTAACTTCCCATGAGAGGGAACATTTGGCAACAGAAAAGGAGAAAAAAAAACCCTGGAAGGGGAAAAACACATATGGGGACGGAACAAACAACACTGAACAAACAAAACGCCATAAGTGATGGAACACTTCAAAAAATAGTTGGGGATGGAGGATTTTTAAAAACAACAACACAACAATAACAATATCCCGAAGACTTTAACGCAACAAAACTAGTGTTTTAAAATGTTCCTTCACCTGTTTCAACCCTTTGATTTGTCAATTTTTTTGAGGGAAATTATGCTGGGCTCGATTAGTGCGTAGGTAACTGACAGTTTCCGGTTTGGGCGTAACTGTTTATGGGCAAGTGGGGGAAGGTAGCTATTCAGATTCAGGCCGAATTTGTTTCATTTAAGGGATTGTGTGATTGGGTGAAAGTTTGGAGTGAAGAGGGTGTTTGGAGGAATGCGGAGGCTTGGGAAGGATTCCTTTATTGAAGATTGAAGGCGTCAAAGGGTGAAAAAAGCGTATTTTGGGATGGTAGGTTTTTTTTTGGTCTTAAAAAATCGTCAACAAAACTTTGCTTTTATTAATCTTTTTGCTGGTCAAGGCAGTCGGAGAGAATAGTCAAAGTGTTTTGCGACACTGTGCATTTTGGGGCGGGGCCCGGAGTCCAAGTAATATGAAACCTGCATTGAAAGTTTTGTTTCCCCCGGCTCGGTTGAGGTGTAAAGTTTCGTAAAAAAAGTCTGCAAGAAGTAGTTTTTTAATCCCGAGTTTTTTTTAAAGATTTAGTGAGGGGGCGCCAGTGACTGGTACAGTAAATTTCCAACAGATAGTGGCATGATCGATTTAGAGTATCTGAGGGGAAGCGAGAAAGAAGGGGTTTGGGAAAAGTAGAGCAGGGTGGCCTTAGAAGCAGGAGTAGAAGAGTAAGGGGGGTTGGCAGTAGAGGAGAAGGGGAAAGGAAGTGGGAAGGGGATTGAGGGATCGTAAATTAGATTGGGGGCCAAACCTGTGAAAAAATTGGCTAGGCAAGTCGTTGAAATAGCACACGACTTGCCTGGTATAACTTTAAAATTTCTTGTGGAGTCCGTCTCTGGAGGCAAACACTGAGAGGTGACTGTAGTTGTGGAACATTTATGCCCTGAACGGTGAGGAGGGCAACATGGCGTAAGGCTGCAGACCCCACGTACAGCGACGTGGAGACTTTAGACAGAACAGGAGTGCAGAAGGAGGCTTTCCCGCCCTTGGGTAGGGGCCCCCCGACGCACCAAACCCATGGTGAAAGCGACGGTCCTAACCACCCCCCTCGGAAGAGGGAACTCTGGGTGGAGCGATGGGAAAACCAACACTAGCTAATGGCAAAAGGGAAATTCACATACAGGCTGAGCGTGGAGACTTCAGACAACGGCGTGGAGAGGCAACACGGCTGTAAGCGTGTAGACTAACATACACGAAAAGTACAAGTCAGGGAAAATTCGGGGATTTTCGAAAAGGGGGGGGGGGGGGGGGGGGGGGGAATGCAAAAGGAAAAAAATAACAAAGGGGATAAAAAAGCGGAGGGAAATTTTCCAAAAAAAGCGAGATGAGACGTTAAGTTTTTCGTAGTTTTAAATTAAAAAAAACCAAAGCCACTAGTAGCCCTTGGGTTAAATTTTTAGATTTTACAATTTTCCTTCCACTCCCCATTAGCTAACCTTTTTTGGTTTCCCTTTTATTCCCCCCTCACCTGGATTTCCCCTTACTCTTTTTTCTTCTCATCTCCCCCCGTATCTTGACTTTCCCTTTTCGGGGCCCCCCCTTTGCCTTTTGCCTGCCCCCTCCCCGCCCTTAAAATTTCCCTTTTCTTTTAAAAAACTTTCTCAATCTTTTCGGGAATTCGGATTTCCTTTTCGCGGGTTCCTCCTGCTTGTTTGTCCCGTCAAGACCTACCTCCCCCGTTTCCAACCCATTTTTCCATCAAAAAACTTTTCAACAATAAAAAAAGGATTCCCGACCTTTTCCTCCGATTACCCGTTAAGGTTTGGTCTTGCCCCCTTTTCCCAATTCCTCCCCCAAAACCTAAAAGTTTCCCACCCCTCTTTCCTCAGAGCTTTCCTTTTTCTTTCCTTCTCTCCAAAAACCTCCTCCCTTTTTTGGACTTTTTCCTCCTGCCCCCCCTCCTCCTCCAAATTTCATTGGCTTCCCCTCCCAAACTGAATCTTGTCTTTCTTATCCCCCCTTAAAATTCCCCTTTATTCCTTTTTTCCCTTGGGGGCCAAAACTCACTCCCTTCCCCTTGATTCTTTTTTTCTTTCCGCCCACCTTTTTTTCCCCAAGGGTTTATTTAAACCCCGGTTCGCTACTCTCCCCCTTGTCCCTTTAATTTACTGGGTCTTCAACTGTTCTTTTTTATGAAAGTCCCCTTATTTCCCTTGGGGAAAGGTCTGGGTTTCCCCCATCTTTCCAACCTTTTTTGAGTCTTTCTTGCCCCCTTATTAAATTGTGTGGAATCTAATTCCTTTTTTTCCCATTTCCATGGAGAAATTTTTTTCTTTTCCTTTTTGTCCATGCCTCTTCTTCCTTTTCCCAATCTTTCCTCTTTCGAAAATGTTTCATCTCCCCCTTTTTGTGCCCCCCATCTGGCTCCCTTTGAGAAAACCCCTCTTCCTTCTTTTTCCTCTTGGTCCCTTCCCCTTCAAACCTCCCCCTTAGGGTCAAAATTTTTTTCCCCCAAATTTACCCCGGAACCTTTTATCCTTCCCTTCCCTTTCCCTTTTATTCCAAAAACCCCCCCGCCCCAATAAGTTTTTCCTTCCGCCGTAAACTTTGCACAAAACAGTCATCCTCTTCCCCTTCAATGTTCCTTGGGGCAAAATTTTTTCTCCCCTTCCTTTTCTCGTCTCGCTCTTTTTACCTAGGGGGCCTTTTAGGCCAAAAAAAAATTCTTTTTTCACCAAATTCCCTTTTCTTCTTGCTAAAAACCCTTTCCCATTCCAATAAAAACCGCCCCTTTAAACTTCCCAAACCAAAAATTTTTTTTTCTTCCCCCCCTCTTCTCTCCTGGGGCCCTTCCTTCCCCCTTTTGCCCTCTTCATTTCCTTCTTCCCCAACTCCCCTTCTCCCCCTTTCCTTTTTTTTGACTGGCTCGTCCTCCTTATTCCCCACTACTACCACTACTACTACCTCTTCTACTACTACTACTACTACCACCACCACCTCTTCCTGCCTATATATAGCCGTCCTGCTCCACTTCTGGTTAGTGTGACTTTGTAAATGGTCCAAGTCGGACTGAAACGTCGTCGTAAGCTTCTCTCTTTTATGTGTGGGTTATTTGTGTATGGTTCCAGTCACGGTATTGTGCCTTTTTTTGTTAAAGACTAAATTTGCTCACTCAATTTCACAACTCTATGGATATCAAACTCCACACTTCATTTACCTAACTCTGAAAAAATAGGAATTTCGCAGTGGAAAAATTGATCCAAGGAAATGGAGTCCAGCCCCGGTTCGCTCAAGTTTTACCATAATAAAAATTGAAAAAAAATGGATACCCGAAAAACTTGTTTCAAGGAAATGAAGCAAAAGGGTGGAAATTATAGCGTGAAAGTCAAGCATAGCATAAAAGGCAATCATGGGGTGAAAGTCAATCATGGCATAAAAGGCAATCATGGGGTGAAAGTCAATCATGGCATAAAAGTCAATCATGGCGTGAAAGTCAATTATAGCGGAAACAACAATCATCGCATAAAAGTCACCCACACGGAAGAAAAGTCTACTACTGCACTTGTAATAATAAGGCTAGTTAAATTTTCTAAGAATCTTTTGGTACAAAATTATTAATTTTTACATTAACATATATGAAACAAATATATCTTTAAATGTATAAAGGCAAGCGTGAATTTGTGTATGCAATAATTTCGCAAAAATCATTCTGAAGCTAACGAAAAAAATATATATCATTGTGTTTGTTT
>NC_069432.1:42409357-42411857 GCF_026875155.1 Cherax quadricarinatus
TCTTTCTGTCACTCTCTCCCCCTTTTTCCTTTTCACTCTCCCCCTCTCTCTCCTTCTACCTTTCCCCTCTCTCTCTTTCTCTCTCTCTCTCTCTCTCTCTCTCTCTCTCTCTCTCTCTCTCTCTCTCTCTCTCTTTCCTTTACTAAATAAAAAAAAAAGAAAAAAAAAATTGGTTGGGACTCGTAGGAATCAGGGATCAGACGACAATGGTATTGGTAGGGAGGAATGGTTGGAGGAGCAGTGGAAAAGGATGGAGCAAGAATGGGAGAGAAAATTAGGAGAGCTTTCTGAAAAAATGGAGAAAGCTCTCTGCGAAATGGGAAAAGAGGTTAGAGAAGGAGACGAAGAAATGGGAGGCACAAGTCGAAACTGCAGTAGACAGGGTAAGGGTCCTAGAGTTTTGAGGTAAACAGCTGAAGCAAGTCTCAGGGGCAGTGACCAGAGAAGACACAGCATATGAAGCTGAGAGGATGAACAGGAAGGAAGGAGATATGAATTATGCTAAGGTCATATCAGCCTGCAAAGAAGGGTCAGGGAGTAAAAGGAAAGAGCAGCTGGGTGCAGATAGAGAGGGAGATAAGTCGAATGCTGAGGCACAACCATGCTACCAAGAGCCACTGGAAAAATCAAGGGAGAAAATGACCATATACAGACAGGAACCAGAGTCACAGAGGGAGAGGCAATGGGAGGAGGAAAGGGTAAAATCAGTGTTTATCCATGGGCTTCGGGAGAGAGAGGAAAAGACACACACTGAAAGACGGCAGGAAGAAAGGAGATTGGGAAAATCATCACGGAAATAGGGGGAGAAGACATGGATGAGATTGTAAATTTTCAGAGAATAGGGGGGGGGGGGTACGTGAAGGGGAGAAACCGACCGATCAAGCTGATTCTCAGGACAGAAACAGTGAGGAACAGGATCCTCCAAGAGAAACCAAGGTTGAAAAACTCGGAAGAGTACAAGGTGTTCCTAGACAGAGACAGAACACAAACAGAGAGACAGCAGCTGAGGGAGAGGCCAAAAAATCGAAAGGAGATAGGAAAGGAAACAAGGATGGAACCAGCAGAGGTCAGTCAGAGCAGAACAAAGAAGCAAGGGCAAGCACACACACAACTATCCTCAGAACCCCACAACCTATCACACCATCCCAACACAAACTACAATCCATACCCACAGCTTCCACCCAACCCCCAATCATAGAATCCCACAGTATGCTACCAGGTCTCCCACCCCCACAGGCCCCCCAAACCACAGTATTGGAAAGGAAACTGAAGGTATGGTACACAAACGCTGATGGAATAACAAACAAGTGGGAGGAGTGGCACAAAAGAGTCAAAGAGACATCACCGGACATCATAGCACTCACAGAAACCAAGCTTACAGGTATGATAACAGATACCATCTTTCCAACGGGATACCAGATCCTGAGGAAAGACAGAAGGAACAGGGGGGTGGAGGAGTGGCACTGCTGATCAAACACCGATGGAATTTTGATGAGCTGGAGAGAGGAGACAGCGGAGAAGAAAGTGATTACATAGCGGGAACGCTTCACTCTGGAGGTCCCAAGGTGGTAATTGTAGTGATGTATAACCCACCACAGAACAGCAGGAGACCAGGGCATAAGTATGACGAGAGCAATAGAGCGATGGTTGACACACTGGCTGCAGTGGCCAGAAGAGCTCATGCATGCAGGGCAAAGCTCCTGATCATGGGCGACTTTAACCACAAGGAGATCGACTGGGAGAACTTGGAGCCACATGGGGGCCAAATTACATGGAGGGCTAAGATGATGGAGGTGGTACTGAAAAACTTCATGTACCAACACGTAAGGGACACTACAAAAGAGAGAGGAGAGGATGAGCCAGCAAGACTGGACTTAGTATTCACCTTGAGCAGTGCAGATATTGAGGACATCACATATGAAAGACCCCTTGGGGCCAGCGATCATGTGGTTTTGAGCTTCGAATACACAGTAGAGCTACAAGTGGAGGGGGAAGCAGGAAGGCCAGGACAAATGAAACCAAACTACAGGAAAGGGGACTACACAGGAATGAGGAACTTCCTGAACGAGGTTCAGTGGGACAGAGAACTGGCAGGGAAGCCAGTTAATGAGATGATGGAATATGTAGCAACAATGTGAAAGGAGGCTGAAGAGAGGTTTGTATCCAAGGGAAACAGGAATAATGAAAAAGCCAGGATGAGCCCATGGTTCACCCAAAGGTGCAAGGAGGCAAAAACAAGTGTGCTAGGGAATGGAAGAAATATAGAAGGCAAAGGACCAAGGAGAATAAGGAGAGCAGTCGTAGAGCCAGAAACGAATATGCACAGATAAGAAGGGAGGCCCAACGACAATGTGAAAACGACATAGCAGCGAAAGCCAAATCTGACCCGAAGCTGTTATACAGCCACATCAGGAGGAAAACAACAGTCAAGGACCAGGTAATCAGGCTAAGGAAGGAAGGAGGAGAGACAACAAGAAATGACCGTGAAGTATGTGAGGAA
>NC_069432.1:42416857-42504613 GCF_026875155.1 Cherax quadricarinatus
TCGTTTCTCCACCCAGTGGTAGTTAAGGGACCCCCCTGACGGTTGAACGTCACTTGGCTTTCTACTTCCATCAAGTCTGTAAGTATGGAGGTCCACTCTGGGGTATTTGTTATACTGTGTCGAGTTTTCAATTAAGTTAATTTGAACAAGAGTTCCACTCTTGTTTGTTATATTTTGTTGGGATTTTGGTTTGTTTTAACCGAACCTGATTTGATTTATTTATTTTAACGTAATTCTCTCAGTCCTCACCATTTCTTTTAAAGGCTTTCTGTCTATCATGTGTGACTGCTTGTCTTGATTGTGACTTTTTGTTGTTCTTTTCTAGCCCTGCTTGTCGGACTGGGTCACTCTACACAGGCGAGACAAGGTGGGCAGCAGGAACTAGGCATAGATCAGAAACGTGATATCTCACCATCTTGTATTAGAGAACTCTGTAGTTCGTCTACAGCTTTGGCTGATCAGCTGGTTTTCTTCACCGTCCTGCAACTAAACTCCAGTTATGCCACAAATAGTTCACTGTGGTGAATATTGGCATCACGGGCGGAATTTCACCAAAGTCACGTCCACCAGTGACTACTGTGTCTATACACCTTTGAGTATTCGTTTTTCTTCAAACGCCCTGCAGCAAATCTTCATCTGCTTCGCCGCCAGCTGTTTACCTTAGTGAATAGTGGCATCCGTACTGTCTGGGGTGAAAACATCGACTACGTTAATTTTACAGATATTTTGGTGTAGATGAATCCTTCAATAAATCCACTATACTACAGCTAAATAAGAAATGCGAAGATATGCTAAATGTTCTCATAGTTGTTGCTGGCTACAATCTTAACTATGGTGCTAATGTGAGAATCGTGAGAATGATGCGCATAACCTGAGTTAGGCCCTTAACTGTTTATGCTGCTCCAATGTTGATATTAGCTAGGACAAGTTCTCTTTCACTTTTGGAATTAAAGCAAAATGAAGCTCTCAGAATTATTCTTGGCTGTCCCAAATCTACCAAGGTTCTTAATATGAGGAAGGAGCTTGGTATCTCTAGTATCAGTGATAGGATTATTGAGATTAACACTGTCCTTGGTATTAGAATGTTTAGAAATGAACCAGACACTGTCACCATGAATCTTACTAAATATTTAGAAGTAAATACACATAGATCTAAATAGGTTGTGAAGCATGCAGGTATATTAAGCTATATAATTTGCATGAACTATAACTGTAGACAACAAGAGCATTTCACCCCTCCATGGAAGATGTGTTCATTTAATATCATACCTGGAAGTCCCTCCCAAGAAGCTTATTACTAGTAATCCCTTCCATAAATCACTTGTAAAAGCAACTGCTTGAAAAGAAATTTCTTGCCTAGCTGGTAGTAATAATTTATCACACGTTATATATACTGATGGATCTAAGCAGGAGAATTAACAACGGCGTCTACAATGCAAACGGAATTGTTTGGCATCCTAATGGCGCTAAAGCAAACTTGTGACACTGAGTTTGACTCTATCATCATTACTGACTCTATGTCATCACTGAAGGGTCTTGACTCACATAATGACTCTAACAACATATTCATTGGAGAAGCCAGGTACAGATACTCAAAAATCTGGGAAAAAGGAATTAATGTACAATTGTAATGGATCCCATCACACATTAGATTACTCCTTCATGATAAAGTTGATATGTTAGCCAAGAAGAGTACCCTGCAGGAGAATGCAGAATATAACTTTGGTATATCTGTGTTTGGCATTAGGAATAATATTAGGAGAGAAGTAAATAATGAAAATGAATGTTATAGGAATGCAGCTAGAAACCTGAGTAGATCTATAACCTACTGTGAACGTAGAAAAGTACGTTTATGGAGCAACTTGCAATGCCAACCGACTGACTGATGTTGTAGTGGCCAAATGTAAAAGTAGCAGAAAATGTGAATGATAATGGAATTGTTGAAGTAATCTTATCCATAGTGAGTGAATATTCGGGATAATAGGCGAAAATTGGAAAACATAAGTGCTTTACTAAAATAACCCATCACACATTTATAAAACGTAGTTGCCAAGAGGTATAGCAGTGCAAGGTGGGAATCCTGAAAATTTAAAAATGTCTAGATTTCTATCAGACAAGAAGACCCAGAAATACGATATTTACGTCGGCCTGGGCGGTCAGAGGAAATGCATGAGTGCAGTCGTAGTAGACAGACTGCCAGAGAAAATAGCTACAGTTGGACTAATGAAGCAGCTAGACAGTTTTCACAGAATGTTGTAGAATTGGCACCTTCTTCTGTGGATAATGACTAGGAGGGCCAATAACTATTTTAATAGGGAGTGATTATTATGCCTCATATGTGAAGGGTACGGTGAAAAAATGTGGCATCACTCAAAAACTACGGGAGGCCATGAAGCGTATGGCAGAACTGCCCACTCTAGTAATGAATGACTAGAAAGAGAATGGAATAGCAATTTGTCCAAATTAAAGGACAAAATCAGTAAGGAATACTCTGGAGATGATGTTACTAGGTGTAGTAACATACTAATTTTTACATGGGATTTATTATTGTTTAAATCTAACGATTATGGTATGCCTAATAAACTAGCAAAGAGAACATTGCTTGCTGAGATTTCCAAATTCTTTGATCCACTAGTTTTGGTATCACCTCATACAGTAAGAGGGAAATTGTTGATACAAGAAGCATGGAAACTTAAAAGTGATCGGGATAAACCATTGCCTAAGGAATTTATTAAAAAAATAGGAAGAATAGATTGTGTAAATACCATGTAGAATCCCTACAAGAGGGTGATAATGTGTCACATATGTTTTGCGACGCTTTGAAATTGGTATAAGAAGCGGTCGCTTATATTCAAAGTAATAAATCTACTTCTCTTGTAATGCCACAGGCAAAAGTGGCTCCCATTAAAGAACTTGCATTGCCTCGGTCAGAATTAACAGCCATTTATATAGGTGTCAAATTATCTAATTGTGTAATAGATAAATTGCAGGTGATAAATATTAGCGACACTGTGATTTACTCTGATAATGAAATAACTTAATGGTAATTATAAACTTGTGTGTGTACAAAAGTCACTGATATTAATCGAATGCAAAAGAAATATAAAAATTTAGGTCAACATATATTAGTTTTTAATCATATACCTGGAGAGGAGAATCCAGCTGATTTCTTGTCACAAGGATTAACATAATTTTTTTTTTAACACATCATGGTTTAAGGGACCGAGTTGGTTGGTAATAAAAATACTTGACCCGTACAAAAGGGACATTGTATCAACTGAAATTACTGTACCAACTTTTCCAATAATCTGTCCCACATTACCCAGTGAGAATAACAGATATTTTTCCTTATCTAAACTTATTAATGTAACTTTATTGGATTTTAAATTTATTAATAAAATGAATGTTTCAATAATTTTCCACATCCTCTAAAGTACTGAATTAAGAGAGTTCAAGAGGAGTTGTATGGAGATGAAATTAAATTATCGGTAAAAGGAAGAAATGTAAAAAGTTCAATAATAGATAAGTTATGGCTATATTTAGATTATATGTTTAGATGTAGAGGTAGGCTACAATGTGCTGAGATGGGTCAGCATGCAAAACATTCTGTCTTACTGCCTAAGTCCATTATCTCAGAACCTTAATCATTTTCAATGCAAATAAAACTGTAATGGATGGAAGGGTACAGGAGTAGTAGGGAATGACTCACTATGGCGAATAAGTCTTTCTTCCCAGTGGTTTCTCTTGCTACAGTCTCCTCTGAGCTCTAGCTCTAAGTCCTAGAAAGGTATATCCCGCTATGGTTTCCCTTGTCTAGAATTTTAATTTTCCAAGACTTATGTTTCGGTGGGTGAAGTTTTGGTTTTCCCCAAGAGTGTAATTTCACTCCATTTCCTAGGATCAAATTCTTTTTCACAATTTTTTTATAGTTTATAATTACATTCCCCCCACGATCTTGGACCACTCCCTCCCCCAAAACACCTACCCTTTCCACCACCGGCACCTCCTCATCACCCCCAGTGACTTCAATGTTTTCATATGTACCAATTTTCCTCCCCGTCTCCCATACCCTCTCATCCTAAAATCCCCCTCACCTGTCCCTCAACCTCCCTCCATCACCCCCACTTCCAATCCCCCACCTCCATATCCCCACACCTGCAATCCATTACCCCTACATTACCCCACCCCTTCTTCCCATCACCCTCCCCCTTCCTGTATCATTCCCCCACCCTCTCCATCACCACCATATAAAATTTCACACTCCCCTCTATCAACCCCCCTCCACCCCTATCTACTCCCTTTCACCTCCCCTACAATCTAAATCAACTCCCCCTCTAAAAAAATAAAAAAAAGAAAGCCTTCCTACAACCATTCAAGCATCCCGTTCTATCTATCTGGTGGAGGGAAGTGGATGTTGGTGGGGTAGAGTGGGCATGGACGTAACGAAGAGGTAGGTAGTTAATTATGAAATCTGAAGAGTGCTTATGTAGTTTACTCATTGCTCTTACCAATACAAAATAAATAAAATACACTAAGGAAAGGAATAAAATCAAATGAGTTAATGTAGGTAACATCTCTGAGCTTGTAAATAAAGTTAAGAATCCTTAACCTAACTTTCTGAAGCCCTGTGTAAAAACAAAATACATGAATAAAACACAGAAATACTGTCATACTATGTTACAATAACAAAAGTTCCCCGAGATCTCTGCAGAAACACAGGTAATTAAAAGAATTACGACGAAAGTACAAAGGCTTATGTGGCATGCAAAGAATACATAACCTTTATTCGGCGCATGTACACACCGTCATTGAAAGGCTATCTCCGCCAACCAGCGAACCAGGTGGTAAGGGTTAACGATGGGGCACCGTCGTTCAATCAGTACCCAGGTTCCAGCCAATGCGAAGATGGTTTTGGCAATCGCAGAGGTGTTGTGGGTACCACACACCTGTCTGCCCTTGTCATTCCCATTCTAGAACTGGTTGAAGCACGGTCTGCTCTCTAGTGGCTTCTGTTCTGCCTTGCTTACCGTGGAGTGCACTAATACCTATTGTTGTACATATTGTATATAGTGTACATAATTCTGTTCTTACTTGGTGAAGGATAATATAAGTCAGAAGTTTTTCTGCTGTGTTTATTTTGCTCCCTTTACACCCAGGATAACAATCCTTCCTATTCCTGGGTTGTAATAGCTTAAGTTATGTGCAACCTGTTAAAATGTTCCACAGTTGCACGACATAAGCTACACAATCAGCTGCAAGACACAAGCTACACAGTCAGCTGCACGACACAAGCTACACAGTTGCACGACACAAGCTACACAGAGAACAGGATCACCTGCAAAGAGGTGACTGAGGGTAAGATGTGTGTATCAGAATCTCAGTTAACAGAGATTGATTTGCTGGCGTCGTACCGGCCCATGGAAAAGAACCTGGCCAAGACTACTCCGGCGAATCAAAATCGAAATCGAAACTCGATTCGTCTCGGTGACACTTTCTGATGGAAAGTCAAATATTATGTAAGTGGGCCATGAAGTAACTATAATGCAGGTTTGGTATAAAGTCAGGCGAAAATTTCAGAAATTGTCTCCCTAAGGCAATTGCTGTTATAAATGAGTTCAGTATTTTTGAGTCACTTGTGGTATGTTTAGCTAAAAAATGGCTGGTGCCGAAAATATCTTTAGAAGTTTTGGATCCAAAATAGCGTATAAAAGATAGTGTCTTCCAATAAACGACATTTTGAGAGAACAACATATGAATTAAAGTGGAAATCATTAGTAATGAAAAATGCCATATAAACAAATGATAATATCTTAAAAATACATATTTAGAACTTTTTCTAGTCAGCCCGGCGTTAGGAGAAACATGGTTTGTGGCTCTGAATCTGTGCGTGAGTGGTTGTCAGGTGTCATATTGGCAGCTGTTACACTCGTGGAGACATGGTGACTTGGATGTGAATCCTGCTAGCTTGCTGCGATAGTTCCTTGCATATACTGTTATCAACTGTTTCTGCGAGGGGTACTGAACAATTCTTAACAATTTGGTTAACGAGAAGAGTTCATGACAACACACAACTACCTTGAATAATAAAAACATTTAGCGTACAATATTATCATGTCTGATCACTGGAACTGTTAATGTTGTTTAAATTTGCAACACTCCACAGTGTAATGATTTCCTTTGTTATAGCAGTGTTACTCATTACAATTAATTGCAGGGAGGCTATTTAGTTTTTTATTCTTCGTGGTCATGGATTAACACTGCACTTTATCGGTAGAACACGTACACGCAGGGACGGCGCAAGAATTTTTATATCGGGGGCTTGGGGCGGTTATAATATAATAACAATATCTTTATATCTACAAGTACATAAAGATATACAGTCCTAGCTGACATTAATGGCACATACTACTATATAGAAAGCCGCTTGTTATGCAGAGTATTTCGGTAATGTGCTTGCATTAAGTGCGTCACTCGTTGTCAGTAATGCTTCCAGTTTCTTGGCTGTGGAGAAAAGTAGACATCGAGAATGGTTGTTTGCACTGTATTTGTACAATTACACATTTTTCTCAGCCGATACAATAGCTTCCTGTGTGAAAACGTTATGATATAGATCACAGAGAAATTTATGGTGTTTCTTGGACACTTCCCACAGTGTTTTCGTTGTATGATCAGTACTCAACAATGTCGTGTTAGAGGTGGTCATTTCATTGGTATGGATTAGTCGCGGTTTCCAGTGATGAGGAGTACTGTCAAAGGTATTTTGATCTTTCCCACTTAGCAGCGTTAATGGAATCATTCTTATACCCATTGAACACTATAATACCCTTTTCTACTCGATACTTACTGATATAACTATAGCAACAAAATTACTGCCAAGTCTCTAAACATCTTGTATTTTGGTGGCTTACCTATCCCAATTACTAATATATTGATTTTATTTGTTGATGAAGCACACGAACCAGTCCAGCATGTTTTGGGATTAAGTTTAGGTCGCTCCTGACAGTGAATATAATGTCTTGTGCAATAATTGGTATCTTCGTATACACATGTAGCCCATCATCCTGAAAATGGATATCTTCATTAACGTCAAAAAGAAGTTTTAGTCGTCCATATAATGTTCTTAAAAACAGCAGCCATTGTCTCAGCAACTGCCTGTTCATTTTCCATGACAATATATATATTAATATTTTATATATATATATTATATATATATATATTTTATATATATATATATATATATATATAAATATATATATATATATATATATATATAAAGAATAGAGAAATTCCAAGCACTTTCGTGACTACTCACATTATCAAGGAACAATAAAAGTAGAGCATCAAAGGAAGGTATATGAAGGGTCTAGCCCACACCTCACTATCAGATCCCACAACAAAGGAACACCTGACACGCCACTCATAAGAAAGGGAACACTGCAGCAGGCCCGCCGGCCCAACTAGACAGATCCTTCACACAACCCACCAACAAACTATTATACCCAAGAAATAAGAATTTTAAAAATTATTATTTGTCCAATGTATTATTAAATTCTTCCCAAATTCTATTAATTATAAATGGATCTAATTTATAATTAATAGAATTTGGGAAGAATTTAATAATACATTGGACAAATAATTAGAAATTTTTGCTGGAAGTCAAAGCCCCTCGCACACAAAACCTCCTTTACCCCCTCCCTCCAACCTTTCCTAGGCCGACCCCTACCCCGCCTTCCTTCCACTACAGACTGATACACTCTTGAAGTCACTCTGTTTCGCTCCATTCTCTCTACATGTCCGAACCACCTCAACAACCCTTCCTCAGCCCTCTGGACAACAGTTTTGGTAATCCCGCACCTCCTCATAACTTCCAAACTACGAATTCTCTGCATTATATTCACACCACACATTGCCCTCAGACATGACATCTCCACTGCCTCCAGCCTTCTCCTCGCTGCAACATTCATCACCCATGCTTCACACCCATATAAGAGCGTTGGTAAAACTATACTCTCATACATTCCCCTCTTTGCCTCCAAGGACAAAGTTCTTTGTCTCCACAGACTGCTAAGTGCACCACTCACTCTTTTCCCCTCATCAATTCTATGATTCACCTCATCTTTCATAGACCCATCCGCTGACACGTCCACTCCCAAATATCTGAATACATTCACCTCCTCCATACTCTCTCCCTCCAATCTGATATTAAATTTTTCATCACCTAATCTTTTTGTTATCCTCATAACCTTACTCTTTCCTGTATTCACCTTTAATTTTCTTCTTTTGCACATCCTACCAAATTCATCCACCAATCTCTGCAACTTCTCTTCAGAATCTCCCAAGAGCACAGTGTCATCAGCAAAGAGCAGCTGTGACAACTCCCACTTTGTGTGTGATTCTTTATCTTTTAACTCCACACCTCTTGCCAAGACCCCTCGCATTTACTTCTCTTACAACCCCATCTATAAATATATTAAACAACCACGGTGACATCACACATCCTTGTCTAAGGCCTACTTTTACTGGGAAAAAATTTCCCTCTTTCCTACATACTCTAACTTGAGCCTCACTATCCTCGTAAAAACTCTTCACTGCTTTCACTAACCTACCTCCTACACCATACACTTGCAACATCTGCCACATTGCCCCCCTATCCACCCTGTCATACGCCTTTTCCAAATCCATAAATGCCACAAAGACCTCTTTAGCCTTATCTAAATACTGTTCACTTATATGTTTCACTGTAAACACCTGGTCCACACACCCCCTACCTTTCCTAAAGCCTCCTTGTTCATCTGCTATCCTATTCTCCGTCTTACTTTTAATTCTTTCATAATAACTCTACCATACACTTTACCAGGTATACTCAGCAGACTTATCCCCCTATAATTTTTGCACTCTCTTTTATCCCCTTTGCCTTTATACAAAGGAACTATGCATGATCTCTGCCAATCCCTAGGTACCTTACCCTCTTCCATACATTTATTAAATAATTGCACCAACCACTCCAAAACTATATCCCCACCTGCTTTTAACATTTCTATCTTTTTCCCATCAATCCCGGCTGCCTTACCCCCTTTCATTTTACCTACTGCCTCACGAACTTCCCCCACACTCACAACTGGCTCTTCCTCACTCCTTCAAGATGTTATTCCTCCTTGTCTTATACACGAAATCACAGCTTCCCTATCTTCATCAACATTTAACAATTCCTCAAAATATTCCCTCCATCTTCCCAATACCTCTAACTCTCCATTTAATAACTCTCCTCTCCTATTTTTAACTGACAAATCCATTTGTTCTCTAGGCTTTCTTAACTTGTTAATCTCACTCCAAAACTTTTTCTTATTTTCAACAAAATTTGTTGATAACATCTCACCCACTCTCTCATTTGCTCTCTTTTTACATTGCTTCACCACTCTCTTAACCTCTCTCTTTTTCTCCATATACTCTTCCCTCCTTGCATCACTTCTACTTTGTAAAAACTTCTCATATGCTAACTTTTTTCTCCCTTACTACTCTCTTTACATCATCATTCCACCAATCGCTCCTCTTCCCTCCCGCACCCACTTTCCTGTAACCACAAACTTCTGCTGAACACTCTAACACTACATTTTTAAACCTACCCCATACCTCTTCGACCCCATTGCCTATGCTCTCATTAGCCCATCTATCCTCCAATAGCTGTTTATATCTTACCCTAACTGCCTCCTCTTTTAGTTTATAAACCTTCACCTCTCTCTTCCCTGATACTTCTATTCTCCTTGTATCCCATCTACCTTTTACTCTCAGTGTAGCTACAACTAGAAAGTGATCTGATATATCTGTGGCCCCTCTATAAACATGTACATCCTGAAGTCTACTCAACAGTCTTTTATCTACCAATACATAATCCAACAAACTACTGTCATTTCGCCCTACATCATATCTTGTATACTTATTTATCCTCTTTTTCTTAAAATATGTATTACCTATAACTAAACCCCTTTCTATACAAAGTTCAATCAAAGGGCTCCCATTATCATTTACACCTGGCACCCCAAACTTACCTACCACACCCTCTCTAAAAGTTTCTCCTACTTTAGCATTCAGGTCCCCTACCACAATTACTCTCTCACTTGGTTCAAAGGCTCCTATACATTCACTTAACATCTCCCAAAATCTCTCTCTCTCCTCTGCATTCCTCTCTTCTCCAGGTGCATACACGCTAATTATGACCCACTTCTCGCATCCAACCTTTACTTTAATCCACATAATTCTTGAATTTACACATTCATATTCTCTTTTCTCCTTCCATAACTGATCATTCAACATTACTGCTACCCCTTCCTTTGCTCTAGCTCTCTCAGATACTCCAGATTTAATCCCATTTATTTCCCCCCACTGAAACTCCCCTACCCCCTTCAGCTTTGTTTCGCTTAGGGCCAGGACATCCAACTTCTTTTCATTCATAACATCAGCAATCATCTGTTTCTTGTCATCCGCACTACATCCACGCATATTTAAGGAAACGTGTGGCATGTTTTCCCCATGATCCCAAGGTCTCTGATCCCACTGGGACAAATTGATACTGCTGGTTTATGTCCCTGTACTTGCTGATCTTGTACTCCTGTAGCAAGGGTTCTCTTTATGATGTCGTTGACCTCGTTGTGTCTTGCGTGCCAGCCCTTGGTCTTGGAACAGTTAAGACCATGTAGACCATATTGGTCGGCTTGCGCATCGCCGCAAATACACGAATATTCCATGTGAATTAGGGCAGCAAGGCGCAGAGCCACTGCAATACGGAGGGTCTTTGGGTCGAGGCGCGTTCTCATTGCCGAAATGGGAACTGTATATATATATATATATATATATATATATATATATATACATCATGGTCCTGGGCCCCAACAGAACTGCACAGCTTGTGTCACATGTGGAGACGTGCTGAGCACTCGTTGACTTTTGGAGCACAGGGGTCGACAAAAAGCGGAAGTGAAGCAGTTTCTTTGATTACATTTGCCAAGATAAGAAAATTAGCGACAGACAGAAATTTTGTTTTCATTTGCAAGTTATCTACTGTTTTGTCTATCCCCAATCTATCCTCCTAATTAACTATCACACTTTCACATAGAGTTTGAAGCTTATTTGCAAGTTAGGTTGGCTTAGGTTAAGTTAGGCTGGGTTAGGTTGAGCTAGGTAGATTAGGTTATGTTGAGGTAGGTTAGGTTTGGTGAGATTAGATTACAACGAGATAACTACAAGATAAAAAAAATATGATAAAATAATCTGCCGCGCGAATAGAAAACGGGCAGTCACTTCACTCGGCTCATGTCATATTTGGTGTTAAGGCTCTGTCAATAGCCAGCCGTTGGATTGTTTTTACATCAGTGCCCCGTTATAAGGACAGGCTGCTTTCCAATTGCCTTCAATTTCTTTCATTTTTTAGGTAAACCTCTAATTAATTAGGTGGTAATTAAAGTACGTTGTATGAAATTCCAGGTTATTAATAACAAACTAGCCATGCGTCACACTTTATTGATATAAATTTAGCTGACAGTTCCATTCTGTGTTAGTTTTGAGACCCATGTTTATATATTTACATTAGTAGGCGGTAGTGAAGGTCCTGTTAAACACACTTGGTGATAATATTGTGCACATGGGCCGCGGGGGCGTTGACCCCTGGAACACCCTCCAGGTAGACTCCAGGTAGATAGCACAACTTTACTCTTCCTGACAAGTAGCAAGAGTTACCATTCCTACTTATGGTATCTGTGCTTAGGGATCCACAATAGAAAACCAGCTGATAAGGGATATAAATAATGTCCTGAGGATGTCCCTCCAATAGGGAGCCCGTAACAGTGGATTCAAATTAGATAAGTTTGGATTTGGAAGGGATATAGGAGGGTATTAATTTGGAGATGGTGTGGTTGATGAGTGGAACAGTCTATCTGTTGGGGTGATTGAACCTGGAATCTTGGGTAGTTTAAAGTGTTGATTGGATAAATACATGAAAAGCGAAACGTTGCCGCAATAAAATGCCACATTAGTTGCAGTTGTGTCTTTTTACCTAAAATATTGTCGGTAATTCTACCAGCATGCATAAATACATGAGTGAGAGGGGTTGGATTTAAGTGGGACTTGGACATGAGTAAATAGATTTATCAGAGCTTATTGTTAGGGTAGCAGTGAAAGTGGGTTAGGCAAATATTCTGTTAGTGGGTTGGATTGTGAAGGACCTGCCCAGTATGGGCCAGAAGGCCTACTGCAGTGTTCCTCCTTTCTTATGTTTTTATGTTCTGTTGCTGCCCAGCAGAAATCAAAGCAGTTAAAATAATCACCCATTCAGATTTTAAACAATACACACGTGGCCCTCGAGGCTTGGTCATGGACCTGGCCGTGGGGGCGTTAACCCCATGAATACTCTCCACTCTGGTATAAACCTCTGATATAAACAAGCTGGTTTAGAAAAAAACACGTAAGCAAACACTATGACATATTTATTAGAAAACGTTTCGGTCCTGGGACCTTGATCACATCTAACATACAGAGGCTGAAAGACATTATATATAGGCGGAGAATGTGGTGTGAGTGACTCATGGTGCCCTGAAGAATGCCATGTTGAGATGAGGACGGGTAGACGATGAGATTATGTGGCTCCTGTGTTGCTGGGTAGGTCGTGCTTTACCTTTTGGAGTATCATGTATGCTTATGTTTTAGAAATTTTGTGGTTTCCAGTGTTGTGTTCTATTGTGTCGGTGACGGCATTTGTAGTGAGGCTTCTAGACATCGTCGACGTCTGAGGTCTGGTTCGGTGAGAACGAGTTATGCCTCATTCCAGTTCATCAAATGCACCGTGGAGTCTCTATGGAGGACACAGGCGTACCTTAAATCGTCTCTATTACAGGCACTTCGGTGCTCGTTCAGGCGGACCGCAAGATCTCTGCCTAGGGACACAATCCACAGGGGATGGTGCAGACGCCTGCTAAGGAAGTTAGAGATGTGGGGCTGCGTCTACACCATCCCCTGTGGATTCTGTCCCAAGAAATATGTAGGCGAAACAGGCAGAGATCTTGCGGTCCACCTGAGCGAGCATCGAAGTGCCTGTAATAGAGACGATTTAAGGTACGCCTGTATCCTCCATAGAGACTCCACGGGGCATTTGATGAACTGGGATGAGGCACAACTCGTTCTCATCGAACCAGACCTTAGACGCCCACGATTTCGAGAAGCCTCGCTAATGGCCGTCACCGACACAATAGAACACAATACTGGAAACCACAAAATTTCTAAAACATAAGCATATATGATACTAAACCAGGCACAACACGACCTACCCAGCAACACAGGAGTCACATGATCTCATCATCTACCCGTCCTCAACCCAAAGCGGCATTCTTCAGGTCACAATGCGTCACTCACACCTCACTCTCCACCTATATGTAGTGTCTTTCAACCTCTGTATGTTAGAAGTGAACAAGGTCCCAGGACCGAAACTTTTAATCTGTCCTTGTGTTTACTTACGTGTTTTTCTAAACCACTCTCCACTCTTCCTGACAACTGTTACCAACCCCGGTAGGTGTTGAAAACCCGTCAAGTTTTATCAACCCCCACAACTGTTACCAACCCCGAAGTGTTACAAAACCATGACAAGTGTTACCAATTCTTGAAAGTGTCAACAACCCTAGCAAGTATTACCAACCAATGCAACTGTTACCAACCCCGAAGTGTTGCAAAAACCATGACAAGTGTTACCAATCCCTGCAAGTGTCAACAACCCTAGCAAGTGTTGTCAACCATGCAACTGTTCTCAACCCTGGTAAGTGCTATATTTATCAATTCTTACAAGTGTTACCAACTCCAGCAAGTGTTACCAAACTCAGCAAGTAGCAATTCCAGCAAGTGTTACCAATTCCAGCAAGTGTCACCAAACCAAATAAGTGTTAAAAATTCCAGCAACTGTTACCAAACCCAGAAAGTGTTAAATTGCAAGGTAACTTCGACTAGCTCTTTATTTCAACCCTGACTTCCCTCTGCCTTCTCCATGCCTTCCTCCCAGTCTTCCTATCTCTACCCTGCCTTTCCCCCTGCCTTCGACACTGCCTACTTCCCTGCTTTTCTCCTGTCTTTCCCTCCAGCCTCTCATCCTGCAAGTGTACCAGAGTTACCAGTCTACTCCTCCAGGGTTGACCTGACACTGAAAATTCCTGTTATACACATTATAGCCCCTGGTGATAGAGCCGTTGATGTAGATGTAGATGTCCATGGGGATGCCGACGGTGTTTGGGGCTTCCACTATACTGAAGTTCTGCCCCAGCTCGGTGTTATAGTACATTGTACCGTCACCCCAGACTGGTCCAGCACTGCTGTTAACGAGGTCCAATGCCCATTTACCACCTGAATTAAAAAAATAGATGGGTAAAGATTGTGACCTGGAATGTTAGTATTCAATTTTATATCTAACTTCATACTGTTTTAAATATAATGATATCTGTAGTTTGTTATAAACAAAAGTTCTGACTGTTGATTCATGTTATGACGAATATTTTGTTCCGGATGTAAACATTTGGGTTTTATGACACCAACGCTGTTTTTTTCTTAGACGCTTCCGACAAACAAACATTCAGTAGCAACACCTGGTGCAGGCAACATTCAGTAGTAACACCTGGTGCAGGCAACATTCAGTAGTAACACCTGGTGCAGGCAACGTTTTTTAAGAACATAAGAACATAAGAAAGAAGGAACACTGCAGCAGGCCTACTGGCCCATGCGAGGCAGGTCCAAGTCTCCTAGCGGCTTAAGCCAATGCCCCAATCTAGTCAGGGCAGGTCACATTCACTTAAGGAAGGAACACGACAACTGACCTAGTAGCACAAGCTAGTCAGGTCCAACTCACACCCACCCACACCCACTCATGTATTTATCTAACCTATTTTTAAAACTACACAACGTTTTTGCCTCAATAACTGTACTTGGGAGTTTGTTCCACTCATCCACAACTCTATTACCAAACCAGTGCTTTCCTATATCCTTCCTGAATCTGAATTTTTCCAACTTAAAACCATTGCTACGAGTCCTGTCTAGGCTAGATATTTTCAGCACGTTATTTACATCCCCTTTATTTATTCCTGTCTTCCATTTATACACCTCAATCATATCCCCCCCCTAATTCTACGTCTTTCTACAGAGTGCAGATTCAGGGCCCTTAGTCTATCCTCATAGGGAAGGTTTCTGATACATGGGATCAACTTTGTCATCCTCCTTTGTATGTTTTCCAGAGCATTTATATCCATTCTATAATACGGTGACCAAAACTGTGCAGCATAATCTAAATGAGGTCTAACCAAGGATATATAGAGTTGAAGAACAACCTGAGGACTTCTATTATTTATGCTTCTTGATATGAAGCCAAGGATTCTGGTAGCTTCATTGCGGACACTTATGCACTGTTGTCTTGGTTTCAGATTACTGCTAATCAGGACTCCTAAATCTTTTTCGCAATCCGTAATACTAAGATCGACATTATTTAGTTTATATGTGGTATGGTTATTTTCCTGTCCAACATTTAGAACTTTGCATTTGTCTATATTAAACTGCATCTGCCACTTCTCCGACCACTGCATCAATCTATTCAAATCTTCCTGGAGTGCTCTAATGTCCTCGTCAGAATGAATTCGACGGCCTATTTTGGTGTCATAGGCAAACTTGCTTATGTCGCTCTTTATGCCCTCATCAATGTCGTTTATGTAGATTATGAACAACAGGGGGCCCAACACTGACCCCTGTGGAACACCGCTCGTGACGCTTCCCCACTCTGATTTCTCCCCATTTATGCAAACTCTCTGCTGCCTATTTGTCAACCACGCCTCTATCCAGGAAAAAATTTCTCCTACTATTCCATGTGCCTTAATTTTCCTCATTAGTCTCTGATGTGGGGCCCTGTCAAAAGCCTTACTGAAGTCCATATACACAATATCATATTCATTACCATGATCTACCTCCTCAAATACCTTAGAGAAAAAATTAATAAATTCGTAAGGCAGGAACGCCCCTTTGTAAAACCGTGTTGAGATTCGTTGATTAATTTGTGCTTTCAAGGTGGCTACGAACTGCCTCGGCAATTATTGATTCCATAAATTTTCCCACTATGGAGGTTAGGCTTATCGGTCTATAGTTCGAAGCTAAGGACCTGTCACCTTTTAGCAACACCTGGTGCAGGCAACATTCAGTAGTAACACCTGGTGCAGGCAACGTTTTTTTTAGCAACACCTGGTGCAGGCAACATTCAGTAGCAACACCTGTTGGAGGCAACATTTAAAAGTAACACCTGGTGCAGGCAACATTCAGTAACAACACTTGGTGCAGGCAACAGTTTTTAGCAACACCTGGTGCAAGCAACATTTAGTAACAACACCTGGTGCAGGCAACATTCAGTAGCAACACCTGGTGCAGGCAACATTCAGTAACAACACCTGATGCAGGCAACATTTTTTAGCAACACCTGGTGCAAGCAACATTCAATAACAACACCTGGTGCAGGCAACATTTAGTAGTAACACCTGGTGCAGGCAACATTTTTTAGCAACACCTGGTGCAAGCAATATTCAGTAGCAACACCTGGTGCAGGCAACATTCAGTAGTAACATCAGGTGCAGGCAACATTCAGCAGCAACACATGGTGCAGACAACATTCAGTAGTAACACCTGGTGCAGGCAACATTCAGTAACAAAAACTGGTTCAGGCAACGTTCAGTAGCAACAACTGGTGCAAGTAACACTCAGTAGCACCAAATGGTGCAGCCAACATTCAGTAGCAACACCTGGTGCATGCAACATTCATTAGCAACACCTCGTGCAGACAACATTCAGTAGCAACACATGGTGCAGGCAACATTCAGTAGCAACACCTGGTGCAAGCAACATTCAGTAGCAACATCTGGTGCACTGAACATTCAGTAGCAACGCCTGGAGCAGGCAACATTCAGTAACAACACCTGGTGCAGGCAACATTCAGTAGCAAAACCTGCTGCAGGCAACATTCAGTAGCAACACCTGGTGCAGGCAACATTCAGTAGCAACACCTGGTGCAGGCAACATTTGGTGCACGGAACATTCAGTAGCAACACTTGGTGCAGGAAACATTCAGTAGCAACACCTGGTGCAGGCAACATTCAGTAGTAACACCTGGTGCAGGAAACATTCAGTAGCAACACCTGGTGCAGGAAACATTCAGTAGCAACACCTGGTGCAGGCAACATTTAGTAGCAACACCTGGTGCAGGCAACATTCAGTAGCAACACCTGGTGCAGACAACATTCGGTAGCAACACCTGGTGCAGGCAACATTCAGTAGCAACACCTGGTGCAGGCAACATTCAGTAGGAACACCAGGTGCAGGCAACATTCAGTAGCAACACCTGGTGCAGGCAACATTAAGTAGCAACACCTGGTGCAGGCAACATTCGGTAGCAACACCTGGTGCAAGCAACATTCAGTAGCAACACCTGGTGCAGGCAACATTCCGTAGCAACACCTGGTGCAGGCAACATTCGGTAGCAACACCTGGAGCAGGCAACATTCGGTAGCAACACTTGGTGCAGGCAACACTCGGTAGCAACACCTGGTGCAGGCAACATTCGGTAGCAACACCTGGTGCAGGCAACATTCAGTTACAACACTTAGCGCAGGCAACATTCAGTAGCAACACCTGGTTCAGGCAACATTCAGTAGCAACACCTGGTGCAGGCAACATTCGAGGGGGGGGCCCCCTTTTTGGTACCCCCCCTTTGGGAAAAAAAAAAAAAAAGGGGGGCCCAAAAAAAAAAAAGGGGGCCCGGAAAAACCAAAAAAAAGGGCCCGGGGAAAAAACCAAAAAAAAAACCCTTTTCCCCCCGGGGGGAAAAAAAAAATTTAAAAAAAAGGGGGAAAAAAAAAAGGGGGGAAAAATTTAAAAAAACCCCCCCCTTTTTTTAAAAAAACCCCTTTAAAACCAAAAAAAACCCCCCGGGGGGGAAAAAAATTTTAAAACCCCCGGGGAAAAAAATTTAAAAAAATTGGGAAAAAAACCCAAAAAAGGGGGAAAAAAAAAAATTTTTTAAAAAAGGAAACCCCCCCGGGGGGGGGGGGTTTCCAGGCAACTTTTTAAACAGGGGGGGGGAAAAAAGGGAAAAAATTTGGGGGAAACATTCAGTAGAACACCGGGTTTCCGGAAATTTAAAAAAAGGGGGGGGTTTTTAAAAAAAAAAGGGGGCCCCCCCCCCAAAAAAAAAAAAAGGCCAAAAAAACCCCGGGAAAAGGGGGGAAAAACCCCCCCGGGGGGGAAAAAATTTCCCCCGGGGGAACAAAAACCCTTTTTGGGGCCCTTTTTTAAAAAACCCCGGGGCGGAAAATTTTTAAAAACCCCTTAAAATTTCCCAGGGCAACCCCTTGGTGCAAAAAAAAATTTTTAAAAAACCCCCGGGGGTTTTTTTCCCCCCCAAGGGGGGTTTTTTCCAAAAAAAAAAAAAAAAATTGGGGGAAAAACCCGGAAGGAACCCTTGGGAAAAATTTTTTGGGAAAAAAATTTTTTTTCCCCCCCAAAAAAAAATTTTCCCCCCCGGGGGGAAAAATTGGAAGTTTTTTTGGGGGGGAAAAAACCCCAAACCCCAAAAACCCCCCCCCAAATTAAAAATTTTTTCCCAAAAAAAAACCCAAAAAGGGGGGCCCCCCCAACATTTGGTTTTTTTTTAAAAACCCCGGTGGCAAAAATTTTAAAAAGGGCAAAAACTTTAAAAAAATTTTAAAAATTTTAAAAAATTTTTAAGGAAAAAAAAACCAAAAAAAAAAAAACCCCCCCCCCCCCAAAAAACCCCGGGGGAAAAAAAACCCCAAAAACAAAAGAACCCCCCGGGGGGAAAATTTTCCAGTAAACCCTTTGGTCAAAAACTTTTAAAAAAAAAATTGCCCAAAAAAAAAAAAAACCCCCCCCCCCCCATTCAAAAAAAGGGGAAAAAAAAACCCCCGGGAAAAAAAACCCCCGGGGGGGAAAATTTTTCCCCCGGGGGGAAAAAAGGACCCTTTAAAACCCCCGGAAAAAAAAAACCCCAAAATTTAAAAAAAAAAAAAAAAGGGGGGGTTTTTTTTGGGGGGGGAAAAAAGGGGAAAAAAAAGGGGGAATTTTTTTCCCCCCCAAAACCAAACCCCCCCCGGGGGGGGGTTTAAAAAAAGGGGGGGGCCCCCCCGGGCCAAAAAAAAGGTTTTTTAAAAAAAAAAAAAAAAAAAAAAGGGGGGAAAAAGGGGAAAAAACCGGGGGCCCCCGGGAGCAAAAAAAAGGGGGGCCACCCCCAAAAAAGGGAAAAACCAAACCGGCCAAAAAAAAAGGGGGGGAAAACCCCTTAAAAAATTTTAAAACCTTTTCCCCCGGGGAAAACCCCCCCCAAAAAAAAAAGGGGGCCAAAAAAAACCCCCCCAAAAAAAAATTCGGGAACTTTTTTTTTCCCCCCCCCTTTTTGGGGGCAAAAATTTTGGAAACCTTTTTCGGAACAAAAAGGGGGAAAAACCCCCAAAAAAAAAACCCCCCGGGGGAAAATTTTTTTAAAACCGGGGGGGGAAAAAAAGGGGGGGGAAAAAGGAACCTTTTTAAAAAGGGGGAAAACCGGTAAAAGGGGGAAAAAAAAAAAAAAAACCATTGGGGAAAAAAAAAAAATTAAAAACCCGGGGTAAAAAAAAAAAAAAAGGGGGGAAACCCCCCCCCGGGGGGGTAAAAAGGGGGGCCCCAAAAAAAAAAAACCCCCCGGGGGGCCCCCCCCAAAAAAAAAAAATTTAAAATTTTCCCCCAAAAGGCAAAAAAAAAAACCCCCCCGGGCCCAAAAAAATTCCCCCCCCCTTTTTTTTAAAAAAAAACCGGGGGGGGGGCCCCCCCCCGGGGGGTTTAAAAAAAATTGGGGGAAAAAAAAAAGGGGGCAAAATTCATCCAACACCTGGTGAAAAAAAAAACCCCCCCCTTGGGGAAAAAAAGAACCCATTTAAAAATTTTTTTAAGAACCCCCCAAAAAAATTTTTTAAACCCCCCCCCTTTTAAAAAAAATTTAAAAAAAAAATTTGGGGGGAAATTTAAAAAACACCTGGTGGGGTTTAAAAATTGGGGGGGAAATTTTAAAACCCGGGCGGGAAACATTCTTTTAAAAAGGGGGGGAAAAAAATTTTAAAACCCCGGGGGGAAAAATTTTTAAACCCGGGGGAAAAAAGAACCCCCCGGGGGTTTTCCCAACCCCCGGCAAAAAAATTTTTAAAAAAAATTTTTTTTCAAAATTTTTTTCCCCAAAAAAAACCCCAAAAATTTTCCCCCAAAATTTTTTTCCCCCCCCCCCCAAAAAAAAAAAAACCCCCGGGGGGGGAAAAAAAAAAAAAAAAGGGGGGGGGGGAAAATTTGGGAAACAAAAAAAAAATTGGGGGGGAAAAAAGGGGGCCCCCCAAAAATTTTTTTTAAAAAATTTTTCCAAAACCGTTTTTCCGGAACCAAAACCCGGGAAAAAAAATTTTTTGGGGGGGTTTTAGAAAAAAAGGGGGGGAAATTTTTTTTTCCCCCGGGGGGAAAACTTTAAAAAAAAGGGGGGAAATTTTAAAAAAAAAGGGGAAAAAAAAAACCCCGGGAAACCCATTAAAACCAAAACCGGGCGGGCCAAAAAAACCCCCCCAAAAAAAAAACCCCGGGGGGGGCCCCCCCCCCGGGGAAAAAAAAATTTTTTTTAAAAATTTCCCCCCGGGGGAAAATTTAAAAAAACCTTTTAAAATTTTTTAAAAAACCCCCCGGGGGGGCCCCCAAAAACCCCCGGGGGCAAAAAAAAAAAGGGGGGGGGAAAAAATTTTTGGGGGGCAAAAAGGGGGGGAAAAATTTTTTTTTTCCCCCCCCGGGGGAAAATTTTTTTGGGCCCGGGCCACAGAAAAAACCCCCCCAAAAAAAAAAAATTTTTTAAAATTTTTCCTAAAACCCCAAAAAACCCGGAAAAAAATTTGGGGGGGAAAAAAGGGGGGGGGGGGGGGGGGAAAAAAAAAAAAAAAAAAATTTGGGCATTTTTTTTGGGGGGGGCCCCCCAAAAAAAAAAGGGGGGCCACAAAAAAAACCCCGGGGGGGGCCCCCCCCCCAAAATTGGCCCCCCGGGGGAAAATTCGGTAAAAAAAGGGGGGGGGAAAAAAACAAAAAACCCCTTGGGGCCGAAACCCCTTCGGCAACCCCCGGGGGAAACCCGGTAGCAAAAACCGGGGGAAAAATTTTGGCCCCCCGGGGGGCCCCCAAAAAACCCCGGCCTTTTAAAAAAACCCCCAAAAAAATTTTTTAAACCCCCAACAAAAAACCCCCCCGGGGGGGGGAAAAACCCTTTTAAAATTTTCCCAACCTTTTTAAAAAACCGGGGAAAAAATTTGGAAACCCTTTAAAAAAAAAACCAGGGAAAAAAAGGGGGGAAACCCAAAAAAATTTTTAAAAAAAAACCCCCCCCCCCAAACCCCAAACCCTTTTTAAACCAAAAAGGGGGCCCCCAAAAAAATTTTTTAAAAAAGGGGCCCCCTTCCCCCAAAAAAAAACCCCCCTTTTGGGCAACATTTTTTAAAAAAAGGGGAAAAAAAACCCCCCCCCCCTTTTAAAAAAAACCCCCCCCCCCCCCCCAAAAAAAAAAAAAACCCCCTTTTTGGGGGAAAAATTTTGGGAAAAATTTTAAAAAAAAAAAGGGGGGAAAAAAAAACCCCCGGGAAAATTTTTAAAAAGGGGGGAAAAAAAAAAACCCGGGGGGGTTTGGGAAAACCCCGGGGGGAAAAGAACCCCCCGGGGGAAAAAAAAAAAAAAAAAGGGGAAAAAAAGAACTTTTTGGGGGCCCCGGGGGAAAACCCCAAAAAATTTTAAAAAAGGGGAAAAAAGGGGGGGTCCCCTTTGGGAAATTTTTAAAAAAAACCCCCCCCGGGGGGAAAAAAAAAATTTTCAAAACCCAAAAAAAAATTTCCCCCCCCCCCCCGGGGGGAAAAAAAAAAGGGGGGCCATCAAAAAAAAAAAAAAATTGGGAAAAACCCCCAAAAAAATTTGGGAAAAAAAGGGGGGAAAAAAAGGGGGGGGGGGAAAAAAAAAAGGGCAAAACCCCCAAAAACCCGGGGAAACCCTTTAAAAACCCCCCCCCCAAAAAAAAAATTTTTTTTTTCCCCCCCCGGGGGGAAAACCCCTTTTTGGGGAAAATTTTAAAATTTGGGGGGGGGGCCCCCCCCAAAAAAAACCCCCGGGGGAAAACGGGAAAAAAACCCAAAAAAACCCTTGGGAAACCCGGGGGAAAACCGGGCAAAACCGGGGAAAATTTTTTAAAAATTTTAAAATTTTTGGGGGGGGAAAAAAATTTTTCCCCCCGGGGAAAACAAAAAAAAAAATTTTAAAAATTTTTAAAAATTCCGGGAAAAATTTGGGCCCCTTTTTTAAAAAACCCCGGGGGTTTTAAAAAATTTTTTTAAAATTTTGGGGGGGAAAAATTTAAAAATTTTCCCAAAAAAAACCCCCCAAAAAAAAAAAACCCCTTTTAAAAGGGGGCCAAAAGGGGGGAAAAACCGTGGGGAAAAGGGCAAAAAAAAAAGGGGGGGGGCCCCCAAAAAAAAAAAGGGGGAAAAAAAGCCCCCGGGGGGGGAAAAAAAAACCCCGGTGAAGGAAAAATTAAAAAAACCCCCCAAAAAAAAATTTTTTAAAAAAAACCCTTCGGGTTTTGGCAAAAAAAAACCCTTTAAAAACCCGGGAAACCCTTTGGGAAAACCCCCCAAAAAAAAAAAAAAAGGGGGGGGGGGGGGGGAAAAAAAAAAAAAACCCGGGGAAAAAAAGGGGTTTTTTTTTTTGGGGGGAAATTTTTTAAAAAAACCCCCCCCTTTGGGGCCCCTTTTGAAAAATTTCCGGAAAAAACCCTTAAAAAAAAAGGGGGCAACCCTTTTCCCCCTTGGGGCCAAAGGGAAAAAAAGGGGCCCCCCCAAAATTTTTAAAAACCAGGGGGGCCCCGGGGAAAAAAATTTTTCCCCCAAAAAAAAATTTTTCCCCCCCGGGGGGGTTTTTAAAAAACCCCCGGGGAAAGGAAAGGGGGAAAAGGGGGCCCCCCCAAAAAACCCGGGGCCCCAAAACAAAAAAAAAAAAAAAAAGGGGGGAAAAAAAATTTTTTAAAAATTGGGGAAAATTTTTTTCCCCCGGCCCCAAAACCCCAAAAAGGCAAAATTTAAAAAAGGGGGGAACCCCCGGGGGGCCCCCCCCGGGGAAAAAGGGGAAAGGGTTTTCCCCACCCCAAAAAAAAAAAAGGGAACCTTGGGGGGGGGGGGGGGGGGGAAACCCAAAAAAATTGGGGGTTTAAAAAAGGGGGGAAAAAAAACCCCCCCCGGGGGGGAAAAAAAAAAAAGGGGGGGGAAAAAAAAAAGGGGGGGGTTTGGGAAAAATTTTGGGGCAAAAAGGGGAAAAAAATTTCCAAAACCCGGGGGGCCCCTTCAAAAAAAAAAAAGGGGGCCCCCCAAAAAAAATTTAAAAAAAACCTTTGGGGCCCCCCCGGGGGGAAATTTAAAAAAAATTGGGGGGAAACCCCGGGAACCCCCCCAAAAAACTTTTGGGGAACCCCCGGGAAAAAAAAGGGGGGGGGGGAAAAAAAAAAAACCCCCCCCCCCCCGGGGGCCCCTTTTAAAAATTGGGGGAAAACCGGTAGAAAAAAGGTGGGAAAAAATTTTTTAAAAAGGGGGGGGGGGCCCCCAAAAAAAAAACCCGGGTTTCACCCAAAAAGGGGGAAAAAAACCCCCGGGAAAAAAACCCCCTTGGGAAAAAAAAGGGGGAAAAAAAAAAAAGGGGGAACAAAAAAAAAAAGGGCCCCATTGGGGCCTTCGGGGAAAAAAGGGGGCAACTTTCAGTAGAAAACCCGGGAAGGGAACCTTTTAAAACCCCAAAAAAAAAAAAACCCCCCCCGGGGCCGGAAAAAAAAACCCGGGGGGGAAAAAAATTTTTCCAAAATTTTTTTGGGGGCCCCCCCCCAAAAAAAAAAAAAGGGGGGGTTTTAAAAAACCCCGGGGGCCCTTTCCCCCCGGAAAAAAAAAAAACCCGGGCCCATTTTCCCCCCCGGGGGCCCGGAAAAACCCCGGGGGGAAAAAAAGGAAAAAAGGGGAAAAAACAAAAAAAAACCCGGGGTTTTTTTAAAAAGGGGGGGAAAAATTTTTAAAAAAGGGGGGGAAAATTTTTTTTTAAAAAAAAAAAAGGGGGGGCAAAAAAAAATTTTTTCCAAAAAATTTTTTTAAAAAAAAAAAAAGGGGGGAAAAAATTTTTTAAACCCCCCCGGGGGGAATTTTTTTAAAATTTGGGGAAAAAAAAAAAACCCCCCCCCGGGGGGGGAAAAAAAAAACCCCCCACCTAAAAAAAAGGGGGGGGGGGCCCAAAAAAAAGGGGGAAAACCAAAAACCCCCGGGGGGGAAAAAAAAAACCCCGGGAAAGGGGGGGGGGGGGGGGGGGGAAAAAGGGAAAACCCCCCAAAAAAAAAAAACCCCCCGTAAAAAGGGGGAAAAGGGGGGGAAATTTTCCCCCCGGGGGAAAACAGGGGGCCCCCTTTGGGGAAAAAAAAAAGGGGGAAAAAGGGAAAATTTTGGGAAAAAGGGCAAAAAAGGGGGAAAAGGGGGGGAAATTTTCCCCCAAAAAACGGTTAAAAAAAAAAATTGAAAAAAACCTTAAAAACCCCCCGGGGAAAACCCAAAAACCCCGGGAAAATTTGGGAAACCCTTTTTCCGGAAAAAAAAGGGGGGGAAAAATTTGGTAAAACACCGGGGGGAAAAAAAGGAACAACCCTTGGGGGAAAAAAAAAACCCCCCCAAATTTTGGGGGCCCCCCAAAAAGGGGAAAAAACCTTTGGGAAAACCCCGGGAATTTTGGGGGGAAAATTTTTGGGGGGCAAGGGGGGGGGGAAAAAAAGGGGGAAAACCAGGGGGAAAAATTTGGAAACCAAAAAAAAAAAAAACCCCCAAAAAAGGGGGACCCTTTTGGGGGGGGAAAAAAATTTAGAAACAAAAAGGGGGGGTTTAAAAACACCGGGGGGGGTTTTCTTGAAAACCCCCCCCCGGGGGAAAAAAACCCCAAAAAAAAAAAAAACCCCCCGGGGGAATTTTTTCAGTGAAAAGGGGGGGGGGAAAAAAAACCCCCCCTTGGGGAAAAAAAAAAGGGGGGAAAATTTTTTAAAAACCCCCCAAAAAAAAAAACCCGGGAAAAAACCAAACCCCGGGAAAACCCAAATTTGGGGGGGGAAAAAAAAAAAAGGGGGGGGGAAAATTTTCCCCCCCCGGGGCCCCCCCCGGGGAAAAAAAAAACCCCCCGGGGAAAACCAAACCCCCGGGGGGGGTTTTGGGGGAAAACCCCCCAAAAATTTTGGGGCCCCCGGGAAAAAAGGGGAAAACCGGGGGGAAAAACCCAAAAAAACCCCGGGGCAACTTTCCCGGCAAAAAAAAAAACCCCCCCCCTTTCCAAAAAAGGGAAAATTTGAAAAAAAGGGGGGGTTTTTTGGGAAGGAAATTTTTTCCCAACATTTGGTAAAAGGGTGGGGGCCCCCCCCCCTTTTGAACAAAAAAAAAAAACCTTGGGCCCCCCCCCCAAAAAAAAAAATTTTTTTAAACCCTTTTGGAAAAAACCCCCCCCCGGGGAAAAATTTTGAAACCCTTTTTCCCCCCCCCCCAAAAAAAAAAGGGGCCCCCCCCCAAAAAAAAAAAACCAGGGGGGGGAAAAAAAAACCCAGGGCCCCCCGGGGGGGGGAAAAAAGGGAAAAAAAAAAAAGGGGGGGGGCCCCAAAAAAAAAATTCCCCCGGGGGGGAAACCCCGGGGAAAAAAAAAACCCGGGAAAAAAAAAAACCCCGGGTGGGGGAAAAAAAAAAACCCCCCCCCTGGGAAAAAAATTTAAAGCAACCCCGGTGGGGAAAAAAAAAAAACACCGGGTTTCAGGCAAACATTCGGGAACCCCTTTCCCAAAAAAAAAAAAAAATTTTTAAAGGAAACCCAAGGGGGTTTTTAAAAAATTTTAAAATTTCCCAAAGGGGCCCCCAAAAAAAAAGGGGGGCCCTTTAAAAAAAAAAAATTTTTTGGGGGGGGGGCCCCTTCGGGAAAAAACCCGGTTAAAAAAAAAAAAAAAAATTTTAAAAAAAAATTTGGGGGGGGGGGGGGAAAAAAAAAATTTTTTTGGGGGAAAACTTTCCCAAAAAAAAAAAATTTTCCCCCGGGGCAAAAAAAAAGGGGGCCCCTTTTAAACAAAGGGGGAAAAAAAAGGGGGGAAAAAAATTTTTTAAAAACCAAAAAAATTTTTTAAAAAATTTGGGGAAAGGGGGGGGCCCCCCGGGGGGAAACCCCTAGAAAAATTTTTAAAAAACCCTTTTAAAAAAAAAAAAAAAAAATTCCCCCGGGGGGCCCTTTAAAAAAACCCCCGGGGGGGGCCCCCCGGGCCCCCAAACCCCCCCAAAATTTTCCCCCAAAAAAAAATTGGGGGGAAAATTTTAAAAAAGGGGGAAAAAAAAATTAAAAAAAATTTTAAAAAAAATCCCCAAAAAACCCCAAAAAATTTAAAAATTTTTAAAAAAAAAAAACCCCCCCCAAAAAAAAAAAAAAGGGGGGGGCCCCCCCCCCAAAAAAAATTTTTCCTTAAAAATTTTTTTTTAAAAAAGTTTTAAAAGGGGGGGGAAAAAAATTGCGGGGAAAAAAAAAAAAAAAAAACCCCAAAAAAAAAAATTTTTAAAAAATTTTTTTTTAAAAAAAAAACCTTTCCCAAAAAAGGGGGAAAAAAAAAACCCCCCCAAAGGTTTTTTTTTTTGGGGGGGGGGGTTTTTCCCCTTTTCCTTCCCCAAAAGGGGGGGGGGTTTTTAAAAAAAAAAAATTTTTTAAAAAACCTTAAAACCCTTTTTTTTCCCCCAAAAAAAAATTTTTTTTTTTTTAAAAAATTTTTCCCAAAAGGGGCCCCCGGGAAAAAAAAAAAAAAAAAATTTTTTTTTAAACAAAAAAAAAAACCCCAAAAAAAAAAAAAACCCCCAAAAAGGTTTTTTTCCCCCCCCAAAAACCAACCCCCTTTTTAAAAAAAAAAAAAAAAAATTTTTTTTAAAAAAAAATTTTTAAAACCCCCCCCCCCCAAAAAAAAAAAAAAATTTTAAAAAAAAAAAAAAAAAAAATTTTTTCCCGGGTTTTTTAAAATTTCCGGGGGGGAAAAAAATTTTTAAAAAAAAAATAAAATTTTTTTTTAAAAATTTAAAAATTTTTTAAAAAAAAATTTGGAAAAGGGGGAAAAAATTTTTTTAAAAACCCAAAAAAAAAGGGGGGAAATTTTTTAATTATTTTTTAAAAAAAAAAACCCCCAAATTCAAAAATTTTCCCTTTTTTTTTTCCCGGGAAAGGAAAAAGGTTTTTTCCCCCCCCTTTTCCAATTTTTCCCAAAAAACCTTTTTTTGGGGCCGGGGGTTTTTAAAACCCAAAAGGTTTTTTTAAAAAATTTTGGGGGGAAAAAAAAAAAAAAAAAAATTCATAGAAAACATTTGGTGCAGGCAACTTTCAAGAAAAAAAGGGTTTCAGGCAACATTCATTTAGAAAACTGGGCGGGGCACATTCGGAAAGCAACCCGGGGCCGGGAAAACTCAGTACAACCCCTTGGGCAGGCAACTTTCTTAAAAAACACCGGGAGCAGGCAACATTAAAGTATAAAAACCCTGGTGCGGGCCAACTTTCCGTGGGAAAAACCGGGTTGCAGGAAAACATTCGGGTTGGGCAACAACCTGGGGGCGGGCAACATTCGTAGAAACCCCCGGGTGCGGGAAAAAATTCATAGTAACCCCTGGTGCGGGGAAAAACATTCAGTGGGAAAAACCTGGTGCAGGAAACATTCTAGCAACACCTGGGAGGCAACTTAAGTAGCAACCCCTGGTGCAGGAAACTTTTCGGTAGCAAAAAACCCCTTTGGTGCAGGCCAACATTAGTAAACCACCCTTTTGGTGAAAAGGCCAAATCCAGTAGCAAAATGGTGAAAAAAAACATTCGGTAGCAACCCTGGGCGGGGGAACTTTTCCGGTAGAACCCCTTGGGGGCAGGAAACATTCAGTAGCAACCCCCGGGTGCAGGCAACATTCATTAGAAACACCTGGGCAAAAAATTTTTCAGTAGAAAACCATTTTTCCCCGGGAAACATTCGGTAAAACCCCGGGTGCGGGCAAAATTCTTTAGCAACCCCTTGGCGGGGAAAAATTTCGGGTATAAAAACCCCCGGTGCGGGAACATTCGGAAAACCACCCCCGGGTTTCCCAGGCAACATTCGTAAAAACCCCTTTGAAAGAAAAAATTTTTCCGTAGAACACCGGGTTTCGGGGAACATTCGAACCAAAAACCTGGTGCAGGCAACATTCAGTAGAAACCCCTTTGGTTGGGGGGCAAAAAACAGAAGCAACACCGGGTTTCAGGAAACTTTCAGGGGAAAACACCTGGTGGGAACATTCAAAGCAACCCCTGGTTAAGGCAACTTTCCCAGAAGAAAACCCCGGGGCAGGAAATTTTTATAGCAAAAACCTGGTGAAAGGAAAACTTTCAGAACAACCTTTTTCAGGCAAATTCGGTAACAACCCCTTGGTTAGGAAAACTTTTGGTGCAACACCTGGTCAGGGAACATTCAGAGAAAAAACCCCCCCCCCCCACCTGGTTCCAGGCAACATTCGGTAGAAAACACCTGGTTGGGAAATTCATTTCCCAAACCTGGGCGGGGAAAACATTGGGTTTTAGCAACCCCCGGGGTGGGGGGAAATATTCGTGGCAAACCTGGGCAGGCAACATTCTTTCCCCCAACACCTGGGGAAAGGCAACATTCATTTCAACACCGGTGCAGGAAAACATTCAGTAGCAACCCCGGGTTTCAGGCAACATTCTTTCAAAACAGGGGGCAGGCAACATTCATAGCAACCCCGGGTGAAAGGAAAAACTTTCGGTAGAAACAACCGGTTGGGGGGCAAAAAGGGGGTAGAAAACACCGGTGCAGGCAACATTCGGTACCCCGGGTGGGGGGTTTGGGGAAAAAGGTGGGGTTTTTGGTAGAAACACCGGGTGCAGGCAAATTCGGTAGCAAAAACCTGGGGCGGGGGCCAAAAACTTTTTCGGAAATCAAAAACCGGGGTGCGGGAAAATTTAGGGTAAAAGCAAACCGGGTTCGGGAAACCCCTTTCAGTGGGCAACACCTGGTGAAAGGGCAAAAATTTATTTAAAAAACCACCTGGTGAAAGGCAACATTCAAAACCCAACACCTGATGCAGGCAACTTTTTTTTAGAAAACCACCTGGGGGCAAAAACCCTTTCCCAATAACAACCCCGGGTGGGGCAACTTTTCAGTGGGAACAACCTGGTGAAAGGAAAAATTTTTTTTAGCAACACCTTTTGTAAGCAATATTTTTTACCCCCCCTTTTTGAAAAGGAAACATTAAATGTAGCAACACCAGGGGGCAGGCAACATTTAGTAGTAAAATTTTGGGTTGCGGGGCAAAACAGTAGCAACACCTGTGCAGACAACTTTTCAGTATAACACCTGTTCCCAGGCAACTTCAAAAAAAAAAACTGGGGGCAGGCAACTTTTCACACAAAAATTGGTAAAGAAACACTCAGTAGCCCCCCTGGTGCAGCCAACATTCAGAAACCCAAAAACCGGGGTGCTGCAACATTCATTACAACCCCTGGGGGCAGACAACATTCATTAGCAACACCTTGGTGAAAGGGCAACATTCATTTGAAAAATGGTGCACGGGAACTTTTCCATAAAAAACCCCTGGGCAGGCAAAAATTAAATAGCAACACCTGGTGCAGGCAACTTTCAGTAGAAAACCACCTAAATGCAGGCAACATTCAGTAGCAACACCGGGTTTGCAGGCAAAAATTCAGTTAGAAACATCGGGTTGAAAGGAACTTCAGTAGCAACACCGGGTGCAGAAACATTCCAGTAGAAACTTTTTGGGTGCAGGAAAAAACATTCCAGAAGCAACACCGGGTTCGGGAAACCCATTCAAAAGGAACACCGGGTTCAGGCAAAAAATTGGGTTTAGCAACCCCGGGTGCACCCAACATTCAGTAAGAAAACACCGGTTGCAGGCAAAAATTGAGTAGCAACCCCGGGGGGGCGGGGCAACATTCTTGCAACCCCGGTGGGACAACTTTTGGGTTGCAACACCTGGGTGCAGGCAACTTTTCAGTAGCAACCCCGGGTTGAGGGAAAACATTAGGTAGCAATTTTGGTGCAGGCAAAATTCAGTAGTAACACCTTGGGGCGGGCAGCTTTCCCAGAGCAACCCCTTTGGTCGGGGCAACATTCGTAGCAACACCTGGGGGCGGCAACATTGGTGCAACACTTGGGGGCAGGAAACTTTCATTTAGAACACCGGGTTTTGAAACCAAAAAATTCAGAAAGCAACCCTGGGGGAGGAAACCTTTCGGGAAAGAAACCACCAGGTGCGGGCCCAACTTCCCTAGCAACACCTGGGCGGGCAACTTTCATAGCAACACCTGGTGCGGGCAACATTTCGGTCCCAAACCCCTGGTGCAGGCAACATTCAGTAGAAAAACACCGGTGAAGGCAACTTTGGGAGCAAAACCTGGTGCAGGAAACATTCAGTGTAACACCTTTTTGCAGGCAGCATTCAGTAGAAACACCGGTGCGGCCAAACATTCAGTAGCAAAAACCGGCCCGCATGGAAAATTTTCCAGAAAGCAACACTTGGTGCAGGGAAAACTTTAAAAGTAGCAACAGGGGGTTTCACGCAACTTTCAGTAGCAACACCAGGTGCAGGGCCAACTTTCCCAATAGAAAACCCCGGGGTTTGGCAGGCAAATTCAGTAGAAAACACCTAGTGCAGGCAACATTCAGTAGAAAACCCCTGGGGCAGGCAACATTGGGTGAAACCCCTTTGGTGCAGGAAACATTCATAGAAACCCCCTGGTCAGGCAACATTCGGTAGAAACCCACCGGTGAGGGAAACATTCGGAAGCAACTCCTGGGGCAGGCAACTTTTCTTTTGCAAAACTTTGTGGGGAAACCCCTGGGAAAACAACACCTTGGCAGGCAACATTGGGTAAAAGCACCTTTTGCAGGAAACCCTTTGGGTTTGCAAAAACTAGGTGCAGGCAAAATTGGGGTTTGCAACACCTGGTGCAGGCAACATTTTCGGGTAGCAACACTTAGCTTTGGCAACATTCAGTAGCAACCCCTGGTTAGGAAATTTTTTTCCCTTAAAAAACACGGTGCAGGCAACATTCGGAAGCAAAACCCCTGGGAAAAGGAAAACATTCGCTAGAAACACTTGGTGCAGGTAATTTTTAAAGTAGAAAACACCTGGGCGGGAAACCCTTTTCATCAAGACCGGTGCGGGGCAACTTCGGGTAGCAAAAACCTGGTGAAAGAAAACATTCATTTAGCAACATCGGGTGCAGAACTGTCTTTAGAAGCAACGCCTGGTGCAAGCAACTTTCAGTAAAAAACCCCTGGTGCACAAACATTCATTACCAAAAACCGGGTTCAGGCAAACTTTGGGTACCCAAACACCTGGGCAGGCAAAATTTCTTTAGCAACATTTGGGTGCAGGCAACATTTTATTTGCAAAAAACCTGGTGGGGCCCCAAAAATTCATTGGGCAAAAACCTTTGGTGCAGGAAACGTTAAACAGCAACACCGGGGCAAGAAACCCATTCAAAAGCAACATTTGGTGGGGGGAAAAATTTTCATTTAAAAACACCTTTTTGAAAGGAAATTCATTTTGAAACCCCTGGTGAAAGGCAAATTCGTACAACCCCGGGTGCAGGCAACATTTAGTAAAAAACACCGGTAAGGCAACTTTCGTAGCAACCCCGGGTTTGCCGGGCAAAAATTCAGTAGCAACACCTGGGGGAGGCAACATTCAGTACAACATCTGGTGCAGGGAAATTCATTAGAACCCCGGGTTTGCAGAAACATTCAGAAAGCAACACTTGGTGCAGGCAACATTCAGTAGGCAACCCCTGGGGGCAGGCAACATTTAGTACCAAAAAGGGGTTCCGGGCAACATTCAGTAGCAACCCCTTTGGGTGCAGGGAACCATTCCGACCCAAACCCCTGGTCAGGGAAAAAATTTCATTTACAACCCCCCCTTTTGCGGAAACATTGGGTAGCAACCCGGGTGCAGGCAACATTCAGTATAAAAACCTGGGTGCAGGCAGCATTAAAGTATCAACCCCCGGGTTTGCAAGGAAACTTTCCAGAAAGCAACCCCTGGTGCAGGCAAAAATTCGAAGCAACACCAGGTGCAGGAAACTTTTTAATTTGCAACACCTTTTTGGCGGGGGGGGAAGTTCAGATAAAAACCACCGGTGCAGGCAAAAATTGGGTTTAGAAAAACATTTGGTGCAGGCAACACCAAATCAAACCCGGGTTTGGGGGAAAACTTTTGGGTTAACCCCAACCGGGTGCAGGCAATTTTTCCCGGTTAGAAACACGGGTTTGCAGGAACATTGGGGCAGAAAACCCCTGGGGGAAAGGCAACATTGGGTTGCAACACTAGGGGGCGGGGCAACATTCGTAGCAAACGGTGCAGGAACTTTGGGGGTAGAAACCATTTGGGGGCAGGAACATTTAGAAAGCAAAAAAACTTAGGGTGCAGGAAACATTCGGGTAGGCAACACCGGGTGCACAACGTTCAGTACAACAGCTGGTCCCAAGCAACATCCCATTTAAAAAAATTTTGGTGCACATGAATTTTTCAGTAGAACGCCGGGGGTCAGGCAACCCCCAGAACAACCCTGGTGCAGGCAACATTCAGTAGAAACCCCGGGTTGCGGGAAACCCTTTCATTGGGCAACACCTGGTGAAAGGCAACATTCATTTAGCAACATTTGGTGCGGGAAACATTCAGTACAAAAACCTGGTGCAGGCAACATTCTTTTGGCCAAACACCTGGTCCCAGGCAACATTTATAGCAAAAACCGGGGCAGGCAACATTAAATAGAAACACCTGGGCGGGGGAAAAACATTCGGTAGAAACCCTGGTGCAGGCAACATTCAGTAGCAACACCTGGTCGGGCCCCAAATTCGGTAGCAACACCTGGGGGCGGGCAATTTTCAAAAAGAAACCCCCTGGTGGGGCGGGCATTTAGTAGCAACCCCTTGGGTCGGGCAATTTCTATTAACTCCGGGCCCCAGGAAACATTCTAGAAAATTTGGGGGCGGGAAAAACTTCAGTAGCAACTCCGGTGCGGGGCAACATTAAAGTAGCAGCACCTGGGGGCGGGGCAAAAATTAAAGTAGAAACACCGGGGGAAAGGGAAAAAATTTGGGTGGAAAACACCTGGGCAGGCAAAAATTCGTTAGCAACCACCGGGTTCGGGCAACATTTATTTGGAAAACCCCTGGGCAGGAAAACATTCAGTAGCAACACCGGTTTGCAGGAAACATTCCGTAGAAAACACCTTGTGCGGGCAACATTGGGTAGCAACCCTGGTGCAGGCAAAAATTCGGTACCAAACACTTGGTGCAGGGAAAACCATTGGGTGAAATACTTGGTGGCGGGTCAACATTGGGGAAAGCAACATTGGTGCGGGAAAACATTCGGTAGAAAACCCTTTGGTGCAGGCAAAATTCTTTTACAAACACCTGGTGCAAGCAACCATTTGGGTAACAAAAAAGGGGGTGCAGGCAACATTCAGTAACAACACCTGTTTCGGGGCAACATTTTTTGGGCAACCCCGGGTTTGCAAAAAACTTTTCCAATAACAACACCGGGGGTTGGAGGGAAAATTCGGGAAATTTAACACCTGGGCAGCAACATTTTTTAGCAACACCTTTTTGTAAGAAATATTCATTTAAGCAACACCGGGGTTTGCGGGCAACTTTCAGTAGAAACACCGGGTTTGCAGGCAAAATTTGAAAATTTAACACTTGGTTAAGGCAACATTCAGTAGCAACACAGGGCAAAACAAAAAATTTCATTTTGTAAAAACCTGGGAAAGGCAACTTTTCAAAAACTAAAAATTGTGGGCCAACGTTCAAAACAAAACGGGGTGCAAGTAACACTCAGAAAGCACCACCTGGTGACCCAACTTTTTCAGTAACAAACACCTGGTTCATGAAACTTTTCAATAGCAACACCTGGTGCAGAAAAACATTCAGGAAAACACCGGGGGGAAAGGGAAACCCTTCAGAAAAAGGCAACATTTTGGTCACTAAAACATTCAGTAAAAACACCTTTTGCGGAAACATTCAGTACAACCCCCTGGTGCGGGCCCAAATTCAGTAGCAAACACCTGATGCAGGCAACTTCGTAAAAACCCCTTGGTGCGGCAAAAACCCAGTGCAACTCGGGTGCGGCAAAAATTCAGTGCAACCCTGGTGCAAATCATTCAGTATAACATTGGGTGCGGGAAAAATTTTCAGAAGCAACACCGGGGTGCAGGGAACTTTCATTTGAAACACCGGGTGAAAAGGCAACATTGGGTTGAAAACACCGGGTGAAAGGCAACATTCGTGGGCAACCCCTGGGGGCAGGCAACATTACAGCAAAACATTTTGGTGGGGAAGCTTTCAGTAGAAACCCCTGGTGCAGGCAAAAATTCGTAGCAACCCCTTTGGTGCAGGCAACTTTTGAGAGCAAACCCGGGGGCGGGGCAACATTCTTAGCAACACCGGGGTTTGCAGACAACATTTGGAGCAACACCTGGTGAAAAGGCTCATTAAATTTGCAACCCCTTTGGTTTGCACGCAACTTTAAAGGTAGAAAACCCCTGGTGCGGGAAACATTCAGTAAAAAAAAACCCCTGGTGCAGGCAGCTTTCATTTCAACAGGGGGTTTGCAAAAAAACCCATTCAGTAGCAACACCGGCGCAGGCAACTTTCCCAGTAGCAACCCCTTGGTGCAGGAAAAACATTAAGAAAGCAACACCTGGGGGCACGAAAACCCCATTCATGCAACCCCTTTTTGGGGCGGGAAAACCTTTCAGAGCAAAAACAGGTGCAGGGCAACATTCATTAGCAACACCTAGTGCAGGAAAAATTCATTTGGCAAAAACCGGGTTTCAGGAAACATTGGGTTACAACACCGGGTTTTGCAGGCAAAAATTCCTTAGCAAAAAACCGGGGTGAAATTTCAACATTGGGGTTGAAACCCACCGGGTGCAGGCAACTTTCCCTTTAGAAACCCTCCGGGTCAGGCCCAACTTTCTGTAGGGAAACCCTTTTTTGTGCGGGGCAACCCCGGGGGTAGCAACACCTTGTGCAGGCAACATTGGGTTAGCAGCCCCGGGTTTGCAGGCAACATTCGGTAGCAAAAAACAAAGGTGAGGAAAACATTGGGTTAGCAAACCCCCCCCCCCCCCTTTGGTGCGGGGAAAACATTGGGTTTTGGCAACACTTGCGGAGGAAAACTTTTCAGTAGCAACCCCTGGTTCGGGCCCAACATTCTGGGCAACACCGGGGAGGCAACATTGGGTAGCAACACCTGGTGCGGGCAAAAATTCGTTAGCAAAAAATTTGGGTTTGGCAGGAAAAAATTTTTTTTAACAACCCTGGTGCAAGCAACCTTCATAGCAAGCCCTTTGGTGCGGGCAACTTTCCCGGGTAGAAAAACACCGGGGCAAAAAACTTCGTAAAAACATCTGGTGCATAAAACATTCATTTAGAAAAACGCCGGGTTTGAAAGGGCAACTTTTCAGTAACACACCGGGGTGCAGGGGGAAAAAATTCAGTACAAAAACCTTTCTTTCGGCAAAAAATTTGGGTTTATAACATGGTGCGGCAACATTGGGGTAGCAACACTTGGGGGCAGGCAACTTTTTAGAAGAAACCCCTTTGGTGCAGGAAAACTTTCGTGGAAACACCTGGTAAAGAAAGTTCAGCAGAAAAAACCGGGGGGCAAGCAACTTTTCAGTAGAAAATTTTGGGTTTGCAGGGAAGATTCATAACAACACCGGTGCAGCAACTTTCATAGAAACCCCGGGTTGCGGCAACATTGGGTAGAAACCCCCGGGTTTCAGGCAAACATTTAGTAACAAAAAACCTGGTGCGGGGCAACATTCATTTGGAAAAACCCCTTTGGTGAAAGGCAACATTCAGTAGCAACCCCCTGGTGCAGGCAACTTTTCGTAGCAAAAATCTGGTGCGGGGAACTTTCAGGCAAAACCCCTTGGGGCGGAAACTTCATAGCAACATTTGGGTTTGAGGAAAACATTCGTAGCAACCCCCGGGGTTTGCGGGGCAACATTTAGGGGGAAAAAAACCCCGGGGGGTGGGGGGCCCAAACTTTGGTAGAAACCCCGGGTTGCAGGGAACATTCCGAGAAACACCTGGGGGCGGGCAACATTCAAAGCAACACCGGGTGCAGGGGAAACCATTCGGTACAACCCCTGGTGCGGCAAAAAATTTCAGTGAAACCCACCGGTGCAGGCACATTCAAAATAAAAACACCTGGTGAAAGGCAACATTTCAGTCCAAAAAACCTGGTGAAGGGGGCAACTTTTCGGGGAAGCAAAAACCAGGTGCGGGCCAAACATTTAGTAGAAAACCCCTGGTGCAGGAAACCTTCAGTAACAACACCCTTGGCGGGCCCAAAATTCGGTGGGCAAAAACTTGGTGCAGGAACACACGGTAGCAAACATTTTGGTGCAGGCAAAAAACCGGTAAAAACTCCGGTCAGGAACATTGGGTAGCAACACTAGGGGGGCGGGCAACTTCCGGCAGAAAAAAATGGGTGCAGGCAACATTCGGTGCAACATTTAACGCAGGCAACATTCGGGGTAGCAACACTGGTTAAAGGGAACATTCAGTAGCAACCCCGGGCGAGGCAACCTTTCGGTGGGAAACCCCCGGGGTTTGGGGAACAAAAAATTTTGGTAAAACCCCCTGGTGCGGGGGCAAAAAACAGTAGCAACCCCTTTGGTGCGGGGAAAACATTAGGTAGCAACACTGGGAGGGAAAACATTCAGTAGAAACCCAAGGGGTTTTGCGGGGAAACTTTCCCAGAGCAAAAACCTGGGGGCAGGCAACATTCAGAAAGCAACCCCTGGGGGCGGGAAAACATTCGGGATAGAAAAACATTTGGGGCCCAGGAAACATTCAGTAGCAACCCCGGGTTTGAAACCCCCAAAAAAAATTCAGTAGAAAACACCGGGTTTGAGGCAAAATTTCAGAAAGCAACACCGGGTGCGGGCCAAAAATTTCATTAGAAACCCCAGGCAGGCAACATTCATAGAAAACCCCTTTTGGGGGCGGGGCAACTTTCCCGGTGGGAAAACACCGGGAAAGGCAACATTCAGTAGCAACACCGGGTTTGAGGCAACATTCGGTAGAAACACCTGGGGCAGGCAAAATTCGGTGGGAAACTTTTGGGGGCGGGAAAACATTCTTTTAGCAAAACTTTGTGCAGGCAACATGGGTAGAAAACACCTTGTGCAGGAAAACATTGGGAAGCAGAAACCGGGTTTCAGGCAACATTGGGTAAAAAACCATTTGGGGGCGGGCCCAACATTGGGGTAGCAACACCTGGGGGCAGGAAACCCATTGGGGGTTTAGCAACAAAAGGGGCAGGCAACATTCGGTAGAAAACACCTGGGCAGGCAAATTCGGAAAGCAACATTGGGGTAGGCAACATTCGTACAAACCCCTGGTTCAGGAAAAACATTCAGTAGCAAAAACCCTGGTGCAGGAAAAACATTGGGGGTAGCAAACCCCTGGGCAGGAATTTTTCGTTAGCAACATTTGGGTGCAGGAAACTTTTAGTAGCAAAAACCTGGTGCAGGGAAAACCCTTCAGTAGCAAGACCGGGTGCGGGAAAACGTTCAGTAGCAACCCCTGGTGCAACCCAAATTTCAGTGCAATATCGGTTGAAACGCCCTTCATTTAACAACGCCTGGTGAAAAGCAACATTCAGTAACAACACCTTTGAAAGGAACATTCAGTGAAAACCCCCTGGTGGCAGGAAAACTTTTCCCGGTAGCAACCCTTTTCCCGGGGGCAAAATTCGGTGAAAAATTTTTGGGTTTGCGGGGCAAAAAATTTAGTAGCAACACCGGGTGCGGAAACATTCAGTAAAAACACCGGGTGCGGCAACTTTTCGGGCGGGCAACCCCTAGTGCAAGAAAACATTCAGAGCCAACATTTTTTTTGGCCGGGGGGGAAAAAAATTCAGTAAAAAAACCCTGGGGGAAAAGGCAAAAATTCAGTGCAACCCGGGGGGCAGGAAAAATTTGGGTAGCAAGGGCCGGGTGCAGGCAAAAATTTGAAAACAAAAAAGGGTCGGGCAAATTTGGTAGCAACACCGGGTGCAGGCAACATTCGTAGAAAAACACCTGGGCAGGCAACTTTTCAAACAACATCTGGGGGCGGGGAAATTCAGTGGGGCAACCCCTTTGGTGCAAAAAAATTTTCAGTGAAACATTTTGGTGCAGGCAACTTTCATAGCAAACCCCCTGGGGGAAAGCAAAAAATTTATTTAGCAACACCGGGTCCCGGGGCAACTTTCAGTAGCAACCCCCTGGTGCGGGGGAACTTTCCGTGGGCAACACCGGGTGAAAGGAAAACTTTCGAAGAAAACCCCGGGTGCGGGGAAAAATTCGGTAGCAACCCCGGGTGAGGAAACATTCATTTAGTAACACGGGGGGCGGCAGCATTCAGTACCCAAAAACTGGGCAGGAAAAAATTCAGTAGCAAACACCTGGTGCGGGGCAACATTCAGTACAACACCAGGTGCGGAAAAAAATTTTGGTAGAAACACCTGGTCAGGCAACGTTCAGAAAAACACCGGTGAAAGGCCCAACAATTCGGTGGGAAAACTTTTTGGTTCGGGGCAAACTCGGTAGAAACCCGGGTGCAGGGAAAATTCGGTAACAACACCGGGGTGCAGGAAATTTCGGTAGCAAAACACTAGGTGTAGGCAAAAATTCGGCAGAAAACCCGGGTTGCGGCAACATTCGGAAAGCAAAAAATTTAAGGGGCAGGCAACATTCAGTAGAAAACCCCCTTGGTTAAGGGAAAAATTCGTGGGAAACCCACCTGGGCAAAAAAACATTGGGTTTAGGCAACCCCCTGGTGCAGGCAAAAACGGTTCAACACTTGTGCGGGCAACATTTTTTAGAAACATTTGGGTGCAGGCAACATTCAGTACCCAAACCGGGTCGGGGCCAACGTTCCCGTAGAAAACCCCGGGGAAAAAGGAAACATTCAGTAGCAACATCGGGTTTGCACTGAACTTTCGAAAGAAACGCCGGGGTGCGGCCCAAAAACTCAGAAAACAAAAAACCTGGTGCGGGGCAACATTCAGTAGCAAAAAAACCCTGGTGCGGGCCCAAAAACTAGAAACACTTGGGTGCGGGGAAAAACTTTTCATTTAGCAACACTTGGTGCAAAAAACTTTCCCAAATAGGAAACACCGGGTTTCGGGGCAAAAATTCTGTAAAACCCAAAACCTGGGCAGGAAAACATTTATTTAGCAAACCGGGGGGCAGGAAAACTTTCAAAGCAACCCCTTGGTGCGGGGGAAAAATTCGGTAGAAAACACCGGGTGCGGGCAACTTTCAGTACCCTACACTGGGCGGGCAAAAATTCGGTTAGAAACCCCCCCGGGTTGCGGGCAACATTTTTTTGAAAACACCGGGCAGGGCGCTTTTATAGCAAAAAACCTGGGGGAAAGGGTTTTTCTTCAGAAAGGAAAACCCCTTTGGCGCGGGGGCAAAAATTCATAGCAACACTTGGTGCAGGAAACTTTTCAGTAGCAACTCCTGGTGCGGGCCCAACATTCAGTAGCAGCCCTTGGGGCAGGAACTTTCATTTGAAACCCACCTGGTGCGGGGAAAAACATTTAGTGGCAACACCTGGTTGCGGGGGCAACTTTCAGTGCAACACCTGGTGCGGGGGGGGGGGGGGGGCCAACATTTTGGGCAAAAACCCGGGTTTGCGGGAAGGCAACATTAAAGTAGCAACCCGGGTTTCCGGGCCAACTTTGGGGGTAGCAACACCTGGTCCCGGAAAACTTAAAGAGCAAAACAACCTGGTGCAGGCAACATTCCGTAGAAAACACCTTTTGCGGAACATTCGGTAGAAAACCCCGGTGAAAGGAAAACCCTTCGGTAGCAACACTTGGTGAAAGGAAAAAATTGGGGGTAGCAAAAACTTGGGGGCAGGCAACTTTTCGGTACCCAACGCGGGGTTGCAGGCAACTTTCCCGGTTAAAAAACCCAAGGGGGCGGGACAACATTGGGTTGCAAAACCCCTTTGGGGGCAGGAACATTCGGTAGCAAAAATTTTAGCGCGGGCAAAATTCAGGTAGCAACGCCTTGTTCGGGGCAACATTCGTGCAAAAACTGGTGCAGGAAAAAATTTTTGGTGGGCAACACCTGGGCAGGCAACATTCGGGAAGAAAATTTTTTTGGGTGAGGCAACATTTGGTAGCAACACCGGGTGCGGGCCCAAAAAGCAGTGGCAGCACCTGGTGCTTGAAAACTTTTCGGTAGCAACACCTGGCGCAGGCAACTTTTCCGGAAAGCAAAACCTGGTCGGGGCAACATTCGGTAGAAACACTTAGCGCGGGAAACTTTCATTAGCAACCCCCTTTTTTCAGGAAAACCTTTCCCATTTAGCAACACCGGGTTTTCAGGAAACCATTGGGTAGAAACACCGGGTTGCGGGCAACATTCGGTGGGCAACTCTTGGTGAAGGGAAAACATTTAGTGGGCAACAAATTGGTGCAGGAAAACATTCAGTAGAAAACACCTGGTGCGGGAAACCCTTTTCGGTACAAAAACCGGGCCGCGGGAAAAATTGGGGTACAACACCTGGTGAAAGGAAAAAATTCAGTAGAAAACACCTGGTGAAGGCAACTTTTAGGAAAACACCTGGGGGCAGGCAACATTCATTTGGGCAACACCTGGGGAAAGGGAAAACTTTCCCAAAGCAACCCCGGGTTTTCAGGCAAAAACAAAACCCAACCCACCTGGGGGGCGGGAAAACATTCGGGAGAAAAAACCGGTGCAGGCAACAGTCGGTACCCAAACCCCTGGTCGGGCAACTTTCGGTAAAAAAAACCACCTGGTGCAGGAAAACATTCAGTAGCAAAAACCTGGCGAGGCAACATTCGTACAAACCTTTGCAGGCAGGGGAAACATTAGAAGCAACACTTAAATTCGGGGAACTTTCCAGTGGGCAAAAAACTTGGTTCAGGAAAACATTCAGTAGCAACACCCTGGTGCGGAAAAACTTTTCGGTAGAAACACCTGGTGCAGAAACATTCTGGGAAACCCCTGGTGCAGGCAACTTTCAGTAGCAACACCTGGTGGGGGGAAAAACATTCAGTAGAAAAACACCTGGGGCAGGGCAACATTCAAAGCAAACACCTTGGTTTCGGGCAACATTCAAAAAGCAACCCTTTGGGTTTGCATGCAAATTCAGTAGCAACCCCTGGTGCAGGAAAACATTGGGGTACAACCCCTTGGTGCAGGCAACATTGGGTGCAACCCCTGGTGCAGGCAACAGTCATTTGAAACACCTGGTGCAAGCAACATTCGAAGAAACACCGGGTGCAGGCAACTTTTCATAGCAAACCTGGTGGCGGGGGAAAATTTTTTCAGAAGAAACCCCACCGGGTTTTAAAGGGCAACATTCAAAAGCAACACCTGGTGAAAAGAAAACATTCATAGAAAACACCTGGTGCAGGAAAAACCTTCAAAAGAAACACCTGGCATGCAACTTTCATTAGAAAAAACCGGGTGCAAGCAAACTTCAAAACAACCCCTTTTTGGAAAAGAAAACATTCATAGAAACCCCCGGGTGAGGCAACTTTCAGTGGGCAACACCTGGTGGGGGGGGAACTTTTCAAAAGCAACACCGGGTTGGGGGCAACTTTTCAAAGCAAACCCCGGGTTGAAAGGAAAAACTTTCCCCGGGGGGTTAAAGCAACACCGGTGGGGGAAAAAAATTCCCAGAAGCAAAAAAAGCTGGTGCAACCCAAACATTCAGAAAGAAACCCCGGGTTTGAGGAAACCCTTTCCCAGTAAAACCCCTGGTAAAAGCAACTTTAAAGAAGCAACACCGGTCCCAGGGAAACATTCAAAAAAGCAACACCTGGTTCAGGCAAAATTCGTAGGAACACTTGGTTCGGGGAAAACATTCAGTGGGCAAAAACCCTTTTGGGAAAGGCAAAAATTCGGTGCAACACCTGGGCGGAAAACATTCGTGGAAAACCCCTGGTGCAGGGCAACATTCAGTAGCAACACTTGGTTAGGCAACTTCCCATAGAACACCTATTGCGGGGAAAACTTTCCCGGTGGGGAAACACCTGGTGCGGGGGTCTTTCCCAAGTAGAAAAACCCCTTGGTGCAGAGGCAACATTCAAAAGGGCAAAAACCGGTGCGGGGGCAACATTCAAAAAGCAACCCGGGTTGGGGGGGGGGGAAATTCAGTGAAAACACTTTTTTTCGGGGGAAAACATTCAGTAGAAAAACACCTATTGCGGGCAAAAATTGGGTAAAAAACCGGTTTGCAGGAAACATTCATTACAACACCGGGTTCGGGCAACAAATAGCAACACGGGTTTAGGAAAACTTTGGGGGTAGCAACACTATTGCAGGAAACCCTTTTCAGTAGCTACCCCGGGTTTGCGGGGCAACATTCGGTAGCAACACCGGTGCAGGCAACATTAAATTAGCAACCAAGTTGAGACAAAAAAGCGGAAAAATAAAACCTTAACAGATAAACAAAAAACATTTTCACCCAACGGGAAGGGTTTCAATCCCCAAATTTGATCCTAGTAAGGTTTTCCCTTTTTCCCCCTACAAGCCGGCTCCCTTAACCTGAGTGCACCAAAAAAACAAAAAAAGTAAAAGAGTGATTCATAATTTTCCCAAAATGCAGGGTAAATATCGGGATTTAAAGGGAGGGATCGAAATTTTAAAAACCTTTTTTTTAAATTCCAGGGAAAATAGAAAAACCCCAAATATCTTCAAAAAAAATAATGGTCAACTGTCACTTACACAGCTCTAAACCAGTTCGAACCCTCCATCTTCCACTATGATAGGCCAGCTTAGAAGCCAGTCAGATGAGTATTTTCTAGTTATAATAGAAAGATTTACATGCAGCTGCAGACTCCGCAAAGAATGTTGGAACACTGCTATAATTCAAAAGGAATTTCTAGTAACTTATAATAGGTAAGAAATACCAAATTTTACTTATCTTGTAATATTTGATCAAATTTCCGTGTGTTAATTACCAGTTTCAGGAAGCTAGACATAGAATCATTATTTTTTTTAAAGTCAGGTCCATTTTCTGAATGCAGATTTTTTCTTCTCAGTCAAACGTGGCACAGATGTGCTTTGACACTGAGTTACTCATTCTAACAATTCACGATAGGGATCAGGCTTCTGGATAACATTGATAATGTTCTCTTGCAACTATTTCTTGACCTTTTTGACATATGACACTTGGAACCGTCTTGTATATGGTGTGTCGTGACATTAATCTTGTAAAATGTGAGGAAATATTCCTCAGACATCTCTTACTGTATGTTCAGACTTTGCAAATGATGTTGGGTTACATGCGACCCAACGTAATTCGCGAAACGTGTATATAATATTCCCCAGCTTGATCCTACGCATTTCCACAACATTCCTAACCGTCTATGTATAGGATAGAACAGTGGTAAAAGTTTAAAACCAATCAGAAGTGGCTTTCTCAAGTTACGACATATACCAAAGCTGAAAACAATTTATGTAAAATTAACTAGACAGGGCCCCTTAACATTCCACTAGTTTCAAGAACATTTCACTTGTTATAGTTTTCTAATGCCGAAAATCTGAAGCCGATCAAACATGGGTTCTCAGATTATAAACAAAACACTCTTGAAGGAAGAAAGAAAAAAATCAGACACCTACGTTTAAGAACTTCTCATGAGAGGCAACATTAGGCAGCAGTATTGTGAGAAGAACACTATAATACCCTGTGAAGGGGAAAAACTACATCATGGGGACGGAACAAACAACACTGCCATAAGTGATGGAACACTTTACAAAAATAAGTCTGGGTAAAGAAGGATTCAACAACAGCAACAGGAGCAACAATAACAATATACCGATGAAGATAACACTAAGAAAACTACTATCTTTAGTGTTTATAGCCAACTGTTACCACCATTTGTACATTTGTCAAAGTTCTATGCGGAAAATTATGCTGGACTCGATTAGTCCTGTAGGTAACTGACTAGTGTTTCGGTTTGGACAGTAACTATTCAGTGGTCAAGCTGGGGTAGAAGGTAACTATTTAGTGTTCAGGCTGAGGCAGTAGGTAACAGATTGGAAGCATTAGGTAACTACTCACTACTCAGGACGGGAAGTGCCAGGAGAATGTCCTTCTGCTGAATGGTCTTGAAGATACCGAGGCGGTGACCTGGTATGGAGGCGCAGTATGTCTTAGCGTCTGCATATTTCCTCAACATCGTGGTATTTAGGTACAACAGACCGTCCTTCTCCCACGAGTATGTTCCAGGGACAGAGTCTGTAAAGAAGGGAAAATAATATGCTGTTGAAGACTTTATTCGGATTAATGCCTTCGTAGAGTTAATAACCTAGGATCACCCATTGAAAGAAAAGTCACCACAGACCTCAGCTCACACACTGAGGTCTGTGGTTCGATCCCCGGTACGGGTGAAAACGTTACGACGTGTTTCCTTAGCACACCTACTATGACCCCTGCTCACCTTTCAGTAAAACAGGCACCCGAGTGTTAGTCGACAGGTGTGGTTCGCATCCTGGAGACAAAAAATTATATAATTTGCTCAAAATGCTCTTCATAAGAAGAGGCTCTCTATATAGTAACATGTCATTGTTGTTAGTTAGGCCTGCATACGTTATATACAGTATTAATATTGTTATTCCAATTTTTTGTAGTTTTTATATCCTCTTCAGAGATTCAATCCACAGCTGTCTACATATTCCTATGTATCTGTTCAGTGCTAGGTAACAGGAGGAGCACATGTTAAGAGACTTGCCTATACGTTCTTGCCCTTCACAGGTATTCGTCTAAAAGCCATTGTGGTATAATCTGACTCTTGACCAAACTACTGATCTATCTAGCTGGACCTAAACAGATATACTTCAGATTTTAGCTGTGCTTGAGATAGTTGACCTCAGGTTCCTGGGCCTCTTAACAATGTTGATCTCCAGAAAAATTCTTGAAGGGATCTTCTCATTGACCTCAAACCACAGCTGTGTTTGACTCCAGATTTCCTGGAAGTCAAACAGAGCAGCTCCTGATCCTTCGATAAACTGGAAACGAAATCGGCTTTCTTAAATAATTTTAGTTAGAAGTCTACTGCCTTCATTTACAGAACTTACAAGAAATTTAAGCAGTATTTGAGTGGGCTCATCTCCAGTTCCAAGACCCACTGAAGGTGTTGAGCTACAGCTTCTGAACCCTTAATGATATAACAAGCTGTGTTTGAAAAGGATAAATTCCAGCTTCTATGCCTGACATATTGCAATTAAACTTCAGCTGTGATGGAGAGGGGTGCAAGTTCAATACCTGGGCCAGTCGAAGATATTGAACTACAGCTCCTGACTCCAACTTACATTCATACTACCACAATTATATCTTACTTTCCCACCCGTATAATTCACTCTTACACCCCTACAAATACACTTGCACACTTCTATAACTCATAATTCACCCCCAACCAATCCCCTCACTCATACCACTCCGCTCACCACTAACAATCCCCTCACTCATACCACTCGGCTCACCACTAACAATCCATCTCACAATATCAACTCCAATACCTCTACAATTAATACTTACACTCTCACACCCCTATAACTCACTTCCACAAATCCACTAACAACTCTGTAATTCACAGCCCCACACGTACAACTCCCCGACCTTGCCTTCTTACTCCCCAACTCCTAATGTACTTCTACTGCTTCAATACATTTCCTACATACACATTAACCAAACTTCGAACTTGCTAATTATAATTGCTCCAACAACCCAGATGAAGAGCTTGATGTTTGGACAAAATCACATTACCCTTATTTCCTCTCATTTGGCCCATTTACGAAAAGTTGGTACACCTACCAGAGAGCAGAGATGACATGAACAAAGTTGGTACACGTACCAGAGAGCAGAGATGACATGAACAAAGTTGGTACACCTACCAGAGAGCAGAGATGACATGAACAAAGTTGGTACACCTACCAGAGAGCAGAGATGACATGAACAAAGGTGGTACACCTACCAGAGAGCAGAGATGACATGAACAAAGTTGGTACAACTACCAGCGGGCAGAGATGACATGAACAAAGTTGGTACACCTACCAGAGAGCAGAGATGACATGAACAAAGATGGTACACCTATCAGAGGGCAGAAATGACATGAACAAAGTTGGTACACCTACCAGAGAGCAGAGATGACATGAACAAAGTTGGTACAACTACCAGAGGGCAGAGATGACATGAACAAAGTTGGTACACCTACCAGAAGGCAGAGATGACATGAACAAAGTTGGTACACCTACCAGAGAGCAGAGATGACATGAACAAAGTTGGTACACCTACCAGAGAGCAAAGATGACATGAACAAAGTTGGTACACCTACCAGAGGGCAGAGATGACATGAACAAAGTTGGTACACCTACCAGAGGGCAGGGATGACGTGAAGAAAGTTGGTACACCTACCAGAGAGCAGAGATGACATAAAGAAAGTTGGTACACCTACCAGAGCAGAGATGACAAGAAGAAAGTTGGTACACTTACCAGAGAACAGAGATGACATGAACGAAGTTGGTATATCTACCAGAGAGCAGAGATGACATGAAGAAAGTTGGTACACCTACCAGAGCAGAGATGACAAGAAGAAAGTTGGTACACTTACCAGAGAACAGAGATGACATGAACAAAGTTGGTACACCTACCAGAGGGCAGAGATGACATGAACAAAGTTGGTACACCTACCAGAGGGCAGGGATGACGTGAAGAAAGTTGGTACACCTACCAGAGGGCAGGGATGACGTGAAGAAAGTTGGTACACCTACCAGAGCAGAGATGACAAGAAGAAAGTTGGTACACTTACCAGAGAACAGAGATGACATGAACGAAGTTGGTATATCTACCAGAGAGCAGAGATGACATGAAGAAAGTTGGTACACCTACTAGAGAGCTAAGATGACATGAACAAAGCATCACAAGTATTAAATACCGGATATTGCATACGATGCTGCATGTACTAGTTATCAAAGATCCCTGGAGAGGGTTTCAGGGATAAACGCCCCCGCGGCCCACTCTGTGACTAGACCTTGTGGTGGATCAGAGCCTGATCAACCAGGTTGTTACTGCTGGCCGTACGTAAACCAACCTATAAGCCACAGCCCGGCTGGTCAGGTACTGACTTTAGGTGCCTATCCAGCGCCTTCTTGAAGACAGCCAGGGGTCTATTTGTAATCCCCCTTATGTGTGCTGGGAGGCAGTTAAACAGTCTTGGGGTTCTGACACTTATTGTATTGTCTCTTAGTGTACTCGTGGCGCCCCTGTTTTTCACTGGGGAAATGTTGCATCTCCTGCTGAGTCTTTTTCTTTAGTAGGGAGTGATTTTCGTGTGCAAATTTGGGACTAGTCCCACTGGGATTTTCTAAGTGTATATTATCATATATTTATCTCGAATGGTTCCCGGGAGTACAAATCAAGGGACTTCAACCATTCTTAGTAATTTATGTGCCTTATTGTACTTATAGTTCTCTATACATTTTCCAGGCCTGCAATTTCGCCTGCTTCGATAGGGGCCGTTAGTGTGCAGCAATATTCCAGCCTGGAGAGAACAAGCGATATGAAGAGAATTATCATGGGCCTGGCATCCCTAGTTTTGAAGGGTCTCATTATTCATCCTATCATTTTCCTTGAAAATGTGGTAAATAAATAGTTGTGAGCTTTGAAAGTGAGATCCTCTGACATTATCACTCCCTGGTCCTTCACATTAGTTTATCGCTCTATTGTGTGATTGGAATTTTTTTTTATACTCCGATGCACTTTTAATTTCCTCGAGTTTTCCATATAGGAGTAACTGAAATTTCTCTTCATTGAACTTCATGCTGTTTTCTGCGGCTCATTTCAAGATTTGGTTGATGTCCACATGGAGTCTTGCAGTGTCTTCGATGGATGACACCTTCATGCAAGAGGAAGACACGGTGCAGTGACTTACATCTCTGTCTATGTCAGATATGAGGATAAGGAACAGGGTGGGGGCGAGTATTGCGCCTTGTGGAAGAGCTTTTCACTGTGGCTGCCTCATAGTATACTCTGTTTACAATTACCCTTTGTGTTCTATTTGTTTTTAAGTTATAGATTCAGGTGTTACATTTGCTAGATAGCAAGGATGATATAAGGTGTTACATATTAGACTGCGGAGATGATTTGAGCAAGGTGCCATATCTACTAGAGAGCGTGAATTATACATCCAAAATCCTGACAACTAGATATCCGGAATAAACTGAAAAAGACAATTATTACAAGTTAAGGTAACTGGTCTTGTTACAGTTGCTTGAAGGACTCTTGGTGTTCTACCGAAAAGTCTGGAGTAGATAAAGCATAATGACAGGCAGAAGTGTATGTCTACGCTGCTGAAACACAGGTTGTCGTTAGGAGCTGATGCGAATGTCTTAGCGACTACAATGTGTCTGTCATTTAAAAAATGTCTCCAAGTACATAGTTATACATTTGTAGCTCTCTATAAGAAGGTTATTGAATAGTTTTCTCAAGAACCATCCACTGATGAGAGAAAATCCTATGGCTGTAACAATTTTTGTTTTATTTAGAGAAATTGGATACTCCAGCAATGGGTTGTTACCCTATTCTATATGATAGTTATGTAGTGGGAACAAAAGTTAACTGTGTTTTATTGTCATATTCCATCTTTCAGGATAAGTCACAAACATAATGTTAGAATCTTTTAGCCTGAACTGCCACACTTCAGTAGGGTAATGACGATGTCAGGTATTCCATTAAGGATTCATCAGCTACCGGAGCTTCGAAGTTTCCGTTCCAATACAGAAAGTGTTTCTTTTATTTGGGAATTAATTTTTACGATAATTTCTCCATCTGTGCAGAGAGGAACAACGAAAATTATATATGGACGAGAGAGGAAAAGTATGTGGATAGAAGGAGAGGAAATTTTAAGTTATAATATATTGATAGCATTAACCTGGCAACAACCAGCCTGGGTATCATGAACAAATTCAGCCTCACGTGTTCTAAGCAACTTGCAATGAAGGCAGTTTACGAATTATTTTCTAAAATTTTATCTTGAAATATGTTGTTATCGCAGTTTGCTGACATAATTACTGCATATGCTTTAAGCTAGCAGTTTATATATCATGGGTGATTAAAAACGGTTCACTGTCTCTTGTTTCTGTCTGTCTGTCTATCTGTCTGTCTGTCTGTCTGTCTGTCTGTGTTTCTCTGACCTTGCCTGTAGAAGTAGGTGGCGTTGGTGGCGTTGATGGTGGGGTAGTTGGTGGGTCCTCCTCTAGCAAGTCTACACTCGCTCCCACCTCCAACATTCTGCACCAAAGACCATGCACTGCAATTCCCTGTCACCATGCACTGGTTCTTACACATGCCTGTTTAGTAAGAATATGAACGTACGAAGGGTTTGTACAAATTCTTTATTTTAACCAGATACATGTATCTTTCTTGCTTTGCACTACCCGAGTAGGGTATCCCTAGTATCCCCTGATCTCAGACCCCTGAACCTCAGTGCACACAAGAGTCGTAGCAGCTGTACCTATCAAACCTCAAATGTTAGAGGAGCTACAACCAAACTCCCTCAAGAGCCCCAGAAGCTATACTTTAACCTTCTCAATATATACAGAAACTGGAGATCAGAACCTTAAATTGACGTAGTAGTTTTAGCTCTACACAAACGATCCGGGTTTGTAGATGCCAATTTGCAGTTTTAGTTAAAAATGTATATGTAACTCATTCAAGGGTGAAGTAAAAATAAATGTTGATAGGGTGATCAATTCTTCCAAATGAAAATGATGGGCAAATATTTTTGTTAGTTGGTTTGGGTTTGAGGACTTGCATAGTATACGTCATTTAAACTGCTGCAGTGTTACTCCTTCCTTATGTTCTTATGATGATTAAGAGACATGTGCAACATGTATTTGACTGATGAAGCCTACCGTGTAGGCGAAACGTTTCGTCAATAAAGATACCCAAGTGTTGCACATGTGTCTTATTCATCAACTTGTCCGTATTTTATACTCTTTTCAACATAAATTCTTGTTTGCCTGGGAGAGTTCAAGCTCCTCTTCCTCTTGAGCGTTTGAATCTGCAGCTCCTGGCCCTTTTTAAGGTGTTAAACTAAAGGTACGAAGCTTTATGAGTAGGTTACTAAGGCTCCTGGACCTCGCGCAGGTGTTGATCTTTAGTTCAGAATCTTTTTAGAGGGTTGAGCTACAGCTACTCTGCCTCTTGAGGGACATAAGGGACTTACGTTGTCTCTTGAAGGCACTGAGGTAGAGGGGGCTGGTGTATGGCAATCAGGGGATGTCTACCTCAGGTTGTGCATCAACTCTAACATCAACTTTGAAGCCATTCTCCTCCTCTCCTTACGCCTTCCTCTTTGTATTGGACTGATGAAGCCACTGTGTGGCGAAACGTTTCCTGAATAAAGATTCCCATATGCTGCATAAGTGTCTCAATCTTCAACTTGTCGGTTTTTCAAACCATTCATCACAAGCCAACATAGATAGGTGGGTTCTAAAGTTATTGAACACAAAGCAATATCTTAATTTGTATAATCAATTTTAATCTGTAAGTACGATACACCACTGTTGACATTTTAAACACAGTCAAGTTTGTAATTACAAGTTATTGCGAACCTTCCTTTATGTATGATATACCAGTGTTGGAAGTTTAAACCCGATCAGAAGAGGCGTTCTTTTGTTATCAAACCAATTTTAGGTCTTTATTCATTCATATTTGGGAAATTGGCAACTATACACTCAATAACAACTTGAAAGTTATTATTAAGTTTGTAAAGAAGACTAATAATTAAAATTTGAAACTGATCAGATGAAGTGTTCTCAATTTATTGTGCAAAAACTTTGAAACGAAAGAAAAAAAAACAGAATCCGACAACCATTAGGAATATGCCTTAGTAGGGATACCGTGACTGGAACAATACTGTGAGAAATTATATGAATGAAATTTGCAGGCACAGTCCTGAATTATTACACACACATAATATGAGGAGGGCACACATAAAATAGACAGAACATTTATGGTGCCCCGTAGCCTGGTGGCAAAAGCTCTCGCTTTACACGGTGAGGGTCCGATTTCGATTCCCGGTGAAGGGGTGGAAACATTTGACGTGTTTCCTTACACCGGTTGTCTACGTTCACCCATCAGTAAATTGGGGACCTGGGTGTTAGTCGACTGGTATGGGTCGCATCCTGGGACAAAACTGACCTAATTTGCCTGAAATGATCAGCATAACAAGCGGCTTTCTATATAGTAGTACGTCACTGATGTCAACTAGGATTGTATACCTTGTAAATGTACTTGTAATAAATAAAGATATTAAATATTCAATATTATTATTGATATTAGTTGTACCTCGGGGATAAGGAGGATTTTAGGGACACTGGGTCGATACCCACCCACTCATCCTACACTCACACAAGCTGCTGGACCTTTAATAGTTATGAATTATTAAATTTAAACCACCACTGGTAAATTATGTTTGTGGACTGTAAATGAATTATTAATAACCTGACTTCACTAATTAGTGATTTGGTCGACAAAATATACACATGTATAAGAGAATGTATATAGAGAATGTACATAAATTGCATATATCAATTTTATATTGCATAATCAGTGCAATATTATAAATGCAAATTTATATATATATATATATATATATATATATATATATATATATATATATATATATATATATATATATATATATATATATATATATACATAATAATAAAATAGTAATAATTGAGGTTAATGATACACATTAATCTTGGAAATACAAGTATAGTGTTGCCAGATATGGGTTTTCTCCAAATTTGGAGTTTTTTTTACAGTGTTGGCGAGAATTTTGGAGATAACTTTTCTTGTTCACAAGAGTACAAGATTCAGCTGTAAGCTAGTAATTAAATTCTTGGTATCATGGTTCTCCCTGTGATAAATTTAAATGTCTTGATTGCCACATAATATACAAAATATTCATTTTATTTCTATATTTTACAGACCCCAAGAACCAAGATGAAATGTTTTTAGTTAAAAAAGAAACAAGAGAAGACTTTGAATTTAGTGTGCAAGACTGCAAAGCTGACTGATTTCTTCATACGAGTTCCATAATATGATATACCGATTCAATCTCAGTCATCAGAAGCGGACACAAATACCTCTTTGATCACTTCAAAATCAAAATATGATAACTCTGGAATCAGTGAGGTATCACAAGCAGGTTCATCTACCACGTCTCACAAATGATCTCACTTTGCCTGTAAATTTTCTTGATTCTTCTACTTCAAATGTTGATTCAAGTTTTTTTTATAAGACATTCTAGAGTTGAAATAATTGCTGAAAATGAAAGTTTAGTGGACCATGGTGATGGTAGTGAAATGATTCAGTCTGCAAAAGATGAAGTAAATATAGCAAAAGATTCAGGGTTGTGGCTTGATTTCTCTGCTCATGTGGCTTATTTAATTACCTGTGAACCCAGTGACTGTCAGCACCACACTGAGAGAGAGAGAGAGAAGAGAGAGAGAGAGAGAGAGAGAGAGAGAGAGAGAGAGAGAGAGAAAAAAGAGAGAGAGAGGAGAGAGAGAGAGAGAGAGAGAGAGAGAGAGAGAGAGAGAGAGAGAGAGAGAGAGAGAGAGAGAGAAAAAAAAAAAAAAAGAGAGAGAGAGAGAGAGAGAAAAGAGAGAGAGAGGAGAGAGAGAGAGAGAGAAAAGAGAGAGAGAGAGAGAGAGATGAGAGAGAGAGAGAGAGAGAGAGAAAAAAAAGAGAGAGAGAGAGAGAGAGAGAGAGAGAGAAAAGAGAGAGAGAGAGAGAGAGAGAGAGAGAGAGGTTATTGTATTTACCATTAACAGGATCAGTTCACTGTTTTGTTTGTAAACTGCTTACTCCTAAAAATTTCTCACATTTTTTTTATATGAGAAGGGTTCAGTGACTGGCGAAATACTATTGTCATTGATCATCATGAAAAATGCACTTCTCACCGTTCCTACCTCATCTCCCACAACATACTCAACCCCCTGTCAATTTGGGTTCAGGCCTAATAAAAATACTAATGATGCTATTATACACATGCTAGAACACACATACACTGCAATAGAGAAAAAAAGAGTCCCACTGGGGATCTTCATTGACTTACGTAAAGCTTTTGATACAGTTGACCATGACTTGCTCTATATAAAATTGTCGCACTGTGGTATAAGAGGGCACTCCCTCAACTACCGAAAGTCTTACCTCAGCAACAGAAGCCAATGTGTGTACACAAACGGGGCAAACTCTTCCGCACAGCCAATTACAGTTGGTGTCCCACAGGGAAGTGTCCTAGGCCCTCTTCTCTTTCTCATATACATAAATGACTTACCAAATGCATCGCAACTACTCAAACCCACACTATTTGCAGATGACACTACATACGTCTTCTCTCACCCGAGCCCAGTCACGCTAGCCAATACTGTAAATACCGAATTACAGAAAATATCTACCTGGATGAGGACTAACAAACTTACTCTAAACATTGACAAAACCTACTTCATTCAGTTTGGCAACAGAGCTACAGATGTCCCTCTTAACATAATGATAAACGGATCACCTATCACAAAACTCACAGAGGGAAAATTCTTAGGAATCCATCTTGATAATAGACTCAAATTTCAAACACATATACAACAAATTTCCCAAAAAATTTCCAAGACCGTAGGCATACTATCGAAGATACGGTACTATGTTCCACAGTCAGCCGTCCTGGCCCTATATCACTCACTTATTTACCCCTATCTCACCTATGGAATTTGTGCATGGGGCTCAGCAACAATAAACCATCTCAGACCATTAATTACCCAACAAAAGGCTGCAGTCAGAATAACAAATTCCCACTACAGGCAGCACACTCCACCAATATTCAAAACTCTAAACCTACTCACCATACAAAACATCCATACTTATTACTGCACCTACTACATTCATAGAACACTTAACTCTGATATAAACCCTCCCCTCAAACGTCTCCTTACCAACCTCAACAAAATACATGACCATAACACAAGGCATAGATCACTTTTTGATGTTCCGCGTGTCCATCTCACACTATGCAAAAACTCAATGCACATAAAAGGCCCTAAAATCTGGAATTCATTACCTGTGAATATAAAGGAAACACTGTCTGTTTATATATTCAAGTTTCTTCTCAAAAATCACTTACTCACCCACAACTAAATAAATACTGAATAATTGTATCTCATAAATTGTATCTCATAAATGTTTCTCATTATTGTATCTCATAAATGTCTAACCTGTGACCCAATCAAACTTTTTTTTTAAATACATTACCTAACAGAACACTCCATTCTATTGAATACACAGCAACACAGTAAATGACCATATGACCTGTCTTTGTAATACTCATTTGTGCTAGATTGTTATCTGTTTACAATAATGTTTTTACCACTGAATATATCATTGCTTAGTTAATCTTAAGTTAATTTTAAGCCTGCCCATAATGCTCTGCATACAAGGGGCTTTGGCATGTTGCACTGTAATAACTGTATTCCTTTGTACTTCCCTGTATCATGTTCAAATAAATAAATAAATAAATAAATAAACATAACTCACAGAAAAGGTGCCGGGTTGGTACAACACTTTGAAAAGCAAATTCAGGAAGAGTGTTATTACTGGGAACATGTCTTAAGGCCTGTCATAGTTGTTATTACTGGGAACATGTCTTAAGGCTTGTCATAGTTGTTATTACTGGGAACATGTCTTAAGGCGTGTTATAGTTGTTATTACTGGGAACATGTCTTAAGGCGTGTTATAGTTGTTATTACTGGGAACATGTCTTAAGGTCTGTCATAGTTGTTATTACTGGGAACATGTCTTAAGGCGTGTTATAGTTGTTATTACTGGGAACATGTCTTAAGGCCTGTCATAGTTGTTATTACTGGGAACATGTCTTAAGGCCTGTCATAGTTGTTATTACTGGGAACATGTCTTAAGGCCTGTCATAGTTGTTATTACTGGGAACATGTCTTAAGTCCTGTCATAGTTGTTATTACTGGGAACATGTCTTAAGTCCTGTCATAGTTGTTATTCTTAAGTTAGTTGAACGTGTTTTGGCTTTTCGAGGAACAGAAGAAAGATTTGGATCATTGCAGAATGGGAATTTTTAGGGCTGCTTGAGCTCATTAGCCAGTTTGATCTATTTTAACATTTCACATTCCAAAATATGGAAATTCTGGCAAAGGAAATCCTTCTTACCTGTCGAAAATCACCAGTGAAGAGCTCATTCAATGACTCAAAAGGTCTACGCGCTCATTCTTGACGAAGTAAAATCTTCTGGTTATTTTAGTTTGTCCTGTGATTCAACACCAGATCTATCACATATCTATCAGTTAAGTGTTGTACTTAGGTACTTAAAAGATGGATAGCCTATTGAACGCTTTTTAACCTTTCTGTAAATGAAAAGCCATACCGTTGAGGAATTGACAAATTAGGTATTACAGCACTTGCGTGAAGTTTGTAAGCTAAACTTTACGAAATGTAGGAGTTAATCTTACAACAGCACTAACATGTCTGGGCGTTATAAGAGAATGTAGCAAAAAAATTTAGAAGCAAATAAGTTTGCTATATATGTGCCCTGTGCAGGCCATTCACTAAATCTAGTACTGTTGACTGCTGTCAAGAGGGGGTTAATTTCTTCTCTACGGTGCAGTTGCTCTATATCTTTTAACAGCCTCATCCAGCCGGTGGAAAATTCCTATATGTTGTATTGGAAATGAAAGTGTCTTAAAATCCTTCTCAGATACCAGATGGGAGACGCATGCTATGGCAACAACAGCAATTTTGAAATCTTCCCTTAAAAATTAAGAAGAATAAAAATGTATTGCTGAAGACCAGTCACAAAAGAGACACTAGAAGAGAAGCAAATGATATTGCAAATAAGATCCAAGAGCTAGAATTCGTTTTTACTTTGATATTTTGGGAATGAGATTGTGCAAAATTTTCATAGAGTAAGTCAAGCTCTACAGAATGATGATGTGAACTTAAAAATATATGTAGATCTGTACGGATCATTAGCCGTCCAATTGCGCACTTCACCAGATGAATCTGAAAGATATGAAGCAGCTACAAAGGAAATGCTACCAGATGTTGATTACAAGGCAGCTCAGACTCGCAAACGTATCAGAAAGAAGTTACCCAATGAAGGAGATGCACCAGAAGTATATCTGAATGTCTGAGATACATTTCGTCTCACCACCTTTTACACAATTGTTGACAAACTTGAAAATGAGATGAGAAGAAGAGGAGAGATATACAAAGAGATAGCAGAGAGATTTTCTTTTCTAAGTGATGTGCCACATAATGTCACTTCATCATCTACTGAAACTGAAAAGTATTCTCAGTGTTGTCAAACGCTGATGTTGACTCAGAGAACTTTAACTCTAATTTCTCAGCTGAGCTTCAATAGTTTCACTCATATGTGCATCATAAGTTCAGTGCAACAAAAATGTAAAAACAAGATTCAGTCATGCTGAACTTTATAAAATAATTTTAGCAGACAATGTTGAGTGTGACTTTCCAAATGTAGACATTTGCTTTAGTATATTTTTAACATTAATGGTCACAAACTGCTCAGTTGAGCGTTCATTTTCTCAGGTAAAGTATATTAAAAATACCGACAGAACTATGCAACAAGACAAGACAGCCTGGATGCCTTATCTACTAACACAGAAGCAGATGTGCTTAGGGCCTTTAAAGGTATTGGAGACTGAAGGGCCTTAAAAGGCATCAGGGACTTTAGGGCCTTTAAAGTTATTAATCCAGCCCTGACAACTTTCAACACGTTACACTGGTCAGCTCTTACCCAATGTTTGCTTATTTTTCGAGCCAGAATTGTTTTTCACCCATTCTCATTGCTGCCTTAATTTACCCTAAATACTTATCCTTCATTGTAACTTGCTAGACAAGTAGTTATATAAACCCTCCTTCCAGAGGATTTATGTAACTACTGTGTGTAAGGAATAGTCAGTCCAAATAATTGTTCTTGGGGATTTCGCGTGTCTATTTTCCCTACCCAAACCATTGATTACTTACAGAAGCTGGTGCTGGGGAGGACAAGAAACGCATTAGCTGGGAGGAAAGTAGTGTTCTCCATCATGAAAATATTCCCCGACGGTGACTGTATTAGTCGAACACTGGGTTGTAGGCCCGGTGTGACGCCACAGTACCACAGCAACAGCAACACTACACTCCAACCACACACCGCAAACATTTCACAGCTGAAATGGTAGAAAAATAACTTAATTCTTTGTTTCAAATCAGCCACTAATAGCTACCATCTTGGTTCTCGTGGCTAATGCATATTTTAAGCAATTTTGCTGCTGAAGGAATTAGTGATGAACCCCACTTACTTATCCAGCGAGTGAACACATCCAGTGAGTGAACACATCCAGTGAGTGAACACATCCAGTGAGTGAACACGTTCAGTGAGTGAACACGTTCAGTGAGTGAACACGTTCAGTGAGTGAACTCGTCCAGTGAGTGAACACATCCAGTGAGTGAACACATCCAGTGAGTGAGCACATCCAGTGAGTGAACACATCCAGTGAGTGAACACATCCAGTGAGTGAACACATCCAGTGAGTGAACACATCCAGTGAGTGAACACATCCAGTGAGTGAACACATCCAGTGAGTGAACACATCCAGTGAGTGAACACATCCAGTGAGTGAACACATCCAGTGAGTGAAGACGTTCAGTGAGTGAACACGTTCAGTGAGTGAACACGTTCAATGAGTGAACTCGTCCAGTGAGTGAACACATCCCGTGAGCGAGCACATCCAGTGAGTGAACACATCCAGTGAGTGAGCACATCCGGTGAGTGAACACCACCAGCGAGTGAACACGTCCAGTGAGTGAACACATCCAGTGAGTGAACACGTCCAGTGAGTGAACACATCCAGTGAGTGAACACATCCAGTGAGTGAACACATCCCGTGAGCGAGCACATCCAGTGAGTGAACACATCCAGTGAGTGAGCACATCCAGTGAGTGAACACGTCCAGGGAGTGAACACGTTCAGTGAGTGAACACATCCAGTGAGTGAACACGTTCAGTGAGTGAACACATCCAGTGAGTGAACACGTTCAGTGAGTGAACACATCCAGTGAGTGAACACGTCCAGGGAGTGAACACATCCAGTGAGTGAACACACCCAGTGAGTAAACACGTTCAGTGAGTGAACACAACTAGTAAGTGAATACATCCAGTGAGTGAACACAACTAGTAAGTGAACACATCCAGTGAGTGAACACAACTAGTAAGTGAACACATCCAGTGAGTGAACACAACCAGAAAAGTGAATACATCCAGTGAGTGAACACAACTAGTAAGTGAACACATCCAGTGAGTGAACACAACCAGTAAGTGAATACATCCAGTGAGTGAACACAACTAGTAAGTGAACACATCCAGTGAGTGAGCACATCCAGTGAGTGAACACATCCAGTGAGTGAACACACTTAGCGGGTGAACACATCCAGTAAGTGAACACATTTAGTGGGTGAACACATCCAGTAAGTGAACACAACCAGTAAGTGAACACAACCAGTAAGTGAACACAACCAGTGAGTGAACACAACCAGTGAGTGAACACAACCAGTGAGTGAACACAACCAGTGAGTGAACACAACCAGTGAGTGAACACAACCAGTAATTGTTGCTGTGGACGTAGAAATAGTGTTTGCAAATAATTTTGCCTGTTTACAAAGCTAGGCGCCCATAGTTATCTGGAGTCTGGCATTGTGGATAAAGTACTGTATATTCTGATGCAGAGTTTACAGGTTCGAGTCCTGCTGTGGACGTAGAGATAAAGTTTGTATATGTATATATATATATATATAATATATATATATATATATATATATATATTATATATATATATGCAAAACAACCACTGTGAAAGAGTTTTTTTTTATATTTTATTTAAAACATTACAATACAAGGTGGAAATTATGTTAAAAGGTACACAAAATGAGTTAAATCACAAATTCCCAATTCACCCTTACAAAAATGATTACAACAGACAAAAGTGTTGTGACACCCTAATACCACACACCAAAATACCCCCAGTTATACCAGAGTTAAATACCTGTGAAGGCTGAAACTTTTGCCACAATTTCACCCCCCCCCCTCTCGCAAAATATAACCATCACCAACCTGACTGCATCTTAACTTAACATTAAAGGATACATAGGAATTACACTATCATGAGTGATACAGTAACATCTTAGACACAAAAATATTAATAACAATTAAATGGGATACATGTCATTACTTAACACAATGACACCTCAACCTGGTGAAAGAAAACCCCAAAAGCTTAATTTTCTAAGAAGGTTGCAATATTGAATGTCAACTCTCAAAGGCAACTTAGTTGCAGTCTTAGCATGTAAACCCTATTCATGCAACATAGTATATAAATAAAACTGTATATTATGAAAAACATCACAGAATACAAAGGTATCAAGTATAAACCGCAGCCATGTAGCGGCTACACAAAAATTCCACATACTTCCCTAACACAGACGAAACAAAACAAAATTTTTGTGACAACTGCACCTAAACACAACTCACATCATAGACTTAAGACTGCTTTTGTAAAAATAGATAACAACATAATAATATGACTTAAGACTGCTATGTACATAGATAACAACATAATAATATGACTTAAGACTGATAGTACATAGATAACAACATAATAATAGACTTAAGATTGCTATGTACATAGATAACAACATAATAATATGACTTAAGACTGCTATGTACATAGATAACAACATAATAATATGACTTAAGACTGCTATGTACATAGATAACAACATAATAATATGACTTAAGACTGCTATGTACATAGATAACATAATAATAAATCTAATTTGAATGGATCACAGTTGATCAATCAGCCTTCACATATCAGGCGTTAGAGAGTAATTCTTATAGTACAAGTCCAACTTGCATGTAGTCCCATCTCGCTACATACAATAATATGCGTATTATCTACACATAATACTAACACACTGGACAAGCAACTGTCCATCACTTCCAATCAATATGCTGCCCTACCCTCGCTCTGCACAGTGATGTAGGCAACCCCCCCCCCCTTGAATACTTATCCATCAAACACTACTACCTTGAAGGACAGGAGTACTATATGAATAGTGTATAGTCCATGTCACACAAAAAACTGGCCAGCTCCACAGGTGCCAGCACCCGTGGTCCACATATTATTCACTCACGCATCATTCATCCAACACTCACGCAAACATTTGTTGTCATCCATTACCAGGAGGGCGACCCCGTTTTCACCCATGACTTCCCTACCCCAGCAACACTTTTCCCAAACGTACCCTCCCCTCCCTCGTATATTACAAGTCTAATAAAACCTGTTAACGTAAGTTTGCCTATATCCCTCTGAAAAATCCTTCACCCACCTCCTCCATAAAAATTTCCTTATTTCTGCATACCGTTTTATAGAACGTTACCGCTAACACCCTCCCTTCACCTCAGTAACCTGTTTCCCCGCAATCCCCAACACTATATAGATTAATCTGCCATAATGTATCCCACAGCTCTGATTACACTTTCCTCCCAAAACCCCCCCCGTCGAGACTTAATGCTCTCAATACAGAAATTCCTTTACCTCCTATCCTATTTATCACCCTATTTAACCACCCTTGACACTCCTCATTCCATCACAAAAATATACTACATGAAAAGCCGACTCCTCCCCCCCACATATCCCACACTCCCCCCGTCAACGACGCGTCTATCCGTTTGAACCACACCCGACGGTAAATGCCCTGCAGAAAACGAAACAAATTTCATCCCGAACAGAGGTTGCAACCTCATCCTACTCAACCTATTCCATATACTTCCCCATGCATACATGGGGAAAATTCCCTCTACAGGCGCTACAACCCTCCCGGCTAACAATCAAAACAACCCACCTATTTTAACCTTTGCTGGCTCTCGATCCCACGCCAGAGCCCTCAACACAGTTTCACACTCATGCAACTCAACTCCTGTATACATCCGTTGCAATCTGTTATGGATCCTGGCCAAACCCCCCCCCACCCACACTTTCCCTCATCACCTCCCTTTTAATTACCTGGAGTTTACCTGGAGAGAGTTCCGGGGGTCAACGCCCCCGCGGCCCGGTCTGTGACCAGGCCTCCTGGTGGATCAGAGCCTGATCAACCAGGCTGTTGCTGCTGGCTGCACGCAAACCAACGTACGAGCCACAGCCCGGCTGATCCGGAACTGACTTTAGGTGGTTGTCCAGTGCCAGCTTGAAGACTGCCAGGGGTCTGTTGGTAATCCCCCTTATGTGTGCTGGGAGGCAGTTGAACAGTCTCGGGCCCCTGACACTTATTGTATGGTCTCTTAACGTGCTAGTGACACCCCTGCTTTTCATTGGGGGGATGGTGCATCGTCTGCCAAGTCTTTTGCTTTCGTAGTGAGTGATTTTCGTGTGCAAGTTCGGTACTAGTCCCTCTAGGATTTTCCAGGTGTATATAATCATGTATCTCTCCCTCCTGCGTTCCAGGGAATACAGGTTTAGGAACCTCAAGCGCTCCCAATAATTGAGGTGTTTTATCTCCGTTATGCGCGCCGTGAAGTTTCTCTGTACATTTTCTAGGTCGGCAATTTCACCTGCCTTGAAAGGTGCTGTTAGTGTGCAGCAATATTCCAGCCTAGATAGAACAAGTGACCTGAAGAGTGTCATCATGGGCTTGGCCTCCCTAGTTTTGAAGGTTCTCATTATCCATCCTGTCATTTTTCTAGCAGATGCGATTGATACAATGTTATGGTCCTTGAAGGTGAGATCCTCCGACATGATCACTCCCAGGTCTTTGACGTTGGTGTTTCGCTCTATTTTGTGGCCAGAATTTGTTTTGTACTCCGATGAAGATTTAATTTCCTCATGTTTACCATATCTGAGTAATTGAAATTTCTCATCGTTGAACTTCATATTGTTTTCTGCAGCCCACTGAAAGATTTGGTTGATGTCTGCCTGGAGCTTTGCAGTGTCTGCAATGGAAGACACTGTCATGCAGATTCGGGTGTCATCTGCAAAGGAAGACACGGTGCTGTGGCTGACATCCTTGTCTATGTCGGATATAAGGATGAGGAACAAGATGGGAGCGAGTACTGTGCCTTGTTATATTCTACATTCTCCTTCTGGGTACTCTTCTTGGCTAACATATCAACTTTATCATGAAGGAGTAATCCAATGTGTGATGGGATCCATAGCAATTGTACATTAATTCCTTTGTCCCTAATTTTTGAGTATCTATACCTGGCTTCCCCAATGAGCATGTTGTTGGAGTCATTATATGAGTCAAGAGCCTTCAATGATGACATAGAATCAGTAATGATGACAGAGTCAAGCTCAGTGTCATAGGTTAGCTTTAGCGCCATTAGGATTGCAACCAATTCAGTTTGCAGTGTAGACGCCCAGTGTTAATTCTTATGCCTAACTCAACAAATTTATTACGTTCTTAACTAGGGAGGTGGCAACAAGAGCAGATGCAGCCCTGCCAGAAGACTCCTGTTTAGATCCATCATGGTATATAACTTGTGATAACTTATTACTAACCAGCTGGGTTTAGAAATTTCTTCTTGAGCAGTTGCTCTAACAAGAGATTTAAGGAAGTGATTACTAGCAATGACTTCTTGGGGGGACTTGTAGGTATTTTGATATTTAAATGAACACATCTTCCATGGAGGGGTGAAATGCTTTTTGTTGCCTACAGTGATACAGTTCATGCAGGTTATAAAACAATGCAATTGCACGTTTTCACAATCCATTTAGATATGGTGTATTTACTCTAGACAACTTGGTAAGATTCACTGTGACAGTGTCTGGTTCGTTTCTCAACATTCTAATACCGAGTACAGTGTTAATTTCAACAATCCTATCACTGATACTAGAAATACCAAGCTCCTTCCTCATGTTAAGAACTTTTTTTAGATCTGGGACAGCCAAGAATAACCCTTGAGAGTTTTCATTTTGCATTAACTCCAAGGGTCGGAGAGAACTTTCTCTAGCTAATATCAACATGGGAGCAGCAATAATCAATTAAGGACCTAACATAGGCTATGTACATCATTCTCACGATTCTCACATTAGACACATAGGGTTGGGATTGTAGCCAGCACGCTTTGAGAGCATTTAGCCTAGCTTGCAAATTTTGTTTAGTTGTGGGATAGTGGATTTGTTAAAGGGTACAACAAAACCAAGATACTGTAAGTTTTAACGTAGCTAATGATTTCCACCCTGCAAATAGATGGGTGGGGGGGTCGTTTGCTTGTTAATATCTTTGTTTTAGAGGAAATATTATGAGGCCTAGTCGATTACAAATTTCTTTAAATTCATTAAGAATGGTATTCATCTTCTTATGCCCTGTTGTATGGATCATGATATCATCAGCATAGCTTATAAGCTATATGTTTAGGTGAGGCGGTAGAGCATTTTGGAGAGCATTAATCAGAATAAATTTAAATAGCATGGGAATAAGAACTCCTCCCTGCGGTGTACCTAAAAAACATTTTTTTAGAATCACTTCTGAAGCCTTGGTAAAGGACAGGGATATTCTATTTGACAGGTATCCTATTATCCCGCAGAGTAAGCTACCACCAATATTCATTTTGGCTAGTTCATGTAGTATAAAGTTCTGTTCGCAAAAATCAAATGCAGATTTTAGATCAAGAAAAGTGGTAAAAACTAGTAGAGGTGTGTGCAGTGAGAAAGGTGGAAATACAGTTCTGCACACTTTTACCTTTCATGAACCCATAGAGGTAGGGGGAAAGTTGATGTCTGATTCTGTAGTACAGTCTGTTAAGCATCATTCTTTCAAAAGTTTTACAAAGACAACTAGTTAAGGAGATGGGCCTAAATGTATCAGGCTGTTGGGGCTTAGGGATAGGCACAATGAGACTATTGGTCCGGGAAAGTAGGAAGAACGCCCTCAATGTAACTGAGATTATACAGTGCCAACAAAGGGTTATCAGGCACGTGCCTTAGAGTTCTGAGAATATCATAGGTTATACCATCCTCTCCAGGAGCAGTTGATCGACCTTTGGTTAATGCATTATCTAATTCATACTCGGTAAAGAGGCAATCACTCTCATCAATATTTTGGCTCATAAAATTAATCAGTTTCAACATTTCTTCAGAAGTACTCTCTAAATTTTTTCTAATATGAGATGGAAGGTTTTCATGCCTGGATGTTTTGGACCAGTCATTTATGAGGTCATTTGCTTTTTCAAGAGGAAAGGGATGACCCTCCGCTTTAAGTCCAGCAATCCCAGCCCCCCCTTACTTACAGGTAACATTACCACATCCCTTTTAATCCAATCACAGCTCGAACCCCACAAGAATTTAAAAACCTTCCTAAGTATGTTCGTTATTGCTGGCCCAGTTAATGGGAACACGGCTGCCACGTGCCATACTTTGCTATACAGTAATATATTAATAACAATGGCACGCTGCACAAGGGTCAAATGAAAAAGGTCGCAATGCACCCAAGCGCCCCTAAATCCTTTCTACCATCCTAAGCGATTTTTTCCATGCGTGCCACAGTTAGATCGTCTGCATAAATAAGACCGCAAATTTTTAACGAATTCACCTGCCTCCTCACAATTTGCACTACCCCAATCAACCCTACCCGCCCAAGCTCCTAACCCCATGACCATGGGTTTATCTGAATTTACCCTCATACCAGTTGCCCCTGCGAAAATTTGTACTACCCGTCTAATGTGTCCATTGACATCCCCTCCCTGATCAGAACAAGGTTGTATCATCCACATACCCAATTAAAACTGGCCAAACCCTCGCAACCTCACAACCCCGGTTCCACTACGTGACACATACGCTGCTCCATCAATCTATAAAAGGGGTCCTGTACGCACGCAAACAATAATTGTGACATAGGACACCCCCGCCTAAGTCCCCTACCCATTACAATCCCCCCACCAATCGACCATTAATCTGTACCCTCACCATTGCACCTCCATACAACGCCTCAACCCAACCCACTATTTCTTCCCCAAACCCCTGACCCCTGAGGATGGGTTTCAATGCTTTCCGATCCACTCTATCGTATGCTCCTTGCCAACGAGCACCACCAAAACCTCCCTCCCTCCCCCCCCCCTTTTGCCTCCACGAAATCCCTAAGTAACCCATGCCCCTCCACCATAGACCTCCCTGGGGAAATCAAACTGAGTTTTTGATACACCCGCCCCACCACACACTTGACCCGATTTCCCAAAATCTTCGCAAACAAATTATAATCTGCGCATAACAACGAGATCGCCCCCCGGTAATCCCGAAGCGTATTTGCCGCCTTACCCTTCGGTACCAATACAACGACAGCCGTTTGCCTGCTTCTCACCCAGCTCACCTCTCTCCTTCATGCAATTTAATAAACCCAACCAGAAATGCCTCAATAATTCCCAATGCTGCTGATGGAAACTTTTGCCCGGGAGTCCATCAATTCCCGGTGCTTTGCCCTTTTGCATTCCCCCTTAAAGCCCTCCATATTTCCCCTCAGTTATTTCCCCACCCAGTGTCTTCCCTATCACTGTTACGCACTGACATACCACACTCCCAACACCTGTTCTAAAACCCCATCCCCTACCCCTTCTCGTTGCCAGTACTTCTCATACCACTTGTCAGCAAACGCCCCCATTCCTTCCCTAGCTTGTATGACCTGCCCCTCCCTGTACCCTCCTATCGACTCATGAACCCCCCAACCATGGAATAGTCATTGCCTGCTGTCTTTGTTTCTGCCTACCCAATACACACGATGAAGGTCCCATCGCCCCATTAAAAACCTCTTCCACCCCCGCCTGTACCCGCACCGCTTGGAAAACCCCTCATCCTGTACCTCACGCAGCCCCCCTTTAATTGCCATAATTTCATCCATTGGATAAGTGCCCCCCCACCGCCCCCCCCCCGCATAACAACCCCGTAATCTATCCTCCAAATAGTTAGCAAGCCCATATTTTAAAAAATTGATACGTTTTCCCTTCCTTTTTCGTAATATTGCTTAAACCGTTCTTTAGCCACACCATCCCACCCCATCACCACATCCTCTACCCCCCATTTATCTCTGCACGTAACCCCTCCCACAGCGTTGCAAATCCCTCTATCCCTCCTCATCACCTAACACACTTGTATTTAATTTCCAATATCCCCTAGATATACCTGCTAGTGACTCCCACGCCACCTCTGCTACTACCGCCCGATGATCCGAATAAGCTACTTCTATTGTACGGAAAAATGTCAACCCAACCCTTTGAGATATATACAGCCTATCCAACTAGCAGCGTAACCCCGTCTTACAAAAGTGTGCTCTACCTCCCACGCCCCTCCTCCAACCGCATCCCGCAACTGAATATCCCTCAAAAGATCTCGCAAGGCCGCCGACACGTGCCCCGCCCCTTTTGGTTCCACGTCAGCCCTCCTAATAACGCAGTTCCAGTCCCACCAACGACGGCCACTGCAGGTATAACCACGTAAGAAGAAAACTAGTTCTTCACATACAAAATCCCTTTTTACCCTCACATCATTTTCCGCGGTGCATACACACTTACAAAAGATACCCCCTGCCCCATCCACCACTCCATCCACGCGCAATACTCTTCCCCCCCCCCCCCCCTCACTTCTTAGCAACACAAAACGGGCTTGCCTCCCTGATCAATATACCCACACCACCTTTCAGACGTGCAGATGGCAGAGTCATGACCTGAAACCCCTCCACCTCGAGCACTCTTCTCTCCCTTGAAATTGTGTTCTTGCAGGAACACTACATCCACCCTATATTTATACAGAAACATTCGAAACCATATCCTTCTTCACACTATTACACAGTCCATTTACGTTCACAGTCATACACCTAAGGCCTCTTTATAGTTTCCAACCCTTCCTCCTCACTTCATTCATCCCAGGGCCTCCTGCCCCAGAGCCATCACAAGGCTTCACACCATCAACCCCCCCCCTTTTTTTGCGATACCTCTTATCGTGACTACTTCGACATTGCTCTTCCTTCCTCCCAGACCTCTGCGCCGGCGTCAGGACATCATCTGAGTCTGACGCCGCCGCTCTCTTCCTCGTGATGCCCTCTACATCCATGTTATCCTCTGAAGTTCCCTCACGATGAACCTCAACCTCCACCACGCCTCGTTCCACAGCACATGGCGACAACTCACTCTTACTAGTTGGCCCGTCAACCCTGCTATGTGTTTTATCCTTACATTCCTCCACAGGCAACGCCGTGCCTCTCACCAGCTCAGGAACAACATCCTCTGCAGGCGGCGTCAATGTCCTTAACACTTCCTGAAGCTCTTCCTCTAGAGCCTGCACCTCCTCCTGCACTTGCACTTCTGTACTTTTCCCTTTTGTAGTAACAGATCCTTTTACATCACAGCTTACCTCACACATGCCAGTCTCCTCTTTGGAATCCTCCACCTCTTCACTCCACAAGCGCCCATGCCCTTGCTTACGCGTGGGGCTCTCAACAGCTATCACGCTGGTAACTGGTGCTTCACCAGTTTGCGCTGGCGCCCTCCTCAGCTTCACGCACTCTGCCGCCATATGGTCGTACGCCCCACATATTCTGCACGTACGTCTCTGTCCGGCATACGATACCATAACTTGCGTCCTGAAGTCCTCCAACACGACGTAAGACGGTATGGGATGTCTCAGAGTCATCTTCAGGGAAAAGGTACCCTCCGGTCGTCCCATGTAAGCACCTGCCGTCCACTTGCCCTTTTGTGCCAGATGTACGGTTCCATATGTCTCAAAAACACTCCTTATGTCAGCCTCATCTGCCTCAAATGGGACATTACGTATCTTAACCCACGTAAAGTGGCGAGATACGTCGATCAAACGCACCTTCACAGCTGGAGTAGCGTCAAGACTCACGTCTTGGAATCTCGTCACCAAAGACTCATACACGGACGTGGAATTCAGTTTGACGAAGATTCTATAAGCCCCATTCAGGGCTACACCATACACCTCATCGTCCTGGATTCCATAGGTCTCCCTAATGATTGTTGGGAGTAAGACTTGCACTGAAGAGGGTGAAATCGCCCCACGAAGCAGCTCAATACCAATGGTATTTACGCGCCTCCTCACACTCAGCGCCATGTTGATACAAGGTAGCTCGCCTGAAAACAGCAGAGGGGTGCTGAGCACGACCGCACTCTGCCGTGGTCAGGCAGCGAATGAATTGTTCTCTATATTATATGAAATAACTTGGAAAACAAGGCTGGTGCTCCGGGGTATGGGGAAACTCTAGCTTTCAGCTAGGCGCCCATAGTTATCTGAGTCTGGCATTGTGGATAAAGTACTGTGTATTCTGATGCAGAGTTTACAGGTTCGAGTCCTGCTGTGGACGTAGAGATAAAGTTTGTATATATATATAATATATATATAATATATATATATATATATTATATATTATATATAATGCAAAACAACCACTGTGAAAGAGTAGTGAAATTCCAAGCGCTTTCGTGGCTACTCACATTGTCAAGGAACTATGAAAGTAATACATCAAAGGAAGGCAATTAAAGGGCTTAGACCACACCTCACACTCAACTCCCACAACAAAGAAACACCTGACGTGGGACAATACTGGACTCATAAGAAAAGAGGAACACTGCAGTAGGTCCGCTAGTTCAACTAGACAGTTCCTCACGACAACCCACTAACAAATTATTCTACCCAAGAAATAAGGTTTATTATTTGTCCAATGTATTAATAAATTCTAACCAAATTTTATTAATTATAAATGAATCTAATTTCTACAAACCAAAGGAAATATTCATATTATTTTCAAAACTGCTTTTTATGAAACAAGATTCAGTTATATTTCTGTCAACCATGGACTTGCTTGATACAACTTTTCTCAAACTTTTTGAAATCAATTGGATGGTTAAAGTCTCTCACATGAATAAATAGAGCATTGGAATCTTGTCCAGTTCTAATGCTATATTTATGTTGTTTTAATCTAAGTTCAAGACTTTTACCAGTTTGACCGTAATAAACTTTATCGCAAATTTTACAAGGAATCTTATAGACACATCCGTCAGCATTTTGGGGGGAATTCTTTATCAAAAGTTTTTTTTACTGTATCAAGATTTTTAAATACAACTTTAATATTAAAAGTCTTAAGAAGAGAAGGCATATCAACCAAGTTTTCATGGTAAGGGAGAACCAACATATTTTTAGTTGGTTCTCCCTTACCATGAAAACTTGGTTGATATGCCTTCTCTTCTTAAGACTATTTAATTTTCCAAGGAAATGGTGTATATCTACATTTTTTGGGGATAAGACAAAAAAATATCATCAAATACTGAACCAAATTTTGCTCTATTAGGGAGGATTGTGTTAAGCAATCTTGTTTCAAAAAAATCCATGTATAGGTTTCTAAGAACAGGTGAAAGAGGATTTCCATTGCCATACCAAACTTCTGAGTGTAAAAAATTGTCAATAAATACAAATTTTGCATCAACAATGCAAAGTTTAATAAGTTTAATGATAGTAGGAACTGGCAATGGTTAAATCATAATTAACGAGTTCTTCAATAAGAACTTAATAAATCATCAACAGGAATTTATCAACCAAGTCTATGTTGTTTTTAACATTAAAGTTAGAAATTTTGCCAACAATAGGGCTCAAAATATCAACAAGCCATTTGGATAATTTATATGAAACTGACCCTATGGAGCTAATAATTGGTCTGACTGGATTCCCTGGTTTGTGTGTTTTTATTAGTCATACATGTAAGGTAAAGATGGATTAGTGGAAGTAAATTGTTTGACTAATTCATCTTTGCCTTTCAGTAGAAGTTTTATTGTTTTATTGAAATTGGTGTTAACGGTTTCTAGGGGATTTTTCTAAGTTTAGAATAGGTTTCAGTATCATCTAAGAGATTATTCATTTTTTCTTGGTAATCATTTTCTTTCATAATTACTATTGCATTTATTTTGTCTGCTTTAGTAAGGCGCAAATTTTTATTGTTATTAAGTGTATCATAAGACTTAAAGAATCTTTGAGGGCAATTGGGAGTGTTTTGATTTAACATAGAGCTATATACCATTCCTTTACTAATTTTAAATTTTTCATCAGTGGATAAATCAGAAAATTTTTCAAAGTTACAAAAGGCTTTTGCAATTTCAACATAATTAAGTTTTTTTGAAGTTGCAAAACTTAGGCCAAAGCCTAGAGCAGCAGTTGTATTTTTGTCTAAAATTTCATCTGATAAGTTGATTACAAAATTGTTATTAGCATACTTTGTCCAATCACTATTTTCAATTAAAATGTCTAATTTTCTTTGTAGTTTGTTTTTGAGTTCATTACAAAATCTTCTGAGTTTATTATAGCAATGATCCAACATACTGTGTTTCCATTCTGATGGAATGGCCTGATTAAAAGAGTATTTTTTGTTTCTCAATATGTTGAATGCTTCCTTCTCCTGTATTTTAGTTATTTCAATATGTTTCTGAAGAATAATTCTCATATAATCATCAAAAGGATGATCTCTCATGTCAAGGATGATATTGTGGTAAAAGAGACTTAGGCACAACTTGTTCATTTAAACAATTTATATATATATATATTTTATATATATATATATATATATATAATATATTATATATATATATATATATATATATATAATATTTACTATCACAAGAAAGCTATTATACAACAAATATAAAGCCAACATAACCAGACGTCCTTACCTCGCGCAGACCTGGCAGGGAGTGTCTGCCACAACAATGGATTGGTATAAAAAGATCAAATTCACACGCAGCTCATTTATATTTTTTACTCAGTACTAATCAATGTTGAGTCGGTCAACTCGATATCTGGAGGCTCGATCCTGTGTCAGCCAGTTGAACAGTTTGGAAGTTATCGTTCTGCTTTTCCACTTATTTGTTTTAATATCTTGAATGACACCTTGGCACTATTGTTTGGGATTTGTAGTGAAGAGTTGTTACGAAACTCTCGAAAAATTGTGACAAGTGTTTTACCGGGGTTGTTGAGGTGAGATTGTTACGAGTTCAGTCAAGTTTATGGCAGTTATTTTACCTGGGGTGTGTTGATGAGGTTGACAGGTGTTGCAATTAGTGCGATAGATGTAGTGGTGAAAGTAACAGTTATAGTGAGGTAACAGGTGTTGTGGTGAAATTGATAGGTGTTGTGGTGAGGAGGACAGGTAATGGGGTGACACAAACTGGTGTTATGATGAGGTTGACAGATGCACTAAAGAGGTTAATAGGTATTTTGGTGAGATTGACAGATGTTGTGGCGAGGTTATAACAAGTGTTTTACCTGCTCATTTGAGGAGAATCTATGGAATCCAAAGTTTTTTAAGATAGTTACTCCAGTATTGAAAGTTATAGGACAAACAGAACGGGTTTTCTCAAATTGTCACATGGCTTCATAAAATTGAGTTTTTAATAGTCGGATGAACCTTTCTATAGCTGTAGTTGAACTTCACTGAAACTTTGAAGCTGGTTGAACCAGGCGTTCTGAAGTAAATAACTAAAACCTTCGAGTAAGGAAAGAATTTTAAAAACCATTATAAGGACCATTTTAAGGCAGGTGAAAACGCAGATCTTGAGAATGTACAGAGAACATTCAATGCACGTGTAAGTTTAGTCAAGCACATTATTTACTGGGAATGTATGAAGTGCCTCGATGTATATTCCTTGGAACGCAGGAGAGAAAGATAAATCATAATATACTCTTGGAAAATCGAAGAGGGACTGGAACCAAATCTTAGTTTAATATATTTATAATACACCCCAAACCCATCCTGTGGACGGTAGTCGAAAGATTACAGAGGTACATAATGGGTCCAGGGACTGAGCCTCAAATCTGCACACATAAGTCACAATGAAAACACAAGGCTCTGCTAACGGCGTAATATATCCCTAATGAAAAACAGGGGTGCCGTTAAGACACTGAGAGACAACACAATAAGTGTTAGGGGTCCAAGACTGTTCCAGAGCTATCATCATACATAAAAGAAATTGCCAATAAACTCCTGACTTTCTTCAAGAGGGAACTGGATAGATTTGTGAGTGTAGACCATCTGGGCTGTGTTTGTACATTGAATTGCTTGCGGTCAGCAGTAACAGCCTGGCAATATAAACACAAATGCAGTATAATGTGATCCTTTATTGACTACGTTTCGCCCACACAGTGGGCTTTTTCAAGTCACAAACAGAACTACCTGGGGTGGAAGGAAAGCGAGTATTTATAGTCCGGCTGAGGTCAGGTGAAGATGCTGCATCTGATGATGTACGAGTTGGGTTGTAGAGTCTAAAAACTTGGTTAGCTTGGAAAGGAGACTGGACAAGTTTGTGAGCAGACCCTTCTACAGTGTTCTTATGTGGGATAGCGATGAAGAAGTTTTTTTGGCAAGTGGTTCAGCTATGTTATAGAAGCCACTATTCTGGTTGAAGTTGTCGGATATAGAAATAAGTGATGATTCCAGGATTCTTCGGTATTGGGTGTTGTCTTCTGTGGCGATAAGTCTTGAGTTTATCAAGTGGTTGTGTGAATTACGGTGTTGTACGCATGCATTCCTTGTGTCGTCAGACCTGCTGGTATTGGTGTTCTGAAATACGTGTTTGGAGGTCCCTTGATGTTTCGCCCACGTATAACTTGTTGCAGTCATTACAAGGGATTATGTATACCCCTGCAGAGGATGGAGGCTTGTCCTGCCTACTACTGGTGATGTCCTTGATGGTCGTGGTTGTGGAGGTAGATACTTGGAATGATGTTTTGGCAAAGATGTTGGAAACATGTTTGGCAATGGAGTTGGTGGGAAGGACTATGTATCTCTTCTCGGCAGTGTCTTCTCTGGGTGTGTTGAAGATGTTTAGTGCTCGCCGTCTGCAGTCTCTGATGAAGTGACGAGGATAGTGGAGTTTGGAAAATACCTGTTCAATTATAGTGCATTCTTCCTCAAGGAACTCGTTGCTGGTGGTCAGTCCCTCAGTCTGGAGAAGAGCATTGTTCCGTTGTCTGAAACAATATGAAGAAGACTTATCGCCACAGAAGACAACACCCAATACCGAAGAATCCTGGAATCATCACTTATTTCTATATCCGACAACTTCAACCAGAATAGTGGCTTCTATAACATAGCTGAACCACTTCCCAAGAAATTTCTTCATCGTATCCCAAAAGAACACTGTAGAAGGTCTGCTCACAAATTTGTCCAGTCCCCTTTTCCCAAAGCTACCAAGTTTTTAGACTCTACAACCCAACTCGGTACATCATCAGATGCAGCTTTCTTCACCTGACCTCAGCCGGACTATAAATACTCGCTTTCCTTCCCCCCCGGGTAGTTCTTTTTTGGGGACTTGAAAACCCCACTGTGTGGGCGAAACGTAGTAAATTTAAAGGATCACATTATACTGCATTTGTGTTTATATTGCCATTGTGTCGGTATTTTATACCATTTATTTCCATAGTAACAGCCTGGTTGATCAGACCCTGATTCACCGGGACACCTGATCATGGACTGAGCTGGGGGGGTGTTGACCCCTGAAAACATCCTCAAGTAGACCCCAGGTCGGTTTCCCCCTATCGGGGAATATCCAGTAAACAAAATGAGTTTATGTTCAATATTATCGTGAAGAAAATCGAGTATACGAGGTAACGTGTATGACAAGTCTGCCATGATGCAAGTGTGAGGGAACAAAAAATTTATGGCTGCAAAAAACCCAAAGATAAATTTAGTAAGAAAAAAAAGTTGATATATGGAGCAATTGTTTGCGTTAAAGCCACGTTAGTACTCAGCCCAAAATTTATATACTAACGTACATGAAATTGGAAAATGAGTACATATTTAATAGCTTTTTTTGTGTTAAATTTTTCTTTAATTAAAGGGGAAAGGAAGTGAGCGTAAAAATTATGAGGAGTGAGTCTAATGAGTTTACTGTACAAAGAGAATATCATAATTACTATCGAAAGATGATGGAATTTGCCAGAAAACTAGAGTGAAGAAAAGACAAAATGAATTTGGAAAAAGACAGGGGAATGTTTTTGATCAATGTTTGCCACTAACACTGTATATTAAACCACATACACACTTTTTATATTTAACAGTGCAGTATCTGCATTATATACACTATTACTAGTTATTTAAAGTTAGCCATGTGAAATATATGTCCCTGATTTCCCCTTCTGCAGGTTAAAATATTATCCCTGCATTGTTACACAGGCGGCCACATAAACATCAGAGCCTTGTCAGTGCTAGGGCCAACTTAAAAGTCAAAAAATATTACCAAAACGACTTATGGCCTATTTGCTTTACCCCCCCCAAAAAAAAAAAAAGCACACACTACTCAATCAGGCTCCATGACGTCTCCCAGCGACTGCTAGACTAGTGATGCCACACAGATCTCTCACTCACCTGCCGTCTAATACGCATCCACTTCGAGTTCTCTTAAGCACTAACAATATTTTTATGGAGCATTTTTCACCACACTTCAAACATATAAAAAATTTTTACAACAATGCAGTATATTGCATAATACCAAGGTACATACTGCTAGGTGAACAATAATAGCAGGTGTCTTACGGAAACACCCAGTGGTTGTTACCCATGGAAATAAATATTTTTTTTTTTTATATTTTATTTAAAACCAACAATATACAATAGACAAAAGGAAAACCATAAAGATGACATAATATGGAAAAATTACTGAAAAAACATTACATTAGATATTGAAACTTAACGAATAACATAACAATATAACAAATATGACCACCATTTCCTAAAATATAAAATCAGATACCGAAGCTTAAAATTGTCCTAAACTAGCTACATGTGGATAAGTTAACTTTCGCAAAAACATGCAAACCTATATTAACTCTTCCTCAAATTAATCATCCTTGCTCTTAATTTACACTAGATAATAAAATACAACTATAATAAAGAGCAGTTTGAATCAAAGAACATTCCACAATTATCATAAATTTACCCTAACCTAAGCCTAGTATTCCATCTGTATTATAAATGTCTAATCAACACGAAAATTTTACCACATTCCCCTAACCATATTTGTTGGTGTACATAATACAACCTTGTATTACCATAAAGAGAAAATAAGAACAATAAAAAAAGAAAACCCATTCTTCACCTTCAAAATCAGACTTCAATTTACCATTAGGTACATACATATAAATAAGTATATAAAGTATATTGTCACATTGAACACAATCACTTACAACGTCAGTTATAATATTACGTTAACTCAACCACGAATAATTCATCCATTCTTACAACTTCAAGGTTCGTAAAACTCTTAAACTACATACATAGTATTGCCACCATCTAGACAAATTAACAAGAAAAACAATATTCAAATATATCAAAACACACTATGCTTCTATTGGCACCAAATCAATTGTGCTTACAAAAATACATTGTAAATTAAACTGAAACATAAAAAGCCCTTTTTGACATTTACACATTGTATCAAAATTATAAATGCGCATAGAAAATATGTATTGAATATCATTGAAAATGTTCATGAGAAAAACCATTAAAGGTATATACAAGAAAGTAAACATACATACAATACATACATATACATATATATATATATATATATATATATATATATATATATATATATATACATACACCTACATACATACATACACATACATACATACATACACATACACACACATACAACACATGCATATATATATACACATACATAGTTATAAGTCGATAATTCCAAATATAACTGAATTGTACTTGAAACACTCGGAACAAATAATGTTAAAATTGCACCCCAGACATACCTCATATAACATTCATCAAACTCATCACACTACCGACCATTCTAGGAAACCAGCCCATTTCATCCCCCTTACCTGCCTTTCAACTCCCGTAAATCCCGTAAAGTGAAATTCCTATAACCCTCACTTAAATCCCTCTCCCATCTCCCCCCATACACCTCCTTATTTCTACACTTTGTCCTATAAAAAGTTGCTGTTAATGCATTAATTCTTTCACACACGTTCGCTCCTCTCATAGCCCAAGACATATAAATATAATCTGTAATTATATACCCTACCGCATTCTCTACCATCTGATTCACCCCACCTATGTCTAAGCTTAAAACCCTCAACACCTGCAAACCCCCCCTCCCACTAACCTTATTACCTTACCCAACCAAACCCTTATTAGTTCCATACATTCGCAAAAATACACTATATGGAAACAGTCTCCCATCCACCACAAGCCTTGCATATCCCATCCTCCCGTATTCTCTTATAGAATAAAACCATTCAGACGGTAAGATCCATGTAAAAATCTATACATTACTTCTCGTACTTTAGGTTTTAAACGTAATTTGTTCAAACGCCCCCAGATATTACGCCAATCATACATCGGATAAACCCCTTCTACCACCGCTACCACTGCCTTACCTTCCACCCCATCAAGGTTTCCCAATTTAATATGTGAAGGATCGCTCATGTTTATGATGACCCGTAACATTGCCTCACCTATTATGAACTCCCTACCCACCCACCACCGTTGCATATCCTGACGTATCTTATGAAGTCCGCCTTCCCTCGCCCCCCCCTCCGCTTATAACTACGTTTCAAATACACACTCATAATCCTCTTTTCAACAGCTATAAGACCCAGCCCTCCTCGGCCAACCGGGAGTGTGACAACCGCTCTACCTAACCATTCGCTTCTAGTACCCCAAATGAATCTAAAAACGCGCTTTTGTAACCTTTGTATCTCACTACGAAGTATCGGATATATTGCTGCTACATGCCAAAGTTTACTATATATAGGACATTCGTTGTAATTACTCTTTGATGCAAAGTTAAGTGTGCAGCTCGTAAACCACTGAGGCGCTTCAGTCACACCATCTACAATACGCACTGAATTTATTTGTTGTGCTAACTTGATATCACTTACATAAACGATTCCACATATCAGTAACTGGTCCACCTTTTTCCACCTTTCAACTACTTCACATTCCTCACTTAACCCATCCCCAAGATCCATTATACTTCGTTTTCTCCTTATTAATTGACATGCCAGAAGCCTTTTCAAAAACATTTACTAACTTTTCCACCCGAGGCAAATCCCTGTTACCACTTACTAAAATCGTTGTGTCATCAACATATCCAACAATGCCAGCCCCCCCACCCTTTCGTCACCAACCCCATTTGCTCCCCAATAAGACCCTAATTCCTCTATAAAAGGGATCCTGTAAACACGCAAAAAATATTTGTGAAAGGGGACAACCTTGACGTAGACCCCTTCTCATCTGAATTTGTTCTCCTCCATTTACCTGCACCCGCAAGGATGCATCTTGATACATTAATTTGGCCCATGATATAATTTCCTCTCCAAACCCCTGCCATCTCATAATCTTCCATAAACGCTTCCCTTTCTACACTATCATATGCCGCCTCCCAATCTATAGCCAACACCCCCCCCACTCCCAATTTTACTCTTTCTTCAATAAAACTTCTAATCAAACCATGCCCGTCATACATAGACCTTCCCGGCACCCCATATTGTCCCTTATCGATCACTTTACCCAGGACCTTTTTTATTCTGTTAGCTAAAATTCTTGCAAAAATCTATAATCACCACACAATAACGAAATAGCACGATAGTCTTTAACTGTTAATGGCTCACCTTTAGGCACTAAAACGACCACAGCCATCCGCTGTTGTGCCCCTAAAACCCGATCCCGCTTAAGGATATTGAATAATCTTACCAAAAATTCTTTTAAAACGCTCCAATTTTGTAGATAAAAGTCACTGGGCAACACCCATCAATTCCTGGTGCCTTACCTAATTGCGCCCCGGATAAAGCTTCCCATGTCTCACACTCCGTTATCGGCCCTTCCAAAACGAATCGATCATGCTCTGTCAACTCACACTGCACAAACCTTCCAATTGACTGTAATGCTATTTCACTTATTCCCACACTTTGCGTTTTCAACTTAACCCAAGCATCAATATACCCACTCATACCCTCAGTCGTCGTCAACACCTGGTCCACTTTATACCATTGCATACCTACCTGAACATTCAACCCCATTAACTCCATTGCCTTGCGACGTGTGTGTTGACTCCGCAACACACACGCGACGGCGATCTCCCCACAAAACCTCCTCAATCCCGCCCTTAAGCCTTTCCCCATCAAACCTCTCATTTTGTAAATTCGGATATTTTCCTTCAAACTTTCAATTTCAATAACAGGATAATTAGCATTAATTTGTGCATAACAGTCGCGCAACTGCCCCTCTAAATATTTTTGAAAACCGTATTGTAACTGATTATATCTCTTCCCTCGATTAATATAATATTCCTTAATACGTTTTTTAGCTATTGTTTCCCACCAATTAACCATGACAACATCCCCTGGTGCTTCTACCACTAAACGATCCCACATATGTCCAAAAGACAAAAGACTATCCTCTTTCCTTTAATAACTTTACATTCAATTTCCAAAATGATGGACCCCTCGAGGCACCACCCAAATATCCACATCTATTACCACTCCTCTATGATCCGAAAAAACCACATCTATCACATCCACCCTCCGCACAGTAACCGCACAAGGCACGTACATTCGGTCCAACCTCGCCGCATAACCTCGTTTAATGAAGGTATGCTCTACCATCCCTCCCCCCCCACACACATCCTTTACCCCACCCGGTCAATATATCCCCCAATATACTCAAACAACACCCCGCACCTCTGGGCTCCACATCTTTACGACGTATCACGCAATTCCAATCTCCGCCTATTATTGCAACATTCGGTAAACCACGTAAAAAATAGACCAGCACGTCCCGAACAAATTTAGTTTTAATACTCACGTCACCCTCAGCTGGGCCATATACACATACTAAACTAATGGGAACCCTACCCCAGGTTCCATCCACTCTAATTACCCTCCCCTCCCCCCTTCACTACGCCTTACTATAAATGGGCTAGTTTCCTTTACCAAAATGGCAGCCCACCTTTCAGACGTGTCGCATGTTCCATGTACACATTATAACCACTCATATCCAACTCATAACCAGGCCTAAAAATTATGTTCCTGTAAGAATACCACATCCACACCAAGTCGCACCAAATACTCATTAAACCACTTAAGCTTCCTCTCAGCTCTCAACCCGTTAATATTTATAGTAAAACACTTGAATTCAACAAATGGGTTTTCCTTTTGTCCCCGGCATTGACTTTACCCCAGTTCGTTTTGCAACACCTCTGTCCCTCCCCCCTTTGTTGGGAATCACCTTTGCAATCCCTTGATCCTTGGGTTCACCATTCCCTCTCTTCTGTACCTCCACCCAAGACTTTTTCCCAGGGCGTTGGGCAGGAGTTAGCACATCATCAGAATCCGATGATGCTGCAGTCCTCTTTCGTGTCCCGCCCTCCACCTGCATTTTGACATCTGAAGCACCGTCCTGATGCACCTCCACCTCTACTGCATGCACCTTCAGTCCTTTAGACTCTCTCGTCGCCAAACCGTCATCTTCTGCCATACCATCATTCACAGCCTTCCCCAGAACTAAGCCTGGGTCTTCACTGATCTAGGACCGATTCCTCTAACAAGTCATCCAACGCCTTTACCAAAGACGCCGCCACTTTCTTCACCCATATTAGGTAGTTTCTCCTCAAAAACCTTATGTATGTCCAATGACTGAGATTCTCCTTGAAGAGTTACAATTGGCGATTCGAGCTCCTTTTCTTTGTCCACCTCCTCACTCCATGACAACCGTTGTTGGGGCGGTGTAGCAAGAGACTGTTCTCGCTCATCGCCAACCTCGTCCACTGGCTGCTGTTGCTGCTGTTGCCGTTGCTGTTGCTGTTGTGCCGGGTACCCACTTCGTTTCCCACACTGCGCCGCGATGTGGTCATATGACCCACATAGCCGACACGTACGTTGTTGCCCCGCATACGTTACATAGACTTGAGTCCTTAATTCTTTCAACACAATATATGAAGGAATAGGGTGTCTAAGAGTCATTTTAACTGTATACGCGCCTTCCAGCGCACCTGCATACGGTCAGTTGCCATCTCCCTGCTGTGGCTACGTGAACTGTCCCATAAGTACGCAGTTCACTGGTAATATCAAATCAGTCGCCTCAAAAGGCACATTCCTTATTTTCACCCAGGTGTAATGTCGAGATTACATCATGAAGTCTCACCGACACAGCTGTATTAACCGGTATGATGGTCTCCTGATACTTGTCGACCACTGCCTCGTAGACTTGTGCAGACGTCATTTTAACGAAGATTCTTGTCATTCCATTTAATGCGACACCACATATCTCCTCATTTGCTATACCATAGGTATCGCGAATGATCGCTGGTAATAATAAATCCATGTTGGATCCTGTGACAGCACCACGGATCATCTCAATGCAGACAGTGTTGATTCTTCTTCTGCTATTCAGCGCCATGTTGGAGAAAATAAAGTTTCCACCAAGCAACGCTAGGGGCAGCTCAATCAGGTAAACTGCGCAAAACAAACTCAAACAGGAGCGTCTGCGCAGCTCGTCCACACGGCTCGGAGGCGATGAGGACAATGTGTAAATAAATATTATAAAGTACCGACACAATGGAAATATAGACACATATGCAGTATAGTATGATCCTTTATTGACAACGTTTCGCCCACACAGTGGGCTTTATCAAGTCACAAACAGATCTACCTGGGGTGGAAGGTACGCGAGTATTTATAGTCAGGTTCAGAGTGCTGGGTCAGGTGGAGAATACTGCATCTGATGATTTACCGAGTGGGGTTATAGAGTGTAAAATCTTGGGTAGCTCTAAAGGGAGATTGGATAAGGATTTGAGTGGACCTTCTGCAGTGTTCCTCCATTTCTATGTTCTTATATGGGATAGCGATGAAGGAGTTTCTTGGCAAGTAGTTCAGCTATGTTATAGAAGCCATTGCTCTGGTTGAAATTGTTGGATATAGAGATAAGCGATGATTCTAGGATTCTTCGGTATTGAGTGTTGTCTTCTCTGGCGATAAGTCTTGAGTTTCTGTAATTTATTAAATGGTTGTGTGAATTACGATGTTGTACACAGGCATTTCTTGTATCGTCAGACCTGCTTGCGTATTGGTGTTCTGAAATAGGTGTTTGAAGGTCTCTTGATGTTTCGCCCGCGTATAATTTGCTGCAGTCATTACATGGGATTATGTATACCCCTGCAGAGGATGGAAGTTTGTCCTGTCTATTACTGGTAATGTCCTTGATGGTCGTGGTTGTGGAGGTAGATACTTGGAATTAGGTATTGGAAAAGATGGAAACGTGTTTGGCAATGGAGTTGGTGGGGAGGACTATGTATCTTTTCTCGGCAGTGTTTTCTCTGGGTGTGTTGAAGATGTTTAATGCCCGTCGTCTGCAGTCTCTGATGAAGTGACGAGGATAGTGAAGTTTGGAAAAATACTTGTTCAATTATAGTGCATTCTTCCTCAAGGAACTCATTGCTGCAGATTCTGAGTGCGCGCAGGAAAAAGCCTATAATTACACAACGTTTAGTTTTAGTGTCGTAGTGAGAGTAGAAGTGGAGAAGATCGTTTTGGTTGGTGGGTTTTCGATAGACTTTAAAACGAAGTTCATGGTCAGCTTTGCAGAGAAGAACATCAAGGAAAGGAAGAGTGTTGTCGACTTCTTCAAGTGTGAACTCGATTGAGGGCTCGACCTGGTTGAGCTTGTCTTGGAGAGCTTGAACGTTGAAGCGTCTGGGCGTTATGAGGAGAATGTCGTCAACATAACGGAGCCAGGTGACAGACGAAGGAATAATGGTGGAGAAACGCTCGGCTTCCAGATGTTCCATGTATAGATTCGCCAGGGCGGCGCTGAGTAGCGAACCCATAGGTAGACCGAAGATCTACTGAAAGAGGTGATTTTCGAAAGAGAAACACTTTAAAGCCAACACATAGTTCAACAAGGTCGATGAAATCGCTGGCTGGAATAGGAAGATCAAGTGTGATGAATGGTTTGAAAAACCGACAAGTTGAAGATTGAGCATTCATGCAACATATGGGAATCTTTATTTCAGGAAACGTTTCGCCACACAGTGGCTTCATCAGCCCAATACAAAGTAGAAAGGCATAAGGAGAGGAGGAGTTTGAGGTAATCAGTCCCTCAGCCTGGAGTCGATGTGTTCAGTACATCAATCTTGTAGAATGTACAGCATAGGGCCGTAGACGTGGCTTATATACTGTAGTGAGGTGAGGCGAAGCAGGAGGAGGTGGGGTCATAGTGGTATCATCCACTAGTCGAAGTAGGTCTTCGTCCAAAGGTTGGACAAGTGTTGAAGAATTCTTAGTAACAAGATCCCATGATGCTGCAGTGTCTGACAGTTGTGATGAATGGTTTGAAAAATCGACAAGATGAAGATTGAGACACTTATGCAACATATGTGCTGGACTGATAGTGCCCGAGAGTTTAGAGAGGTGTTTTGCGAGAATTCCTGAGAGTTGGTGGGGAGCACTGCCTATTCCGAAGATATGGGCCTCAGTGGGATACCAGGCTTGTGAGTTTTTGGCAGGCCGTACATTCTGGCAGGTCTGGGGTTGCTGAATACGGTGTGCAGAGTTTCTTCCTTGTTCTGAGTCCCTCAGAATGCGGCGAGTCCTTTGAAGAAATGTTTTAGTAAGGTTGTCCACTTGGTTAGTTGTGAGAAGTTTGTAGGTATTTGGGTCATAAGTAGATTGAGCATTTTGTTCTGTAATCGTCAGTGTTCATCAGATGCAGCATTCTCCACCTGACCCAGCATTCTGAACCTGACTATAAATACTCGCGTAAATTCCACCCCAGGTAGATCTGTTTGTGACTTGATAAAGCCCACTGTGTGGGCGAAACGTTGTCAATAAAGGATCACATTATACTGCATATGTGTTTATATTTCGGTTGTTACCCATACCGGGGATCGAACCATGGACACTCAATATGTGACCTAAGTGCTCTACCGACCGAACTAAAAGGAAAGAAGGGGAACGATTTTCTAATTAACTTGATCTTTGAACAAAGATGTGGTATATTGTGTGTGTTTTTTTTTTTGTCTGGTTAATATTAAAATACGTGAATTGCAGCGCTAGGAAGCGCTGTGATCTTATAAGATAATTACTATCATATATAAAGGAAGTTTTAATAGTTCCTTATTACAGATGACAGTACTACTGGAAGATTCTGAATAGAAATTGAAAGAGTTGATGGAGGAATTTATAAAGAAGGTTGTGTGAAAGAAGAAAGATGAAGGTGATGACGGTATTTAGTATGAAAGAAAGATTAGTGGTCAGGTCGGAATGACGTAGTATGAAGGAAGTCAGTTTATTGTGGTACTTGGGAGTGATGCGTCATCAAATGTTTCTGTGAAAGATGAGGTAAATCACAGAGTATATGAAGGAATGGAACTAGCATGAGTGTTGATAAAAGTGAGAAAGAATCAAGTTTGTTACTAGTTACTTAGAGGTCACTATATTACTTTAACTATAATATTTTCCTGAAGCAACTTCGGTTACTCGATGTGTCTGGGTAACCGAGCAATTAAAGAAAGGTATCTCCTGTACTCAATAAGCCCACCCTCCTCTACCTCAATACAAGTGGTATTACTTTCTAATGCAGTCAAATATCGACGTTGAAGATCTGAAGCCAATCAGAAGAATCATTCACAAGTTATCACTTGAAAAATTAATATCCCAATTTCTTCAATTAAAAAAAAATGGCAACTTGGCACCCGCCCTGACAAAAAAAAAAAATACTCAAACCTTTCACTAAGTAAGATACGCTATAAAGTTTAAAGCCAATCAGAGAAATATTCTCTAATTATCGCACAAAGACCAATATCTCAAAATGCACCAGGTAATCATGTTTGACCCGAGGAAAGAGAGAGGGCAATTTAGAATTTTTTAATCAAAAGTAATTCACCAGCACCGAGGCATCCCCCAATTATCCCATGTAGGAAAACCTATAAAAGACATCCATGGAATTGTTGAAACAAGTAAATGAAGGATGTATCTAAGAGGAAGGAGCTTATACATACATCATGCCTGTGTGAGCCTGATAGAGATTAGTGGAGTAGTATGGATTTTGGTGTTTGACAACTGTCGCAATGTTTATATCCATGACGGGATTCATGGAAACCTGCACACTGACCTAAATTATGGAGGGGGGAATGCGGTGCCTGAGCTCTGAAAATCAAGTTGGGATCTTGTGGTTTGGTGGGTCAGTTATGAATTATATCTGAGCTCTTCTGTAAGTATCCAAGTGATCTTTAAGGTGTTCTGTTTGTAGGGTCGCTTATCCTCTGTGGTATACAACTGATGTGTCAGTAAAACAACCAAAAGTTATGATGATCAAAATATAACGAATTATTTTAATAAAAAAAAAAAACAATTTATGAATCAGTTTTTTTTGAACAGTGAACTATAAAGACAAAAAAAAGCACAATACCATGACTGGAACAAAAACACAAATAACCCGCACATGCGAGAGAGGAGCTGACCACGACGTTTTGGTCAGTCTTGGATCATTTATAATGTTTTCATCTTATTTTCAGTAATTCATACGCGAAGAGGAGTCACTAGCACATTGCTCTCGGCATTTTAGTCGCCTCTTATGACAAACATGACTCACGGGGGAAACATTTTTTTTCATTTCCCCATTGAGATTAAAGGAAATAATAGATAAGAACAAGAGTTATTTAGAAAATAGAAGAATATTCAGATCGGTGTATATATATATATATATATATATATATATATATATATATATATATTTTATATATATATATATATATTATATATATATATATATATATATATTTTATATATATATATATATATCATGAATATGTAGTGCGACCTAAGTGTTAGTAAAAGTAGCAAGACGTGCCTGTTCTCTTGCGTGTTTATGAGACAGAATGAAAAAGAGACCAGTAATCCTACCACTGGAAAAACAATTACAGACTTCTGTTTAACACGCTTCTGGCAGGACGGTAAATGGATAACGGAGGTTTTGTGACAAGAAGCTTGAAATTCAAGCAAGTGTGCGTGAGAGTGTTGGGAAAGCGAGTGGAGACGTGCTGTCGGAGTGTGAGCAAAGTGACATTCAAGGGGTTCAGGAAAACCGGTTAAGCGGAGTTCGAGTCCTGGAGGTGGGAAGTACAGTACCTGCAATCTGAAGGACGGGTGTTAATATGTTGCAGTTTTTTTACTGTAGTGTAGGCACACCTCTAGCAAGACAGTGATGGAGTGAATAATGATGATGAAAGTGTTTCTTCTTTATCGGGTCTCCCTGACTCGGTGGGAAACGGCCGATGCGTTAATAAAAAAAAAAAAAATACTAGACCATTTACAAAGTCACACTGGTGTTACTTTGTAAATGGTCCAAGTCGGACGAAAACGTCGTCGTAAGCTCCTCTCTCCTATGTGCGGGTTATTTGTGTATCAGTGAACTATAGCAAGAAGCTACTAAACGGGTAATATATTTGACTAAAGTACCAGTGTGTGTGTGTGCGTGTGTGATGTGACTTATTTTAGCTACCACAACTGCAGTCTTTGGTAGTTAGGTCAATGGTGGTTCGATTATTGCATGTGGTACCTGCATCTGGTACCTACTTCTGGTACCTTCATCAGGTACCCGTGTCTGGTACATTTATTTAGTTATAAGTAAGTAAGTTTATTCAGGTATAAACAAATACAGTTACATAGAATTATCATACATAGCAGCATATGTGTAAAGTACCCAGGATAACCCAAAAGTCAGAGTGACTTACTTCCATTGGGGTCCTTATATTCACCTAATTTTGCTTACTGGCGTCGAGTCACATCCCAGTTCTGGTCTCTTAACTCCTGTCAGTCATGTCCATTGATCGAGGTAAATTAGACATAAAATCACGCGTTAATACGTCTGGCAACGAGTTGGTCAAGGAAGACCAGGAAACGTGGAATGATCGACGTGTATCACTGCTAAGAGCCTTAGATTAATACCTAACAAATATTTCTTAAAATTCCACGTACATGCCATACATATATGATACAACCACATATACATACCACGTATATATGACACAACCACGCATACATACCACGCACATACAAGAAAACCATTTATTACACATACAAAGATATATGAGAAAACTACGTACACATCATATTCAAATCACTTAACACTAGACGTACAAAACAGTTTAATAAGGTTGCACTAATTATACAGTAGGTTATACATCTATTAAAATATAATCTTTTTAGCATTTGCATTAGGTTAAAATGTGAGAATTTATTATACTTAGAGAATTAACTTATGGGGTTCCAAGGCTAGGTGAGTAACACTGAGCAATGATATTTTGAGGCAGTGGAGTGATTTGTTAACTTGTAGGGAAAGTTAAGTACTGAGTATTAGTTTTGGGTGAGTAGGTGGTTTTAGGAAGAGTCTAGAATTGATGTACAGACAGGGTTCCTTTGGTATTAACTGGTAATGAATTCTAATTTTCTGGGCACTTTATCGTGCACAGAGTTGTTATATAGTGTGAGATGGACATGGGAAACATCGAAGGGTGATCTGTGTCTTGTGTTATGGTCTTGTGTCGTCCTCGTCCTCGTCGTCCTCCTCGTTATCGTCCTCGTCCTCGTCCTCCTCCTCGTCCTCCTCCTCGTCCTCCTCCTCGTCCTCCTCCTCGTCCTCCTCCTCGTCCTCCTCCTCGTCCTCCTCCTCCTCCTTCTCCTCCTCCTCCTCCTCCTCCTCCTCATCCTCCTCCTCCTCCCCCTCCTGCTGTTGCTGTTGCTGTTGCTGTTGCTGTTGCTGTTGCTGCTGCTGCTGCTGCTGCTGCTGCTGCTGCTGCTGCTGCTGCTGCTGCTGCTGCTGCTACTGTTGGGTGCTGTGCTGCTGCTGCTGTGCTGCTGCTGCTGCTGCTGCTGCTGCTGCTGCTGCTGCTGCTGCTGCTGCTGCTGCTGCTGCTGCTGCTACTGTTGCTGCTGCTGCTGCTCTTCAGTAATTTAGCTTCGCCTCCCAGTGTGTATTATAAACCACATAACAGTTCAAGTTTCCTGATATTGGTCAATTTTAAGTTAATCTTCCTGTTGGAGGTGTTAAGATATACCACCAATGTAATAACTGTAATAAATTAGTCTCCTTAACATAAAATGTGATTAATAATTGTAATACAGTAGACAATACAAAATGCTTCAATAAGTCAGGTCCAAATAAATTCTTCATAATTGTAGTCCACTAAATAGTCAGTTTTACTGATGTAAATTTTCATAATAAATATATAGGAACCATATGTTCCTAATCCAAGGTCGTGGAGCTGGTTGGGGATCTGAGACGATGGGTATGAAGGCGAGACATTGTTCCTACAGTGTTTTTTAATTCACAATCTCCAATATATAATTCAGTAAGTTATAATTGAATTTGTTATTA